>JANIVH010000019.1:0-171179 GCA_030557705.1 Taiozyma odintsovae
GGACACATGCAGACCATCTTAGTTAGCTATTGCTTCGCCATCATCTACCGGGACAGGTACATTAAAGGTATTAACCACTACTGCTACACAATAACTAAAGAGCTTATTAGCCACTGGTAGTACCACTAAAGCTACTTCTGAAGTTACTGCTGAAGCTGCACTAACAAAGGATTTGTTTTGAGCAAGTCCCATTATTGTTTACTGCTTTAAGCTTCATGAAAAAGAATGAACTACGGGGAGATTATAGCCACATCGTGAAAGTACAGTGGCCTTTGAGGAGGAAAAGCAAGAAGTAAATGTATCAATTAATTAGACTTGGGGTCCAAGCGGATGTGAAGAAGGATATCAAACGATAAATGATTGGTGGTTTAAGAAGCTTTTAATCTAATCAATAGTTATGGTTTGAATTTCTGTCGTTTCACTTGAGCTGGATGTTGGGGCACATTGGTTTACGAACTTAGTTACTGAGACAGTGGTGAAGATTAGGACAGTTCTACCACCATTGGCAGTTAAAGTTCTTGTAGCTGTGTTTGAGATTGGGCTTGGAGTCTCTTCACAAGAAATAGAAACTTGAGCGGAAACTGAAAGGAATAGACTGGTAAAGGCGATTAAACTGAACTTCATTGTTGTTGCTTATATATGAGGTCTTAAAACAGCTTGTGAACCTTTTCGAAACAGTGACATACTTCTAAAGCTTTATACAAGTCTGACATATCTTTAAAAGTGCCTCATAAAGTGAACATAAGTAAAACAAACGAAACTCGAGACGCATGGAAATTCCTGAGACGTACAAGGACTTCCAGATTGGGCGAAGACAATGGCGATTTGAGGTTGGGTAAAATTATAGAAACTCTAGTGATATTCTATTGTCTTGTCCATATTAGGAAATTATCAACTTGTCATACAACGGTTGAACGTGAAAATGAACATTAGCGACTTAAGGCAAGGTACTTTAAGATAGGCCATCCACTTTTGCATGTAAGAGGGCGTTATAAGGTTTCATGAAAGTTGTTTCAGAACCATCGTTACACTATTTCCGCTTAGGGAAGGGTTCGTTGTCACGGAGAAGCAGTGTATGCCCATGCCCCAGAACTTGGCCGAATAACATACAAATTGCCCGACCCAAAGAACACTAACAATCATTGAGAAAGTACTGTTTCTACATGCAAATACCCTTAAAGATCTCATCGTCAAAAAATCATAAATATAAGTCATATCTAGCCGTATATATATATATTCTTCACAAGCTCATTCAGTCAAGCTTAAAATATAGAGTTCACAATGTCAGAACCAATGGTTGCACCAGCACCAAATATTGCAGCATTACCCAACTTGGAACCAAATTTCTTAGCAGCACCACCCATATTGGAGTGACTTGATGGTTGTCCCTGTTGAACAATGATGTCCTGTTGTGATTGTTGCTGTTGTGGTTGTTGGTATGGCACCATGTTACCGTTATTGTAGTTATAACCTGGGAAAGAACCATTTTGTTGTGGTGTAGGTTGGGCGTATTGTGTTTGGGAGTATGGTGGTTGAGAGTATTGCGATTGTTGTTGAAATGAAGGGGAAGGTGATGGTTGATATTGAGGAGCTGGGGAAGGCACTCTTGATTCAATTGATTTCACATAGTTGGATGGGAACATACCCTCTCTACCATTGATAGAACCTTTCCACCAGTCAGCGGAGGTATGTTCTAGAACTTTGACTTTATCACCAGCCCTTAGTTCCAGATCTTCAGGTTGTTGTTTGATGTAATCGTAGACCACTTCAACATACTCTTCTGGGGTTGTAGAGACAGGTCTTTGAGGTCTTGAAGGTTCAGGTGGGGCTAAGTATGACTGTTTTTCATTCAAGGAGGAAGCTGGTGTACCATTACCAGACGAAAGTTCAGCAGGAGCCGAACCGGTTTGATAGCGATCAGGTAGACTGCTTGTGACTTTTTTAAAGAAGTCTTCCGAAATGACGTTGGATTCACGTAAGAACTCAAGTTCCTAGAGCACATATAATGTCAGTATTGGCACAAGAATGTTTGTTTAAATGGGGAGAACATACCGTCTTTAGGGTTGCAATGGAACGATTAACTAAAGCAGATGACATGTCTTGGAGACTTATTGTTATGGGTGAGAAGTTGAGAAAATGTGCCAAACTTTCACCATTTATCATCAAGGAAAAACATGGCACTGCTAGACTTCCGCATCGGGCAAGCACATGGACACCCATACACCCCTCAATCACAGTAAAACGCTAACCGTGGAGTAAGAGGTAACCAAGTTAAAGAGCAGTTGAAAGCAACCGGCGCACAGTGGAACCCACGTCGACATCTTGAACAGGCCAGCCTTGTAGATAGCTGCTGTAACGACGCCCACTACGGTGCCACTGGCAAACCCTTGAGCGCCGCCGATGAGAACGTAGACTGCAACCAGTACGACACCGCTAACGAGCCGCCTCTTCATGAAGGCAGCACTGATACCAGCAGCGCCATAGAAGCCCACAAAGAAGATCAAAGTCCAAAACACGGTGAAGCGCCAGATGTCCGATGCGTAGTACAAGTACGATACATTGTACATGGAGTTGTTCACGGGCCAGTAGATTGAAGGAAATTTAGGCGTAGTGTAGCCCACAGGAACCTCGGAAATGGTGACCAGGGAACTGAACAGGGGTTAGTATAGTGTCATAGTGCTATCAATGAAGGTACTCACACCATCAGTGCATAGTTTACACGGTGTTTTGCTGGTTTGTTGATTAAATAGTCTTTATATAGCTTTTCATTTTCATTTTCATTTCGAAAAACATAGACATTATAAGGACAAAAGAATTTCCTTTTTAAAGAACCAGGTTGAAAGACACCCGAGCATTTAAGAGACACAATTTCATAGTTGACTACAATTAAGATACTCATATAACCTTTACTTGCATCTAGCTAGTTTACTCTTCCTCTTCCTCCTTGACGATACCCTTTTCACTCAAGAAACGATCAATTTGGGCAGGCTTCCATAACTGCTGCACAACTTTATCACTTTTCAATTGAATGGTGGCAAATTCCAACTTCTCGCTGTTTAGCGTCACACTATCACTAGTCTTACTTAAGACTTTTAATGCCAATTCTGCAGCTTCTTCTAAAGTTAAATCAGTTTTAAAATCTTGTTTTAATAATGTTTGAGCAGCTGTGTTATTAGCACCGATACTTGTAGCTTTCCAACCTGAGTAATTACCAGATGGATTGGATGTATATAATTGGAACCCATAACGTTCATCATAACCAGCGTAAATGAAACTGACACCAAATGGTCTTAACCCACCATGTTGTGTGTAGCCTTGTTTAATATCACATAAACGACGCACCAATAGTTCAACAGGAATCTCTTCATTGTATGTCTTTAAATAGTTCTGTGCACTGACTCGAGCACTATTGATCAAGATACCGGCATCGGCAGTCATACCTGCAACAGCGACGGCAACGTTGTCATTTAAAGAATAAATCTTTTCAGCTGATGAGTCCTGTTCTAATAACTTGGATGTAACTTTACGTTCCGCAGCAAGGATGATACCGTCCTTGGCTAGGACACCAATGGCCGTTCCGGCATGTGAAATGGCTTCTAAAGCGTATTCAACCTAAAAATTGGGCGTTAGTTATATAATTGATAAATATTGCCACTGTTCCCCCGATATCGACATTTCATAATGGACAACGAGGCAATTGGACAAGATTTTAGTTGTACTCACTTGGTATAATCGACCTTCTGGAGAGAAAATAGTGGTTCTACCATCGTATCTTCTGGAACCCATGTTGAAAATTTGTTATTCTTTTTTGTTGATTAGGTTTTAAGTCTTAGTTACTATGTTGATGTTTTTTGAATTTTCAGATTTTGAAATATTTTGAGACACTCTCGATCAAGCGAAATCGAATTGATTGTCCTTATTATAATACAAACGTTACAATGAGTGGAAGAGACACGGTACTTCCACCGAACTGGACAAATCATCTTGCACCAAGTGGTATGTACAGAATCTTTGAAGTTTTTAAAATTTATTTGATCCGGTATACTAACACCAATAGGCCATTATTATTACTATAACTCCATCACGAAGGAGTCAACATATACCAAGCCAGAACTTGGAGAGTATTCAAAATACAAATACAGGATTCCTAATACATCGTGGGTCGTTGTGATAACGAACTTGGGCTCTCAATTCTACTATAATGAAGAGACTAAAGAGTCAAGTTGGCAGAATGAAGTTGGTAATCAATTGACTGATGAAGAGAAGAGGCTATTAATTGTACTGATAGCGAAGGCGAGAGGGTTGAAAGTCAGTTCAGAAGTAAAAGAAGAACTTAAAGAGTTCTTGTTTGAGAATACAGATGAAATTGAACCGAATAATGAGATAGAGATTGATAATGACTTTGATAATGAACTTCAAGTTGCTCAAAACCCCGTTCTCGAAGAAACTGAACCACAAATAGCCACAGGTCTGATACAAGGTTACTCATCAGATGAAAGCAGTGATGAAGAAGAAGAACTTGGTAACCAATTAGCTGAAGAGAATGAAACAGAACAAATATCAGTGCCACAATATGAACGGACAAACCCACCGAAGCAGCGTATCGAAATCGAAGATGTTGCAACTTTAGAACATAAGGATGAGGATTCAGAGTCACAAGACTCCTCAGATGATGAGTCGAATGGTATAAATCTCTCAGACTTGGACTCTTCCGATGAAGAAGACTCACCATTGGAGTTTATTTCACTATTAGAAGAGACAAAGATCAACCCTTATGAACCGTGGGAAACCGCATCACTTCAATTAATTTATGATCCAAGGTTCCATAGTGTCCCAGATAATACCACTAGAAAGACACTTTATGATTCTCATGTTAAAGAGCTGATACAAAAACATAAACAAGACAATATGGAAGAAGTTTCAATTGAGCTACACCCGTTTGTCCAATTTATGAAGTTATTAGAAAGCATTGATCCACCACGTTTGTTCATTGATTTCAAGAAACAATATGGAGAACAATTGGAGAGTATAGATCTAGGTGACAGAGTGAAGGAGAAAAATTACAAAGAATATGTTATTTTTAGAAAGAAATCAGACAATGATAAAGTTAAGATCTTTAAACAAGTACTTAGTACAAAAATATTTGGTAAGAATGCAAGAGAAAGTGGCGCAAACCTGGACAGAGATCTAAATGGAGACCCCTATGTTATACTGAAGAATTTAGAAGACGATCTTCGAATCAGTGAATCGATAAAGTTTCAAACGAAGTACTATGCGGTTGATGTGAAGAAACGTATAGAATTAGTGATTGAGGAAGCTCGTAAATACATATGATCTCAAGACTGGGAGCAGAGAAATATTTGATTTCGGTTCAAGTGTAGATACATGTGTTTCCCAGTGATTAATCAGTATTTAGCTCATATAATCATGTAAAATGGCACTTCAAAGTTCAGCTCTTATAATCTTTTTGTGTCAAAAAGACAATTGGAAAGTTAAATAATTAGTACCTACATTTACGCACCCACACATAGGTGGTAAGTATTCTAGTCATTCTCAAATTTACGGAGACACGTAGGCGGATCCTCAAAAGATTTACAATTAGGTTGAGCTGTCGCGCTTTTTAACATTGATCTCAAGAGTTGTCCACCGTTTTAGTATGGAAACGTGCCAAAATGGGCCAAGAGACATAGCCGATATTGAGCCAGTGTTGGGCCAATGTTGAGCTACTGTAATTGTAAGATCATGTTTGTTCCCACCTATCTGAGAAGTCCAGTATAAACTTTCCTCAACACTGTGTCCGCTACCACAATCGACCATCTTTGTTTACTTTGAGGCGGTGTCGTGGGACAACTAGGTTCATTGGCACAAATCTGAGAAGAGGAAAAAGGACATACTCAAAACACAAGAGGCTATTAAAAATAGTCAATTGATCATAGGACAACTCTTGGTTAGTGCCAAGTGCAAGTCCTCAAAAGTACGTTCCATATAGGGAGACAATTGAGTCCTCTTTTGTAGTATAGGAAAGACCCCGTTGACCAATTCTAATGTCATATCTATGCATTTGTACACAAACCGGTAGATCTTAGACGTGAACGTATTATGTATAATATATTATAAATATTAGTATTATCTACTTTCGGAAAAACTTCTCCCTTTCAAAAGAAGTTACCCTTCGTTCTAAAAAAAGAATTTAAATTTGTCTCAACTAAATTCAAGACATTTCTCTTGAAAAATGTCCACTTTCAGTTAAAATGTCCCCTTTTCCGCGAAAAAAAAAGACGCGTATCTTGGACAAAATCCTTGTTTGTCTAATAAAAATTAACATTTCTCTTTGGGACAGAAGTTTTAGAAGAATTTAACAACTTTTTTTCAAAAAAGTTCAAGAAATTTAAAACACAAAAAAATTGCCCTAACATCCGCTCTCTTTAAAGTTACCATAAACAAATCTACAAATTTGCCCTAACTCCAAAAGTAAGCGGCATTTCTTTGGTCTTTCCCACTCATAAAGTCTTATAGACATCCAAACTTCAGTGGTGTATCGCATTTTTAGGGTTCTTTTCTATTCGCGTGATTCCCTTTGTTTTGCTTCAGCCATCCCCTTTGAACGAGCAAATTCTTTGATCCCATTTGACTTCATATTCTTTGTAAAAAAGAAAACACCTACAAAGAAACTACAACTCAGGTAAGGCAAATACCCTCTTTAGAACTCCTGCACACTTTCAATCCATTTAGAATTCCATTTAAAATTGATTTTGAAAAAGAGTCCATTGTGAAATAGAGACATTAATTTTAAACACTTTAAAATTGTTTAAAACACCTGCAATATGTCAACAAGAAATTTAACCGATCGTTCTCCACTTGCGAGTAGTAAGAACACAAGTGAATCTGATGACTCTCAAGATCCAAGAAACCCATTTATTCAAGATGAACTAAATTCTTATGATGATTCAAATTCAAGTGAGGATTCTACAACAAATTTGAACGGCAAACCAAGTAAACCATTTATAGACTACAAAGGATACTACAATCAAAATGGTTCATCAGCAAATTCACTTAATCAGAACACACATTCATACTCATCATCTAACATCTCTGGTTTTAATCAAAACCAAAGTATAACAAATGACGTGTACTCACCACCTGAATATGATAGATATCCATCGATTGGTGGCTCAAGAGTCGCTTCAATGACCGGTTCAATGAGCTCTAATGTTAACCTACTACAGTCACATAACAAGAAGTCTTCCATATTATCTGACAAGTCTTCAAATTCAGAAGCCTCATCAAATCCATTCTTGGTGGATGCCGATTTTAGTCCATTTGGTGGATACCCTGCCTCTTCATTTCCTCTGCATATTGATGAGAAAGAACCAGATGATTATTTGCATAATCCAGATCCTATTGCTGATGCTTACGCTGATAAACATAGATTTAAAGAAGATTGGAAAAATATGGATAAAAGATCATTTGGTGGTATGATGGGGTTATTATTTTTATTCTTAGGTGCTATTGCCCTATTTATTATCTTACCAGCTTTAACATACTCTGGTGTTACTGATCATAAAGAACCTGCTGAAGTTATTGAAATTTTAACTTATTATTCATACCCAACTTTAAGTGCTATTAGAACTTCATTAATTGATTCTGATACACCAGAATCTGCTTATGAAAAAGAAGCTAAAAATGGTGATAAATGGAAATTAGTCTTTTCTGATGAATTTAATGCTGAAGGTCGTACTTTTTATGATGGTGATGATCAATTTTGGACTGCTGTTGATATTCATTATGATGCTACAAAGGATTTAGAATGGTATGATCCAGATGCTGCTTCTACATCTGAAGGTACATTAAAATTACAAATGGATGCTTTTGAAAATCATAATTTATTTTATAGATCAGGTATGGTTCAATCATGGAATAAATTATGTTTTACTCAAGGTAATATTGAAGTTTCTGCCATGTTACCAAATTATGGTAACGTTTCCGGTTTATGGCCAGGTATCTGGACTTTAGGTAATTTGGCTAGAGCTGGTTATTTGGCCTCTGCTGAAGGTGTTTGGCCATATACTTATGAATCTTGTGATGCAGGTATTACACCAAATCAATCTGCAACTGATGGTATTTCATATTTAAAAGGTCAAAAATTAAGTGTTTGTACTTGTGATGGTGAAGATCATCCAAATCAAGGTACTGGTAGAGGTGCTACAGAAATTGATGCTCTTGAAGGTGCTACTGATACTACATTAAAAACTGGTGTTGTTTCACAATCAATGCAAATTGCTCCATATGATATTTGGTACGTTCCAGATTATGATTTTGTTGAAATTTATAATACGAGTGTTACAGCTATGAATACTTATTGTGGTGGTCCATTTCAACAAGCTGTATCTGCAGTTTCTACTTTAAATCCAGAATGGTATGAATATGGTGATTCAGAACATTATTATCAAAAATTTGGATTTGAATATTTACATGATAATGATGATGGTTATTGTATGTGGTTTGTTGGTGATGATCCAACTTTTACACTTTATTCACAAGCTTTACATCCAGATGGTAATGTTGATTGGAGAAGAATTTCAAAAGAACCAATGTCAATTATTATGAATTTAGGTGTTTCTAATAATTGGGCTTATATTGATTGGCCATCAATTATTTTCCCAAGTACAATGCGTGTTGATTATGTTCGTGTTTATCAACCAGAAGATGCTATTTCTGTTACATGTGATCCAGAATCTCATCCAACAACAGATTATATTTTAAATCATAAAAAGGCATATTACAATGTAAATTTGACAAGTTGGGAAGATACTGGTTATGACCTTCCAAAGAACATTTTAACTGGGAATTGTAAAAGTTCCAAATTTTCATTGCCAAATTAAGAGTTTTTTAAGGACTCTTTTAGCATGTTTTGTTGTTTATTGTTTTAGCATTGTTGTTGTATTGAAAATTAACAAAGAGTGAAATGGGAATGCGTGTTATTACCATCTCAATTTTTTTGATATGGCGTGTGGTTTTTATTAGATTTTAAAAGAATCTATATGTATCTTAGTTATTGAAAGATTTGTAGAATTCAGTAGTGTTTTATTTTATCATGTAAACGATAAGTTAATACCAATATTTCGGAATCAGTGATTTAATATACAAGGATGATTCATTATGTGAGTTATACTAAATTTAGCACTATGGGGAAAATTAGATTTACGAAATAGGACCTTTTTAACTATTAAAAATTCAGTTAAAAACTAGTAGATTATCATAACAAACCCAAAGATCATAAATCTCATAGTATTGTTATCATTTAGTTTTCCCTTACTCTTATGTTTCTCTTCTTATCAATTCAAGAGATCTGTCATTTCCTCACGGGCACTGCCTTTTTTTTCTTTTTCTCAAATGACCAAAAACTAAAAAATTCAAAAATTGGAAAAAGAAAAAAAACCACACACAGAGAAATGGTAAAAGGTATTTCCAATTCAAAAATAACCACAATTTAACTTTTAATCAGGTTTCTTAAATTTACAATAACAAAAGTGCCTATTTTGCACCCAGGTAACCATCTTCCGTTTAATACAGTTGGTTCTCTTTTGTTATTACTTGCTTTTCCCGCACTTGTATCGGTTTTGTGCGACTCCTTTCAAAGATTTGAACGAAACACCTCCTGATCTATTTTGATTCAACTTATTGTTAATATAAGTTGATCATTAATTTTATTCAACACCATCATATTGCATTACAATTATCTTCCAACATCTAGCATTTGCATTTCCCTATTCATCATTTCCCCAATTTGATTTTCTGCTTTAATTGCACATTCTTTTTAACATGAGTCGCGCTGGTCCTAACAACAATGCTTCAGCAGCTGCGGTTGCAGCTTCATCTGCTGCGATTAATAATATTACCAATACAAATCAACAATCATATTCTCAACAATCAAATCAACAAAATTCATCATCTTCATCAAATTCAAATTCAACAATTGTTGGATTACATTATAAAATTGGTAAAAAAATTGGTGAAGGTTCATTTGGTGTTATCTTTGAAGGTACAAATATGATTAATCAAGTTCCAGTAGCAATTAAATTTGAACCAAGAAAAACTGAAGCTCCACAATTAAGAGATGAATATAGGACTTATAAACATTTAACAGGTTCTCCAGGTGTTCCAAATGCATATTATTTTGGTCAAGAAGGTTTACATAATATATTGGTTATTGATTTATTAGGTCCATCACTTGAAGATTTATTTGATTGGTGTGGTCGTCGTTTTAGTGTTAAAACTACAGTTCAAATTGCAGTTCAAATGGTTACATTAATTGAAACTTTACATGGTCATGATTTAATTTATAGAGATATTAAACCAGATAATTTTTTAATTGGTAGACCTGGTCAACCTGATGAAAATCAAATACATCTTGTTGATTTTGGTATGGCAAAACAATATAGAGATCCAAGAACAAAACAACATATTCCATATAGAGAAAAAAAATCATTAAGTGGTACAGCAAGATATATGTCAATTAATACTCATTTAGGTAGAGAACAATCAAGAAGAGATGATTTAGAAGCTTTAGGTCATGTTTTTTTTTATTTTTTAAGAGGTCAATTACCATGGCAAGGTTTAAAAGCTCCAACAAATAAACAAAAATATGAAAAAATTGGTGAAAAAAAAAGAACAACTCAAGTTAATGAATTAGGTTTAAATTTCCCACCACAATTTGCTCAATATTTAGAAACTGTTAGAAATTTAGGTTTTGAAGAAACTCCAAATTATGAAGGTTATAGAAATTTATTAGAAAGTGCATTAATTGATATTGGTGAAACAATGGATGGTAAATATGATTGGATGAAATTAAATGGTGGTAAAGGTTGGGATTTAAATATTAATAAAAAACCAAATTTACATGGTTATGGTCATCCAACTCCACCAAATGAAACAAAAAATTCTGATCGTCATCATAGAAGTCAACAAAGAAGAAATAGACATTTACAACAACAAATTGCTCAATCACAAAATCAACAACATCAACAACAACAACAAGCTTATCAACAAGCTCAACAACAAGTTCAAACTCATCAATTTACTTCAGATAAACAATCAAATGGTTTTAATAAAACTTCAAATGCTTTAAATCAACAACAATTTCAAAATAAACAACCTGCTCCAATTAGAGAAAAAGTTACATCAAATGGTACATTTGATCAACAAGGTGGTCAATTAAATCAAAATTTAAATAATGGTATTGATAATGATAGTTCAAATTCAAAAAGAGGATTTTGGGGTAAAGTTTTTTGTTGTGCTTAATCTTTATCTTTCTTTCTTTATTAATGTTCAATTATATTTAATTCTATTGTCATAAAAACTTTCCATTCTTTTTTTCCCCATTTTTGCTTTAACAAAAAACAAACAATATCTTCAATAATTATTTTTGTATATTAAATTGTTTACGATCAATGTCTTGTGCTTTTGAATTTAATTGTAGTATTATCAGTGAATTAATTGTATTTTGATTATAATTGCAGCTAAATCAGTGAACGCTCTTGAGTATAATTGTAGTTAAATAATCAGTGAATTAATTGTATTTAGTACAAGTTAATATCTTGACTGTGAATATAACTTGTAATTTTTATATAATCAGTGATAATCTCTTGAATATAATTTGTAGTATTTAAATAATGATCACACGTTAATTATAATTAACATTATAAGTCAATATCTCAACTGTATAAATAACTGTCATTTTTAACAATCATAATTATAAAACTGTAAAAAAACATGGTATTGGTAAAATTATCGGTTAATTATTTAATTAGTAAACAATTTTTAGCTTATTAAATGTAATAGGAATTAGCAATAATGGGAGTTATATAACATAAATATTATTATGAGAAGCAATTGAGTTGTAGTATTTTGTATAATCTTGAACACATTATAGTCCATAGTATTCTACAATTAATTAAAAAGAACATTATTATAATAAAGGAAAAAAAAAAGATTAAATTAAAAAAGGGGTTTGATATAAAAACAATCTTCATGATTTTTTTTGTCACAAATTGATATTAAATTGGAGTGGGTATGATGATCTTCAATTACTTTAAAAATGATACAACAAAAGGGTAGGATTTATTTTTTTGTTCTTCTATTAATCAAGATAATAGAGACAATGAAGTGTTGGTAAAACCAATCACAAAAAAGATGGGAATTGAATTTTTATTGGGTGTATAAATGGGATTGAAATAAGGTTAAATTAGTTCAAACTATTCTAAATTTAAGCAGTTGAAATAGTTGGAACACCACCAGCTCTTGATTTTCTTGAACTTGAACCGAAAGCACCACCTGTAATTAAATTTAATAATTGAGAACCTGAAGTTGCTAAAGTAACAAAAAATGCAAGGAATAAAAAGGCAGTTGAAGCTTGACCTTTTCTACATCTATCAGATGAACCTTCAGTAATAGCATTGTTATCCAAATAAGATTGATTAGTACAAGAATGAACTCTCATACCAACGGCTAAAGCTGTAGCAGCAGCAAAAGTAAATATTAAATTTAATAATTCAAAAGTGAATGATAATAATGGCCAAGCTAATAATTGAACAAAATTAGCAATTGCACCATATAATACATTAAATACTAAACCAAAGACAGCTGCAAATAAAGCAAAATTAACTCTTGAATTTGAATGTTCACGACCATGAATTAATGACCCGGTTAAACCAAGGACAATAACTAAAAAGATAAAATTAGCACCTCTAAGGGCAAGATCAGCAACAGTTGGTAAACCCATTATAAATGATTTTTTGATTAATAACTTTTAATTAAATTGAAAGTTTTATTATTCAATTTTAAAGAAATTTAAGAATACTCGTTTGAGAAGGGGGATGGCTTGCTTTAAATATGTAAAAAATGTTTTATTTGGATTATGCTTGTTTAGGTTAAAATGTGGTGCGCAGTAACCGTAGAAAAATGACAGATTCTTTTTTTCTCTCAAACAATGAAATTCCTGGCAATACAAATTAAAGATTTTAATAACTTATGAATAAAGTATAGAATTATAGAGATTAAAAGATCTTTATCTATGTATAGCTGGACCCTGATATGTAAAGACCCTTCAATTAGCTTTAATCTATTTAATTTCTTAAATATTTCAATTATACAAATTAACATCATCTGTCAATTTTTTCACGGGCAACGTCCATTTTAGGAATAGTTTGTACTAATTAGGAAACCTACAGCTGAAATTGGTATTATGAGTGCAACAAAGACAGGGTAGAATAACATAGCAAAACAATGCTCATAATGACAGGTATATAGATATAGTTTAATGTATAATTTATCCAATGAATTAGAAATAGATACCCATAAAGATAGGGATACCGATATATCAGAACCCGTATTCAATAATGGTTAGTACCCTGAATTTATTTCTTGTTTGCCCCATAAAACCCGTTTCAGCGGCCTTTTCGGGCATTTAATAACAAAAGAATTATGACGTAGGCAAGTCATCGGTTATACATAATTCAATGATATTTTAATTGAAAAAAGGGTATAAACACTACAGGAACCATACATTTTTACTATAATATACAATTGAATTTACAATTATTAACAGATAACTTATATCTTGTCATTAACTTCATATATCTCTATTTAATTCAAGTAATTCGGACAACTTTCTCCGAAGTTTTAATTTTCCCGCTAAACTTGTTTTTGCTCTTTAAAAATCAGTTGCTTTTTGCTTTTGATTGCTCATTGCAAAATTGACACTTTCTCAATTTGAAATTGTATTTTTATTCAGCGGTTAATTTCGCGGTGGTTTTTTTTTAAAAAAGACAATAGAACTTTTATTGTTTAAAGATTTAAGACGCCTCTTTAAAATTAAGCCGCCATTGGAAATGTCATTAGCTACAGATGTACTTAAGACTCAGATCCAACAATTGGATAAAATTCATGATACACTTTTAGTTGAATTGGCAGATCTTAATATAAATAATCCATCGTTACAATTTAATGATAATGAACCTTTTTATCAAATTTTATCAATAATTCAATCAACAAATACTGAATTACATGATCTTTTAAGTAAATTAAAGAAAGATAGAAAGAATTCAATAACAATATTTGAATTAATCACAATTTTAAAACCATTTAATAATGGATCATTAATTAAAAATTATCATTCAACAGATATCATTGATTCTAAAAATTTCAATTTATTACAAAAATTAGAAAGTTTAATATTATCATATTCAATATTAATTATTCATCATATTTTAATTAATGACCTATTACAATCAACTGTACCACTTTCTAATGATTTATTTTATTGGGATCAAACATATAGTTCAACATGGAGATCAATTTTATATTCATTACAAACTTTACCAATTCGTTCATATAATTTATTTGAAAAAATCTTTAATGATTTAAAGACATCTGCAATTCCAAATTTAGATTCATTTAATTGTGATATCCCTGAATTTATCTTGACTAATTATCCACAATATATTAATCAATTTAAGACATTTAAATATTATAAAAATTTATTAATTAATTCAATTTATCATAATATTATTGCAAATAATATAAAAGGTTTTTATTCAATGGGTATTAAAAAATTTGTTAAAAATAAGAATCCAATTGATTATATTTCAATTATGATTGGTGCACCATTATCATCAATAAGACAAGAATTAAAAGATCATAAAACTTATATTACAAAGAGACAAAGATTAAGTGCAGAAAAATTAGGTGCATTAATAACAAAAATTCCAAATCTTGGTACTTTAGATTCAAAAAAGATTCATAATGAACTCGTCCAATTAAGTAATAATGATAATAACAATAATGATGAATTTATATTATTATTTCAAGTATTAAATGAAACATTACCACAATTTGAAAAAAAAACTCATGGAGAAACTTTAAAAAGTTTAAAACCATCATTTTTAACAAGATATTGGCCAACTTTATTATTAACTTTATTATATGGACCTTCAACTATATTAAAAATTATTTCAAATAAACAACAAATTATTGAATTTATAAAATTAAATCTTATTGATACAATAAAAGGTTTTTGGCAAAATTGGATTTTAAAACCAATTAATAATATATTATCAACAATTCGTCATGATGATTCATCAGAAATTTCAATCATGTCACAAAATTCATTAGATTCAGATTTAAATTCTTTAAAAAGAATGGTTATTGATTATACAATTGAAAATTCAAATAAAAATTTATCAAATGAACAAATTTTAAATTTACGTTTAGAATTAGATAATTTAGTAAGTTCTGGTGATTTAACTCCAATGATGAAAGGTTATGAAAATGATATTAAAAAACCTTTAAAAAATATCTTAAGTGGTAAATTACCAAGAGCTTTATTAATTCAATTACAGAAGACAAAAGTTGATGGTGCTGTTGCAATTAATGGTATTGATAAATTATTAAAATCTCAAGAATTAGTATTTGGTATCGTTGCTGCATCACCAAGTTTAATTATAATAATTTATTTATTACGTGGTTTAAATTCATATTTAACAAAAGGTTATATTACGCGTGGTTCACGTGAAAAAAAATTAATTATTTCTAAGAATTTAAATAATATTGAAAGATTATTAAATGAAGATGAAAATGAATATATTAATGGTATGTTATTACTTGAATCTTATTCATTAAGAAAAAATGGTCAATTTATTATACCAAAAAATAGAAGATTAGAATGGATACGTGATATTAGTGATTTAAATAAATTTGATTTTAAAAAAAGATTAAATAGTGTTAGCAGGATTTATAACGTTTATGGTCAATATTTCCAATGATTTACTATTTAATGAATTATAATGATGAAAATTATAACAATTTGTAAAAAAATTAATTAAAATTCTGTACCTCTAACGACAAAAACGGTATCACCATCTTTTAAAATTGAACAACGATCACTAGTATTTAATTTTATAAAACCATCAATATTATTATTCTCTTTAAATAAAAATAATTTTTGTGATTGATTATTTGTCTTATTATTAATATTTTTTAAATTTAAGTTATTTGCAATTGAATCTAAACCTCTACCAATTGGCCAACAACGATTTATATAAATTGGATTTTTAATAATTTTATCAATTTTACTTTCATCATCAATAATTTGACACCAAATAAAAATTCTTTCACTTTTGGGTATATTTGAATCACCTTTTGCAGAATTTTTTAAATTTGATAACTCAATGATTCTCTTTGAGGCATTGGAAATAGGTTTCTTTTTATTTTTTTGTAAATTAAAGAATTTTTTAATCTTATCTAATGCATTGGTATTAGTCTTTTGTAATTGATCTTTAACGTTATTTGGTTCATTAGTTTTCAATTGAATTTTAACATTAGAACGATTTGGAAATAATGAATTTGATGATGGTAAATGAGAAATATCAATATTTTCTTTAGCTAATGTTGGTTTTAATGATAATTTTGAACAATTATGTATCTCTTGATTTCTATGTTGATTACAAAAAAATTTATTACAATTACATTTAAATGGTAAAAAATCTAATTGACCACAAAATGAACAATGTTCACCAATATCCATAAGTTCAGTCTTTGACATTTTTTGAAATGATGGTATAAATGAATGGGGATTATAAATATTAAAATAATTTGAAACTTATAAATGAAATTTCAGTGGCGTAAAGAATATTCTAGAATTATTCGTAATTTGGTAGGTGTATTTTTAACCAGATGATTTTGGATTCAATGTTATAAGACTTGGGAATAGTTTACGTTTGATTATAAATTGTGTCAACATTAATTCTCGAAGATCTTTAAATTAATTTCTGTGTTTTTTTTTCTTAGTAATTACCATACTTATAAAAAATAAACGCCACTTAAATAAAATATTGAAATGATTTATACATAAAAATATAATTACAAAAATATCGTAAAGTCATTAATTCATTATATAGTAAGATTATTATCTTTTTGATTCAATTCTTTTCGTTACTCTAGAATTTGGTTTATGAAAAATTGAAGTCTTAGTTGAATTTTGTTTAATAATTTTTGAAGTAGAATTTGATTTTCCTAATGATGATTGAATATATGTTTGTGATGTATTTCTTGATAAATTTGGATTTTTAAATAATTCTTTACGTCTTTTAGCTTCAATTTGAGATTTTTGAAATAATTTTGATCTTTCTTGTTTATTCTTTATTACAAATTTTGGTTTATCAACTTTAATAATTTCATCTAAATGAATAACTTGATTTTTTTCTTTTGATTCTTTAATTTTTTTCATCCTTTGTCTTAAATTTTCAATTGCTAATTCTTCTTTCTTTAAATATTCTTGTTTATATTTTAAAAATAATAATTTTGATGGTAATTTAAATTTCTTAATATTTAAAATTTGTCTTGATATAATATAATTCTCAAAATTAATATTATCATAGGGAAATTTTAATTCATTTAATTGAAATTTAAAAAATTCAATAATTTTATATAAATTTGTTGTATATCGTTCATGTAAATTCTCTGGGAATTCTTTTTTCAATAAATTTAACCAAATTTCATCATCATCAAGTATTAAAATTGGATTTTCTTTTTCTAAATTAATTAATTGTTGTGATGTTAATTTAAATAATACCCTTTTAATTAATGAATACCTTGTTGAACCAATATCTTTAATTTGAAGATGATTTTGAAGTAATACATTTTCACAAAGTGTAGTTAAGGGGAGTAACATTGATCTTTGTTAATTATATGTTAATATTAATTTTAATGGTAATTTATTTAATTGTGTCAAAGAAAGAAAAGATCAATTTTTAAAAATCATAATTTATAAATTCGCGGTGATATTGATTAGTTAATTAGATAATTAATTAGTAGTTAATTAGTTAATTAGTTAATTAGTTAATTAGTTAATTAGTTAATTAGTTAGTAATTAATTAGTTAGTTAATCAATTAGTTATTTGTTATTGTATTAGTTGCTAGTTGTTAGCAATGAACAGATAAATCAAACGAGAGTAAACACTTAAGAAATAAAGACACTCAAACAATTAACACTCAATCTATAACAATCAAATTCGCGGAAATTTAAAGACACATTTTTTTTTGCTTTCGGCCGAGGTTGAAATTAATTTTCTTAATAATAAATTTTACAGTCACCTTTTTTTTTTGGTAACTATGGAAACAAAGCAGGATCAAACTAAAAAGAAAAAAGAAAAACCAAACCACAACAAGAGAATAACTGTAAATAATGAAAAGAGAATTTCTAATAACATGAAATTAATAAACAAATGGAGCTATAGCTAAGATAAAGGATAACTATTAGTTTAAGGATCTTTAGATTGTATAGGACTTCATTTTTGTAATGACTTTAATCGTTATCAGTTGTTATTTTTTCAATTTTCTCTTGTCTTTCACCCAATTATGCAAATCTTTTAAACTCCGGGACAAGCTTAACCGATATCTTGTTTGACACAACCAATTTTAATTAAATCTAGAGTGAAAAATTGTATATTATGTATACTATTGTAGTCTCGAAGTGTTGTAGTATTGTAGTATTGTAGTATTGTACTGTACTGTTATACTATACTATTTTATAAACAGTAATTCTTAATTATTCTGTATCCTTTAAGACAATGCACCTCGGCTTTAATAATAATCACGGATTTCGGATTTCGGCTTATTACTAATTTACTTAAACCGATTAAAGGTATATTCACGAAAAATTTTCAATTTTAGACGTGTTTCTTCCTTGTTTATAAACTTTTTATAAATTGATAACTTGTCTATAAGTTTATACAATTATATAAAGACAAAGGTTAATTGTTTCATATTCAATATTATCAACTTCAATTTATTAAACTTATTGTTTATATCCGAATTATCCAAATATTCTTAGCTTATCAATCTTATCTTTAAAATGGGTTTATTTAATAAGAAGAAGAAAGAAGATTCTTCAGAAGTTAATTCAATTACATCTATTGATCAATCAAAATTAATTAAAACTTCAATTCCATTTAAAGAAATTCCAAATACTGCAATTATTCCAAAACCAATAAAATTATCATCAGATCAAGAGGCAAAATATAATGAAATATTAAAATATTTTCAAAATCCACAATTAGAAATCTTTAATCTTGAAAAAAATCCAACTGAAAAGACTTTAATAACTGATTCTGAAAAATCTTGGTTAACAAAGGAATGTTTTTTACGTTATTTACGTGCAACAAAATGGAATATTGATGATTGTATTAAACGTATTGAAGGTTCATTAGCTTGGAGAAGAGAATTCGGTATTAGTGGTACTGATAATGATGAAGTTACAGCTGATTTAGTTTCACCAGAAAATGAATCAGGTAAAGAAGTTATATTAGGTTATGAAAATGATGCAAGACCAATTTTATATTTAAAACCTGGTCGTCAAAATACAAAAACATCACAAAGACAAGTTCAACATTTAGTATTTATGTTAGAACGTGTTATTGATTATATGCCACCAGGTCAAGATTCTCTTGCTTTATTAATTGATTTTAAACAATATGATGATGTTCCAAATGTTGGTGGTTCAAAAATTCCACCAATTGGTGTTGGTCGTCAAGTTTTACATATTTTACAAACTCATTACCCTGAAAGATTAGGTAAATCTTTATTAACAAATATTCCATGGTTAGGTTGGACTTTTTTAAAATTAATTCATCCATTTATTGATCCATTAACAAGAGAAAAATTAGTCTTTGATGAACCTTTCCCAAATTATGTACCAACTGAACAACTTGATAAATTATATGGTGGTTACGTTGATTTTACTTATAATCATTCAATTTATTGGAATAAAATGAATGAAATTGCAGATGAAAAAAAACAACATTATTTAAAAAGATTTAAAAAATTTGGTTCAATTGTCGGTTTAAGTGAATACGATTTAAGAGGTAATCATGAAACTTTAAAATATCCAGTGGAACAATTATTTAAAATTGAAAAAGGTTCATTGGATTCAAAAAAAGTAAAATCTAATGAATTTTTACATGATGAAAAATTTAAAACCACTGCTGAAACTATTACTCAAGACCCTTCTGCTTTAGAAGTTAAATAAATCTAATAATACAAAGAATTGTGAATATGAAGAATGATATATGATGAGAAGAATCGGCTATGATGTGTTTTTGATGTTAATTGTGTGTTTTTTTTTTTGTTTAAACAACGGTCTCGAAGACTATTTAATGAATATAGTTAGAAGTTATTTCAAATTCCAATTCGTAATATGATTAACTTATTTTACAAAAAACATCCGGTTTAAATAATTGTCTTTTAATACAATGTCTAATCTTTTTTAAAAATTGGGAAACTTAAACCATGATTACCTTTATAATTAACAATTTTTGGTTCTTCCCAATTATTTAATAAATTTTTATCTTCTAATTCATAAACTTCAATACCTAGTGGTCTACAAGTATCAACCATATCAACTTTAGTCTCTTCATCACCTTCACCCCAATCCCAAGCACTTAAATCACCACCTGGACATGCAGAAATTGCACATAATAAATCAATTTCTGCAAAAAATTCAAAATAATCACCAGATTGTGCAGGACAAGTATCCATAAAATATTTACCTTCATTATCAAGACCTGTAACTTGAAAAATATTTAATACATCATGTACATCATATTCTTGACCACCATAAGGTAAAATTGCTCGATATAAATTTGAATGACAATGGAAATCATTATCTTCACCACTTAATAATGTATCAACATATGGATCACATCTTGTACCTAATAAATCATGAATTTGGTCAATTTCAAGACGATCACGAATTGAATCACCAGTTATAGTTAACATTGGTCTTAAATATGGTAAATTTGAAAATAATCTATCATATTTTTTAACATGAGTACCATAAAATTGTCTTGTCCTTGATGCCCAAAATTTTTCTCTAAAATTATTAACATTCCATGCATTAAAATCACAGACTTGAGGTCCTTCAGGTGTTGTAATTCGAACAATTGAACCTGCTTTCACTTTCCAAGCTTTACCTGATCTAATTGGTACAATTTCTTTATAAGTTAATTGTTTTGGTGCATTGTGAATCTTATCATAAAATTCTTTATTAACATCTAAAACTGGAGTCTTTGTTGGTTGATAAGCAGGTACTGGATTATCCCTTGGTTTGAAAACTGGTTTAGATGACATCACTAATTAGTTATAGTTTTAAAGCGTTAAGAATTCAATGACCGGTGAAGAATCAAGTTATAAATGGACGGTATTCTTTTTTTTTCTTTCTCAATGTATATTATTGTCTCGTTCTGGGTGAATTCCCGCTTATCGGCGGACTTGTAAAAAACGGATCTCGAATTCCGCTTTCGGAAGAGTTGCATATTGGTGCACAAACTAAAAAAAAAGGTCTTTACAAATTGCGGAGATCAAGCAAAGCTGTTCGAACTTATAACCTACTACGAAAAGAATACAACGTCTTCAGGTATCACGTATAAAATCATTCATTCATCAACATTAACTTCCTCTTTCATTAACAAACCACTAGTGAACTTTTCCACTGGGATTCTAAGCGCAATTGACCTCATGTAGGGCGATAATCTCTCATGGTAACTTTGTACCACATCTCTGGGACAATCTGTATGCTGAACTAAGAGGGTATAAATACAGAAGATCTCAGCTCTAATCTCGGGGAGTGCATCAATTGATAACTTATCAACATAAGGCAACAACAAATTGACAACTTCGCATATCACCGTTGAACTATTAGTTCTGTGTAGACATGTCAAAATAAAAAATTTGATCATCACTAAGCAAGCAAGCTTATCATAGTTCTTAAGCTTCTTACTATGAAATGTGTCCTTGAACATCTTGTCAAAATTTTGAATGAAAACACGATGAGATACCGATTGTACCATGGTACATAAGGCCTTCATGCTCATATTTCTAACATGCTTAACAGGCTGTGTAGCTCTACTTAACGGGATCAACGTATCAAGAAGCATGACAAATAATTCATCTGAAATAGTACCAGGGCTAGCATACAAGATAAAGTCTCTGATGAAAATGATAAACTTCACCAATAACATGGTTCTATTAGATCTGGCAACTTCAACAATGACATCAAGTTTGCTCTTTATAATATCTTGAAATTCTTCATAGGCATCTACTGGCAAATGAAGTCTCGTATGGCCAATCAAGGGATCCAAGTTATCAAATCTTCTTTTCCAGCTCTCAGAACTTTCTTTCCCTTCGAAGGGATCTAAGAGCGCTTTAAGATCATTAGAGTCTAACTGTGAAAGAACCGAAAAGCTAAATACGATATCTTCTGGGTCCTTACCATAAACTTCGTCTAAATAGTCTTCAAACACTGGCTCTTTCGAAGACAAGAAATGTTTAACAACAATAGCATCAACTTTGAGACCAACGGGTGTAGCGATAGTGGTAAAATCTCGAGCCCGAGTTAACCTAGGAATCCTACTTGGTGATTCTGGTGAGCTTAATATATCAGGCGTAAATTGTGGGTAAGATTTTGGGGTATTATTAGATGATTTCTTCTCATTGAATACCACTCTAAGTATTGATTCTTTTCTAGGCAACCTATCAGGGGTAGTAATCACTTGACCAGCATTTGAGTGTGAGCTGTGAGGAATGAAACTAGCTGACACATTGGCACTGTCCACACACATTAGCAAACTCTCGTCAGAGGCCTTGGATGAGGCATCGCCACTCAAGTGAGATACATCAGCAATAGCAACATCAATAACGGGTGAAGAAGTAGAATTGAATTCACTATTGCTTACTGGCTCATTGTCTGGGGTCATGGGCTCTACGTGATCGTCATCACTATCCGTGGCGACTAAATGACCAAAGATAAGAGTTGGTTCATCTTGTGGAGGTTCGAATGAGTCAGTCTGTTCATCTGGTGACTTTATTTCACGTGAGAGCGGAGCATCTTCATGAATTGGTATATCCATTGAAATGTGGTCTTTCACTGGAGAGGATTTCACACTTACTGCAACATTGGTATCCCCTTTATTCTCGCTAAGGTCATCCTGGGTTGAAGGTTTCTTCGAAACAGACTTTTTTGCCTCTTGCTCTATCTCGTTTGATTCTTGAATTGGAAGAATCCAATTTTCTACACAGTGAACATGTTTGCTCAAAGCAGTCGCATCTTCCAAGTCCGAAGTGGCACACTCGAGCTCAACGTCAGTTTCCGGTGTGAATAGCTCAATATTCTCAACCTCTTCATCGCAAGCTTCAAAGATTGTCTCTTCCACAGAGCCAGACTCTAACGAGATATCTTGCTTTAGAGTCTCTGAATGATAAGGATATTCCAGCTCTTCGTAAAGCTCGCCTCCTTGTTCGCCTAACCCCATATCAATATTTTCAACATGAAATACTTTCTGGATCTCATAGTATTCTTTTCCCCAGGGCTGACTTTCATAATTATCATCGTCATCCTCACTATCAGCTGAAGCTGGATTTCTCTTTGATGATTCTTCCAAAATCTCGCCGTTACCAAGGCTACCAATATCACTAACGAGTTTACCTTTGTCATAATAGTACTTCTTTTCCCAAACGTTATTATCTTCAAGGGCAAGATGAAGGTGAACACCTCCATGTGAATGCTGATCAAGTAAGCACTTACCACCTGGGACTTTTGGAGCATTGCAAATGTGCTCTTCCTCATGGATACTAGATTCATCAGATGTGGTGTAATCAAAATCACGTTCAGTCTTTCCATTCAATTCAGTGTAAACATCGGAACTTGCGTTATCAATGATCACTGTAACAGGTTCAATCTTGAAGCTCGTGAAGATCTCAAGGATCGGTATAGTAAACACAAGGATCATGAAAGCAGCTAATACAATGACTGGCAGACATTGTGCTAAGCTCTTCTCATCGAGCGAAGTGTGATCAAAGATAGTACCACTTGGCACACTGACAACGGCCATAGGTAAAGCGATGTCCTCAAAAGGAACATCCAATTCAAAACTATCAAAGGAGACAATGTCCTGAACTTCAATAACATTAGCCGCTGTGATCAACTTTGGCGTTTCAGGTGGCGCCCAGGCAAGTGACTGGAGAGCTCTCAACCAGCGCAACCACTCAGCGTAAAGAAAGTGGAACATCACACCGTTAAATCAGAAATACACCTGTCACGCACTTTCCCATGTGTTTGTAAATGGAAGCGTTAGTTTTCCCATAAAGATTCGACACATAAACTCCCGGAATCCCAAATTTAAGGTGGACCACAAAACTCAGAACGTGGTTTGAACTTAGATTTTGAGGAAGTGGATCGGGTCCTTGTCGTGTTCTACCCACTCAAAATTTCCTTCATTCTGCCAGTAGTCGTGATACATCGTCTCTATCTCACTTGGACCCGTCATCATGTCGTTTTCCCGTAGTTTTCTTGCAATTGTGGTTTCTGTGGTGTCATTTTGAGTGAATGATCGCAAAAGTGGCGAGTTTTTGATATCAAAATTGGCTACATTTGGATAAAAGCACTCTCTAGATACCGTAACAACCTTGTTCATGAGCTTCAACTTGTCTGTGCGAACTAATTTGCGTGGAAGGCTGATCCCCGGTCTCCAGTGGACAGCCGACGAGTTTGAGATGTATAGATTCTTCAACAATAAAAAGTTCACAAGATATAAGTCAGCTAGTAGAAGACTAGACATAGGAATGAAGATCGCCGACAGAGCGTTGATTAAACCTAATCCTGTAGCGTCAAGTAGTACCTTTTTCTTCAGTTTATCCTTGGAGCCTTTCTTCATAATCTCATCACTCCTTTCGATTGTTTCAAACAGCAATTCCAGATCTTTATACCTGTAGAGGAGTAGATTAACACAAATTTTCAAAGTACTGGAAGTGGGACTCATGGACAAAACACGAGCCAGTAACTTGGGATTTGTGAGCTCCGGCTGAGTTAGGAGTTCTCTTACAACTTGCTCATCATAGGTATTGCTGTGAGTCTTCAATGAATTGATTTGCTGCACTTGGGTTAGCATAAGCTTCTCAACATCTTCTGATGGTAGTTGTAAGATTGCATTGACTGAATTGTCTTTGAAGGTTGATGGTGTGTGCTTAGTGTGGAGTAGATGGCCCTTACAGATTTTAATAACGGCTCTTTGTACTTCAATCACTCGTTTATCACTAACTCTGTCCTTTCTCAGGATATTGAGAGACTGTCTCACTAGCTTGATCTCATTCTTAACTGCAGCAAAACCCCTTTTCATTGGCCTAGTGTGTTCACAGTAGCTTTCGAATTCTTCAAACAGCTATTTTTCTCCACTACTAGTTACCACAGCGATCGGTAATTGATCGGGCCACTTTAAGGCGCCTATTAATGAAAATGAACGCGTTACATACACAAACATCAGACATTCCAACGCCACATAGTTAACCTAGTATGGACAAGAGGACCGATAGGATACGGCAGCTCATCGATGGAGACTTCAGTCAGAGCCCCGATACCGAAAAACTGATCCAACAGTTCCGCAACTCGCATTTGAAAGACTCACCAAGGAGACGAGGTGAATCGGAATCCACAACAGACATCTTGAACACAAACATACCCATAATAAGGCCGGATGATGATGTATCCCAGAGTACACAGATAATACAACATGGTGCGTTGGTCACACCTTCTAGGCGACCGGTCTCTGGTAGCTCAATGGATATCATGCCTTCATTAGAAGAGATTCAAAAGAGTAACGACCAAGAGATTGATTTCGACCTATTCTGGCAACTAATGGACTCAAATCTCCCAAATGATATCACTAGCTTTCACTTCAGAAGAATTGTGCTAAAATACATCGAGATTATTGAATCACACGATGATAATGCTTCCGCTGATAAGTTTCTCATCACCATATACAACCAGTTGAGGAAGACTAATACAATCTCACCAAAGCTGAGTAAGATAATTGATACCTTCCTTGAAGCACCAGCCAATCTAGGTATGAAACTTGCAAACTATCTACACTATAAAGATCAAAATCAAAAGACTAGATTCCTTAGGTTATGGCTCATTAAGCGAAGAAAATTTTACGAAATTGCAAAATCAGAAAATATTTGGGAGTTGTACTTGAAGAAGAAGTTTCTATCCAAGCTGACACTTGCTTATGACATCGTCACAGTGGGCTATGAACAGCACGCCGATGCATTCAATGAAACCCAAATGGTACTAAAATCATGGGATTTATGGAGAACGAAGTTCCTTTCCCAAGCGGGAATCAATGATATTGCCGATGATACACAGAAGAAGAAGTTTCTACAGAAATGGCAGAACAAGATAACTGCCGATTATGAAAAAGCTGATACGCTTTATGAAATGAATGTGGCTCAACGTGCTTTGAAACAATGGATGTTGCAGAAACAATATAAGCAATTCAAACCTGTCACCAAATACTACAACCAATGGAAATTCTCAGCTTCACACGCTCAGAATTTGAAATCAGAAGCTAAACAACTTGAAGTTGTCTTTCATGCAGGCTTCTTTTTCTCCAAATGGAAGAGAAAGTCGTCTACTAATTTCACCAAACACTCAAAGCTCAATGACTTATGTGATGGTTTCGTGGAGAGAAAGTTCATGAAAAAATGGCGATGCGCTACGGTTTTGAAACAACTTGAGAATGACGCCAACGTGAAAAGTGATGAATTCATGCTGAGATTCGCAATGCAGCAATGGAAGAGGAGACTATCACACCAGGTACAATTGGAAAAATTCGATAAGACCAAAGACTACCAGTTGTTGAAATCCTCAATCAACAAATGGAAGTCCACATTGACTTTATTGAATAAGTCCGAAGCATTAGAAGTGAAAATGTTAACCAAAAAGTATTTCGATCGTTGGAGATTGACCACATTATCGTCACAATACCAATTGTCGAGAGAGTGTGGTACTGCTTCCAAACTGCTCCTGTATTGGTCAAAAGAGGCAAAATTGACGAAGGCAGCTAGGGAATTCCAAAAAGAGAAGATTGTCTCCAAATACTGGGAACAATGGATGTTGAAACATATTAAACAGCAGAATGCGCTAGAATTGAGTCATGAAGCACTAGAATCATACACGAAGCTGATCTACCTCAACAATTGGAAGAAATGTGTCAAACTTAACCGTGAGAACGAAGTGATTGCTGATACTCATCTCACGAAAAGATTCCTCAGAACAGTTGTTTCCAAATTTAACAGCATTAAGAAATCAGAAGCACTGGCTGACCAATTCTATCAATTCGATAGCGCAAAAGTGACTGTCCGTAGATTATTCAATAACTGGAAGGTCAAATTTGAAGAGGAAATTGACAATAAACTACAAACTAGATTAGAAGATTATGAGAATTCAAAGGGTTTAAGAACAAAGTCACGTTTATTACACAAGTGGCTTGATAGATATACGTCCCTTATTGACCAAGAGGAGCTATATAAGCAAGACTTTGTCAATAAGAGACTAACCAAGGGTGTGTTTGACAAATGGTTGGGCAAGTATGAGACCATTAAAGAATTAGAGGTTGAAGCCGATGAAGTGAATTACTTGAATCTGTTATCGAGTGGTTTCATCAAGTTTCAACTGAAGTACCAAAAGATCCAGATTCTTGAAGAGAAAGTTATTGAATATGAGGAAGATAGAAATGTTGAGTTGATCTTAAAGTGCCTAAAGAAGTGGACATACAAGAGCCTACAGATTGAAAAGAACAACGAGATCTTGAAGTTCTTTCACAAGAGATGGGAAAGGGCCCACATGAGAGCGCTATTATCGCTTTGGAAGAACAAAACTACTGAGAAGTTGCAAGTCCTTGATGAATCAGAATATGGTAATGAATCGGTTGATAGTCTATCCCCATTGAAAATTAGTGGTATTTCCCAAACCTCAATCTTCAATGGACTTGAAGATGATAGTTTAGAGTTTGATGAAGAGGATGATTCACCAACCAAGTTTAAATCAAAACTTCACAAAAGTTCATTGTCCAAGATAACCCAAACACCAAGGAAGTCTATCATTGAGCCGACAAAGGCGTTCCAATCAACTGGTGGTATTCCAGGGAGTGACCGTGTAAAGAAGAAAAGATTGGAAGCGTTAAAAAACCATTACAATCAGATCAAGTATGCTATTCCTAGTCCTATTGACTTCAAGAAGGCCACAAACACTAACTTCCTGGTCAACATTGAACCTAAGTCTAACTATAGTGTTAGTGACAGCATACCCCAAAAATCTATCTTCAACTCTGCCAGAAAGTACGAGATTGGTCAAGATGAACAACAGATGGATGAACCTCTGGCCAGCCCGGTCATGAGAAGAACGGTCAAAAGCACAAGTCCCGCTTACAAAGATCGTACATTCACAAAAACCTAATGAATTAATGAACTGTATGACACGAAACCCTTGTAGCTGCTCCGAATCGGATATACGTTATGGACCCTGGTTTAGCACTTTGAACACCCCATCCGCACCATCTGCAGCCCATGGAGTCAACACTATATGAGATCGGTCCTTCGGGTTTACATACTTAGCTCTACCTGCACAGACCAAAGTTATTACTGCATTCGTACGACTTTGTTACGCTAATTTGTCATCCCGGGTTTAAGAGATGCTGTAATGCCGAAATCCGACAGTTGCAAAATCTCCGAGCGCCGAAAAGGAACAAAATACACCAGAGCTTCTTTACAAACCAAGACTATTATTTGGGGAAACCTCTGTAAGAAATGGTCGGTAATTTGGTAGTATCCGAGAGATTTAGAAGCAAGAGAACTTAGTGATACAGAATTATTTCTTTCTGAACTTATAAGGCACCAGACCTCCCCTTCACGGTACACATAACTAATTCAGCCGCATCCACAGCATACTTTTTTTTTTCTACCGAGGGACGCTAGTATCCAAAACATTTTTATTCTGCAAAACAACTTTGTTTATAATCAGAACACTTCGCCCACTCACCTTAACGCTACGTTGCTCCTAACAGTACAGTCCGGGGATAGCGCAAGTTTCCAGCTTTTATTAACCCGTTATCTGCGTCAAGGACCCGCTTTAGTGTGTTTCTGGATCCTTAAAGCCTTTAGTGGCCTTAACAACCAGTTTTAAGGTTTTACCGTATATATCCGCCTTTGTGCCCAAGTCATTAATAATTTAGAAAAGGCTGACAAAAGGGAACCAACCTTCTTATAAAGAGAGCCCCAGTACTTGTCTTTTTCAATCAGTTCGTTGTCAGGAGCATATAAGCTTCTTTCAATCGAAATCACAACAATGTTAATGAGCTCACAGCCAATTCCTATTTATCAGCACACGATGACCACCCCAAACTCACTCGTTCATAGAACGAAGAGTCAAATCAGAACAACACAAAGTAAACTCCTCAAAGGCTTTATTCTTCCATTGAATTCCCTCTCTATCAAGCAGATGAAGAGTGTTTTCAGTGCACAAAGTTCATCACAAAAGGCAATAAATGGTCGCCCTCACACTAAAAAAACAGAAACACAAGTGAGCGCTAGTGCCCCAGTAACGAGAACAAATACAAATTGTCAATTATCAAAGTTGACAACAACAAAAAGGCTTCACACAAAGAACATAAAGGTCGTCACAAGAAGTGATTTATTAAATAACACTTACAGTCTTGATAGAATAATGTCACCTACTGAAGACTTCGACGAAACACACAACTACAGACCAGGATTGAAGACTGCCCAAACACATGGCCATAGACACCGTCGCTCAACATCTAGAAACGTTGAGAGAGCCCCATCTACAAGATCGCTGCCTATTAAAACCAGCCATTACGAGCCATCTACAATTTCTCCGAGAATCAGTGAAGAACTCGCTCCAAGAACTCCATTAGTTGATATCAAAGTGCACACGATTGATGATGTTACAAGTGATTTTGAAACATACTTTCCAAAGGATCAAATCAAGACCGAATCCATTTCACTGAAGAACACTTTCACAGAGAATGGTGAATTGTTGAGTATCCCAGTGTATAGAACACTCACAAAGGAATCAGAGATATCTGACTACCAATCAGCTCATCAAATTCTATGAGCTCCTACGCTCATTGCTTATAGGTTATTGAACCATTGGTTCACTGGATATACCTTGTTTACGACGCTATATATAACGACTTTAACGACATCAATCGTAGCCTTCTTCTTCAAGATTCCTCTCAAGTGCCATAGCGCCAAAAAAAAATAGAATAAGTCCGCATTGTTCTAGAAGCTTACCCGCGAATTTTTGCTTTACTTTCGCGAAACTTACATGAAGTCTTTAGTGCTCGATTAAGCTAAGCGGTTTATAAGGGCAAACCGATTTAACCAACAACTCACATTTAAGGATTCTAAGATTCTCAGAAAGGTCATTAAACATCAATTCAAACATACAAACATTCAGAGAAAACATAACCGATGCTCATGCTGCGGTCGGTATACTCTTACACAGCCTTCTTTGCCCTGATATTACAGTACGCTAGTGGGTTACCTCTTGACCAAATAGGAGAAACAAAGCACCAAACGCCCCTTTCTATCCTTAATTTGAACTTGGACTACTTCGAAGGGTTCCAAATAAACACACAACAGACACTGGACTACGTCAATGACAAGCTTTCAGAGCAATATCTGCGAAGATTGCCACCTGTAAAGTCGTTCCCATTGTTAAAGAATGAGAGAGTACTAAACCCTGGTGAAATCCCACAATACGTACTAGACTATACCCCATTGGTACATCTGTACACTGAGGAAAGATACATGCCGTGTGACGTTGATGATTTCGTTAAACACTTCCATATGCGCTGGCAAAACAAGACGGTGTATTACAATGACACATTATCATTACAGATGCTATCAGAGTTTGCCAAATTGGAGAGACATAATGAGTTAGACACCTCAAAGCTGTACATGACAGCAAACGAAGACTTTGATAAAGATCCAGAATGGCTTACAGGATCCAAGAACCGCCCGAATTTATCAACGGGGAAGATCAAAGACGCTCCAGCTGTGCTCATTGTTGTTGACAAGGGAAATGGCTGGGTAGATGCTTATTGGTTTTATTTTTACGCTTTCAATTTGGGTCCCTTTGTCATGGGCCATGGTCCCTATGGTAATCATGTTGGAGACTGGGAGCATTCTCTGACAAGGTTTTATAAAGGTGTGCCCGTGTTTGTATGGATGTCCGCTCATGGTGGTGGCGGTGCTTATCACTATGAGGCGCTAGAGAAGTCAGATGTTGATGAAAGGAAACCTGTTATCTTCAGTGCTCGAGGTACACATGCTAATTATCCTTCTACGGGCCGTTATCCTCATGATTTACCATTTGGTATCTTATCAGATTTCACTGATCGTGGAGCTCTTTGGGATCCATCGAAGAATTTCTTAGGTTATACTTGGGACGGAGTTGACGTTCAACCCGTCAGTAATGAGAGTAAGAGTGATAATTCTAAAGAAATCAAATACAAAGATTGGTTATTGTTTAAAGGACATTGGGGTGATGATAAGTTAGAACCTGAAGATCCAAGACAAGTTTGGTCACCATGGGAATGGAAATACATCGGTGGGCCTACGGGTCCTTTGACCAAACATCTAAGTAGAAACCAATTGTGTCAGAGATCTAAATGGTGGAATTTCTGGAAGAGATGTCCTCCAAAGAAGTTTATCAACTTGGGTGGTGGCTACGAAAAGGAAGATGGGGTTATGTGTGCCAATTTGTTTGGCTGGGTCAGGCCCATGATTTTGAGAAAGTTATTGAATGAGGTTACTTGGGGTGGTGGACTGTGTTTCGTCATCAATTGGATCTATGGTTGATAGTCAATGTTGCCATTAATTTTAGATCAAAAGTTACTACATCTAGCTATATCGATTTGTAATCGAATTGACCAATGATTTTCAATGTGCCAAATCCATCTCACTCAGCTTCGGGACAAAATTTCTGAATTTCGGGACATTTTTTCCAAATAGGAGCGAAAAAAGAAATTCTGGGGACAAAAAGAAACAACCATCAACGTTGTTACGAGTTATGAATACAAATTTAAATGAAATGTAAGTGCATTGGGTGTATTGAATAGGTATGTATATGTTGGAACTGAGGTACAAGCTATCAATGAAAAGTGAATCTAGTGGTTACCTCGATGTAGCTTTCTCGGCGTTTCTGTCTTTTGCCTCACGTCACCGTTTTGTTCTCCAGACTTCGACAGGGTCTCGTATTTGCGTTGGGACTCGCACCCACATGTTTTACTGAAGTGGGGGGAGGGAGAGCGAAAAAATCAAGGCAGTGGTAGGCTGGGGTATCTGGTACTTCTATCGAAACTCTACTAAGGATACACTACCTAGGACACCTCTCGAATATCTGCCTTAGACTCCACTAGGGACTTCTCCTGGAACCCGCTTAGAGCTTGCATAGAGCCTGCCTAGATCCTACCCACGTCACTAGCGGAGCTTTCTCTTTTTGGGACCTGCTTGAGCCTAAATTTAAAGTTAGCTTGCTTTGGTCCTGTTAAATCCTATCCCCGAGACTCCGAAGCGATAACTCAGAGCCGAAAGCCACTATTTCCGATCGGTGTTAAATAGCAGCAAACATGTGTCCCCACGATAAGAGCACCAGCAAGTTTGCCCTGAGATTGTCATCGTGCTTATCGCCCACGATCACCGTAACGCAGTTCCATCCTGGTGGCTACGCATATTTCTTCTTTTCTCGCCACGCACTAATTAATGGTAACGAATGTCCCAAACGGTTCGTATACGTCGTTAGTTTTTCCGGATTTGTCCAAGAAAATAGTCATTTGTCCCGAAATTCGTTACACCGCCGTGTTTCCATTGGAATCTGCCACAGAATTGAAAGTCAAAAGTTATAGATATAAAATCAAGACCAAATCTTCCCTCCAACGGTACAACATACTTTACTCAGGACTTCTTGAGGACTTCAAAAGCTATCACCACTTCTATTGTGATCCTATTCATAGCACTATTCTATCCTACAAGATGACTTCCACTCCTCATGACGAACACTTGTCGAAATCGCTGGACACCTTTGGGTCCATCTTAGCTAACCAGACAAGATCAATCCACCATTTGGTCAACCAATACAAACACTCCAAGTTTAGTCAAACCCAACTGAAGAAATCATTGAACATCATGAACTCATCGCTTCTTAAAGGTGGTAAGATCGTTATTTCAGGTATTGGTAAGTCACATAAAATTGGGTCCAAAATAGTGGCAACCTTGAATTCCCTAAGTTTACACGCTGCCCTTTTACATCCTTCAGAAGCTCTTCACGGTGACTTAGGTATCTTGAGAGCTGACCATCACGATTGTCTAGTGTTGATTTCATCTTCGGGTAAATCACCTGAATTAATCCAGTTGCTACCACATGTCTCACCAGAAGTTCCAGTGATCCTGTTGACCAGCAAGAAAAACTCCTTGTTAGCACAGCATTTCCAAGTGAACTCACTACTGTACGCTGAATTACCACCTGAACTAGCTGAAGAATCGATCTATGGTCTAACTGCTCCAACCATCTCCACCACTTTATCATTGACCCTTGCGGATGCTGTCTCAATTGCCCTTGCAGAGTTGTACATTTCTGACTACAACGAAAGAAAGAAGATCTTTGGTGAACGCCATCCAGGTGGTGCCATTGGGGAAGCCTACAGCAAGTCATCATCTACAAACACCAGCTTCTTGAATAGCTATGGATCAGCAACTTCCTTAACCTCATCGAATAACACTTCCATTTCAACTGGTTTGGAACCTGCTGCTTTGGAAGAAGATGAGGAGTATCCAGAACCAAGTCCAGTGGTCTTCGATCTGGGCTGTGACAATGACACCATCGCTCAGAGAGCAGTTGATGAAGCTCTTTCCCAAAAGGTCAGAGAATCTAAGAGTGTATTATATTTGGATCGTTTTTTTAAGAATGAGCTGCAAGTGTTACAAGCGATTGCTCTTTATGATTACGTTGTCGTTGCCCAATCTGTCGTTACAAAGGTTGAAGATTTGAAGAATGTCTACAGACTAGTTAATGATCATGAATACGAAACCATTGACGATAAGTTCAAGGAACTAGGCTGGAGAATCAAGGAAACATTTATTGGTTTCCGCTAAAGAACAGGCTGGATACTGTTATGGCTTTATGATTAAGAGACTGGATTTATGATTGTGTGTTTTGTTTTTATTAGATTTATAGGTACTTTTTTTTAGTTTTGTTTTGATTTTTTATGGATATAACTGATTATACATGATATTTCAACAGTGGAGTAGGCAAGTTGCAACATTAATTATTTATATAAGTTAGGTCGATCTTGCCTCAGTTCAAGGAACTGCTCCATGATAATAATGACGTAGCCAATTGAATTATACCATGTCCAGCTCACTTGCTTGCAGACCAAACGTCTTCATTTTCGCCTGGAAGCATCCAGTACTGATAAAGTATAACATCACGGTTCGGAACTCCTTCGAATGAATTAGATGTACGCGTGGAGTTGAGTGGTGAAAGGCTTACACTTGATTATCAATATTATCATTAAAAAAAACGTTCATTATATCTATTATCATGCATGTTCATTAATGTCAGTTCCTTCATTGTCTTATTTTAAATTTCCAATTTCTCCACAATCATAACAAAGATAGTGGTAAACCGTAAACAACAGGTGCCGCCCCATTCAAATATTTCAAATTGCAAACCTCTCTAGATTGTCTAACTGCATCACAAATATTTGTTGGTTTTGCGACATCACCAACTAACCCCCATTTTTCGAATACTGATTGACTAAACTTGTCAATGTCCTTGTCTGTCACATCCCATAGATTACCTAAGACCATTGGACAGCCACCCAATAGATAAGAATAGATCGTACCTGATGGTTCTAGAAGATTGCGATCTTTCAAGGCAGCGGAAGAACAGCCCAATAGTAGAGTTGGTGCAATATTGTTCAATTTCTTCAATGTAGTTGATCTAATATACTGTTCACCACCGCCATGACCGATATAAACGAAGACGTTTGAGTTGGTCAAGAATCCTTCAAATTCAGTCTCACTTGGCTTTGAGCCTATTATTCCATCCCAGTTTAATTTATCAGACAATTCCTTCAAGTGCTCTTCAAAACGAGTTTGTGATTTGTAAAGATCACCACTTGGATTCACTAAGAAAGCGCCGTTTCTTTTGTTGGCCACTAACATCTTGTTCTGATCATAAAGCTTCAAAAGAAACGATAGAGATGGCATTCTGGTGGTAGAGGCATTTCTGAGGCATGGCAAAGACTCCCAAGGAATAGATTGACACTCTTTACCAACAACAAGGACAATGTGATTGATCCTATTTGGTGCGGGATTGGCTAATATATATTCATTGATTAAGCCCTCAACTTGGATATAGATATTATCGATATCGATCTCATCATAGGCATTCTCTTCACCATGGAAAGATAGAATATCTAAGACAAAATAAATCAAATCCTCAAGTAACTCAGTGCTCATTAGCTTTGCTGGATCACCTAGTCTCAAGAACAATTCAATAACAAAATCATCAATTTCAACAGGTTTCATTGATGGGTTCCTTTGAGCCCTTGAAGGAATGTTTTGACGAATCATCATTAGGAACCTCTCTTTAAATTGTTTGACATGATCAGTTGGAATGATATCTTGGTTGAAAATACCTTTGAAGCCACCTAACCAACAATATTCAATCTTTGTTAACAAACTTTGTAGCCTCTCATCTAGTCCCCGTCTCTCCTCATGCCATTCTTTTCTGTCTTCCGGGGATTTGATCGAGTCTGTTCTCTCTTTAGTGGTGGTACCATTGCTCTGATCGATTATGAGTTTCAATTCAGCAATAGCATCTGAAAATGAGAAGGACTCTTCGTCTACGGTACGGCTTGAGTGTCTGCTTAGAGGTAGTCTCAAGAAGTTTGGGCTGTCGAGTTGCTTTTGAAACTTGGAAATTATCAAATCCCCATTAAACGAGCAAACATCAATGGTAACAACTAACCAATCTTCTGGTAACTTTTCAAGTAGTTTGCCATCAATGGTACCATCAGTCTCAGTAGCAGCATATGAAAGGTTTGTAAGATTGAAATCAGGTAACAGAATAGTTGGCTTTGATGTCACATTCACCAAGGACTTCTCGTTGAGTAGTGGTTGATTTTTGGTGTAATCATTCAACTTAAAACTATCAGTTATAGATTCACTCTTATAAGAATTGGAAATACTGGATAAGGTCAATAGATCCAGAGACAAAACCTTGTTCATCTCATCAATGTGATAGTTGGACAAATAGCGGAGTTCATTAAATAGTTCCAAGATTGTCTTCTTCGATTGCTTCAAGTTCATGATGGACTTTTTCACATTCCTTGAATTCTTTAGATTCTTCTTTGGAGGTGATACTAGTAAATCTTCTTCTTTATAGGTGGAAGGAATTGACATTGCTGAATCTTCTAAAGTTGAAAACAGAGGGTCAACGTTCAAGTAATTCTGGGCATCAACAAACAATCTTCTAGACTGCGCCATTGAATCCATAGATCTGATGAATGGGTTTTGACTGTGTTTAACTGAGACCTCAGCATTGAAGACATATTCGTAGTATTGTTTCCATTCGAGTGACAATGATTTACCTTCCCTGTCCATATAGTTGAAGAACTTCTTCAATTTTTGTTTGGTCTCAGCCACAGACTCTTCCGGTTGTGCATAAACGTTACTAATCAAGTTGAAATAAATCAATTTGAAATTGTCAACGTACTCATCGTCTTGGATCAATCTCAAAAAGCTGAAAACCGAGTTACCTTTCACTTGGAGCTCTTCACACTCCAATAGGTTGCCGACAATGAACTGATAATAGCACAAGAAGTAGCAGTTTTGGGCATATGACGACTTGAATCTGCAAAGTGATTCATTCAACTTCTTGAATTCTTCAGAGTAGTAATCAGCATCTTTCGAGATACCTAGATGTATCAAGCTTTTGATCAAATTCCTAAAGCCTGACGAGATCAAGCTAATCACCTCCAGATTCTCAAAACCTTGCTTCAAAACAGACTTTGAGAGTTGAACAGCAATACAAGCGGAGGCTATGCTCTCCAAATGATCCCCCAATAGCGAAACAGCTTTAGCTCTATAAAAATGCAACTTCACTAAAACAACAATCACCGCCATAAATTTTTCTTTGGAGTAGCCATTCTTGTTCTCAATGCTCAACTCATCGGGGTACTCCTGCAAGATTAAGAGAATGTCAGTAGCTGACTTGACAAGCTTCTCTTGATCATAATTGTAGAGGTGGTACTTCATTTTCAACAATTGATAATTCAACATGTGCAACACATGGTCGAGTGGAACTGAAAGATCTGTTCTAGATATTTGAGCATCAATTTCATTCAGTAGAAGTGGCTGATGACTCCTCAATGTGATGGCGTTTTCATTATCACAAAAAGTGAACCAATCGTTGAATACTTGATTACCAAAGGATTTGTAATGTTCAACGGTATCAAGCACCATCTTTAATAGTTTCTGAAAGTTGATGAACTTCAGGTACTCAACCAATCTCACCAAGAACTGGGACTCAAATGAGGTTGGCTCCATCTTGTTTCTGCTCACCCAGCTGCCCTTGTACAAGTGGATAATCTTTTTAATGTTGTGAGTTGAATTTGTTTTAACTTCATGGACCAAATAATAAAAGCTCTTGACCAAACTTGACGCACCCGTAGTGTCTGAAACAGGCGGTTTTGAAGGTGGTAGTTTTATCAATGGGATGTCTTGATAGTATGTACCGCAAAGCATTCGCAATAGTGGCGTCTCAATATTTAGCTTTTCTAATAGTTCACCAAGATTTTTTGTGGAATATTTGGCTGCCAGCACGAAGATGATGGTTCTGTTCTCTTCCGACAAGCCCTCAACAGGTAGCACGTCAGAATTTTGGAATGCAGCCTTGGAGCCAAACTTTTCCGTTATGATGTCAAGCTTCTGAAGCAAGTTTGCGTACTCAAGACTTGATAGGAACTGGTCGTTGAAAACAATCTGAAACGCTTCACCGATAGCCAAATTCTGAGAAACCAACACCTTTATTGCTTTGTCAAATTTGACGTGTAGGTCTGAGCTCTTTGGTGAGGTTATATAGATTTGAGCTTCAATATTGAGGCAATTGAGAATGAACTTTTCAACAACTGATCTATGAGTGACTTTCACTGAAAAATTGTAGTACAGATTGGTAATGTTCTTCAATCTCTTGATCTGTTGGTGCCCTAGAAAAAGCGATGCCAACAGACTGAAGGTCTTTTCAATTACTTCGGGGAATTCAAGAAATCCCTTGGAGTAGACAACAAACCTGTCAAGCGTTTCTAGTGTGACTCTGTTTAATTGCCTGACATTGTTGATGTAATACTCGATGATGAGACCAAGTTCTCGATCTGGGGTTGTAAGATTTCCGATGATGAATTCCCCTAGCCCTTGCAATATAGCTGCATTTGGCTTCCCGATAGTTGATAGTTCAGACCAAACTATTGATCTGGAAATGCCTCGCATTGTTAGCAGCTTGAGAAGATTCCTGGATGAGTTCGAGCCGGGGTTGATAAGATTCCATTGAATTGAGCTGTAAAGTGGGGAACTTGATAGTGACTTGTGAAAGTGCTCTATCAGCTTCGTCATGGATTGTGTATGGTCATTCATACTGAAGTCAAACAAGAAAAATGGAATCTGACCAGCATCTTCCAACGCAAAGATTGAGGATTCGATATCACTTATAAACTCTTCTCTTGTCATGTTGGAAATGAAGTCTTTGAATTTGAAGTTATATTGATCAAGTAGTTGAAGAAACTTCAAATTCATGCACTGCCTAAATTGTAATGATGGTGCGAACTTGGTGAGTGCTAATCCTAGCTTGATCAATGAACTCTTTTGCGAGTCAGTAAGTGTAGGGCCATCGGTGCAATTGCGAAAGAATGATATAAGGAGTTCGGTATGGTCGTACTTCTTGTGCTGAAACCGCTTTAGAATGATCTGTAAGACGAAGAATTTCAACGTCAGAGGACACTCCAGGGCCAAAATATTATAGGGATCAATGTCTGTAGATTCATGGCATTCTGTATTGAGGTACAGCGATTTAATTTCATTCAACGAGTTCTTGAAGGTCAAGGTAGCTGACTGACTCTCTAGTTCAATGAACCTCACGATACAACTCTGATGCTTCTTTATTAGCCTGGTTCTGGATTCACCCTCTTCAAGTCTGTACAATTGTAGGAATGCAGATGACACGAGCCGTACTAGTGATTTTGATTCATGACTCTTAGGCATTTTAGATAGCCCAAGCTCAATAGCACTCCAGCATAGCTTAGATATCTCCATCGGGCTGCTCTTAATGATGGCGGAACTTCTTTTGTGGGGTGATATCTTGCTAAGTCTTGATGGAGAGTGGTTAAGACTGACATCTTTTAAAGGCGACACCACATTTGTTCCCAAACCACTCAATTTCAACGACGCATACGCTGACATTATATAGTCCAGTTCATTCTCCATTGTGGATGGTTCCTCTGAGCGCTTCTTGAGGGTAAGTTTATAGGTCGTTGGCGGTGATGTGTGACAGATCTTGAGATGCCCTTTTGTGACTTTCACACTCCGAGAAATGTAAACAAGAAAAAACACGAGTCAAAAAAATCGCGACTCGATGTTGCTGAGGTTACACTGGCATAAGATACGAGAACACTACAAACTAAAAATTCTCTAGATTTGTCATTCAAATTGAAAGCAGTTCAGCATGGGTTAAGTCTTGAATGGGGCAGTCTCCTGGCTATAGTTGTTGAGGAAAGGGGACTCGCTGGACCCTAAGTCGTAATAGTGTCCTGAATCTTGAATTTGGTTCATTTTCGACGTTTCTGCTGCGTTTGCTAGCTCTCCGCTACCAAATGGGAAACTGACGCTCTTCAAGAACGGACTAGGCTGTGAGCCATCTGTGGACTGTGCTAATCTAAGGGAGACAGCTCTTCTTAAATCTCCTTTCGGTGCTGCCTCCTTCATAGCAGGAAGTGTTTGAGCAGCGTTTTTGGAACCTGGGCTTCTATTCAGTTCCTCAATCCCAACCTCACGTTTCTCAGAATCATCTTCAAGAACAATGGGAAACCTTCCTTCGCTCTGCACATTGTGGTTTGATGGTTCGACTAGCTCAATATCAGTAGCCACTTGCTCTGGTGGACTGGCAAATAAGGTATTGATTTCATTCTCACTCAAACCGTAAGTCTCTGGACAACATAGGCCAATAGTCAAAGCACCTGCACCACATAGAATTGCAAACATCACAAATGTACCCCATTTCAAGTACTTCAAAGATATTGGTGCCAAAAACGTCAAAAGAAAGCTCATAAACCACGACACACTCATGCATACAGCAGAGCCCTTTGATTTCGCTTTGTCGGGGAAGATCTCATTTGTATAAAGCCAGCCAGCGCACGACAAAGTCGAGGCGAAGATAGCAACAAATAAGTAGCATAGAGCTAGGCAAATGTTCCCTGGTGTACCAGTGACTTCCCAGACAATGCTTGTATTACCATCAATTGGATCAACAAGATGGCCATAATAACCCATCACAAGGCCAATTGTCCCAATACAGATCCCCAAAGAGGAAGACCCATAAACGATAACATCTTTTCTTCTCATCTTGTGCAATAATGATAGAGGAATGAGTGTGAGCAAAACATTAATGATGTATTGAAACGAGGCGGAAAACATCTTTGTCTGACCTGAAAGCCCAACCATTTCACAGATAAATATTAAATAGTACATCAAAACGCCGATACCACTTAGCTGTACAAGACACTGAACCGTAATGCCAGTCAACACATGAGGTCTCAAGCCCCTCCGAAACAAATCTGCATAAGTGCACCTTTTCGCTCCTTCTTCATATCGGTCAAGGACTCCTTCGATTTTCTCTAGGTTCTCAGATGTAGGCGTCAACTCATCTCGATGAGTTGGTCTCATGATAGGGTTTCGGTCAATGACATTGTTAGCTGTGTGGATGTTATTCTGGACCTCGGCAGCTTGGGTCCATTTACCCTTGGCTGCCAACCATTTTGGTGATTCAGGTAGTCGAAATCCGAGACCAACGAATAGAGCACCAGGTATAATTTCTAGGCCCCACGCTAATCTGAAGGATCTTTCATCATTGAGATAGTCACACGCAATCGAGAGATAAAACATGAGCATGATCCCGATAGTCAAGCAGAGCTGCATCGTAGAGGTTGCCTTGCCTCTTTTCGTATCTGGAACAACATCATTAATGTAAACAGGTAGAAGTGTTGAAAAGATACCTACCGTTAACCCTTTGATAACTCTACCGATAATAACCATATAAAGATTCACAGAACATATTGAAATGATCGAACCAATGACCCAAATGCCGCTTGCAGCTTGAAAAGTGATCACTCTACCAAATCTGTCTGACAATGAGCCAGCAATCCAGCAGCCAACTGTGTTGTTTCGTTAGTACTCCCAATTTTAGTTCACCCTTTGGGGTCATACTTACAGAAGGCACCAGCTGGATTTGCACCTGCTATTATACCTTGGGCTAGTGATCCGGGGTTATTAAAGTACTCTGTGAAGTGCTGAGAGAAGACAAATATTGACATTGAGGTTGTCTCAAGGCCTTGAAGGATACCGCCTAGGGCCAATATCAGAACAATGCTCCAAGCGCCGTAAACTTTACCCATCACTAGCTTCAATCCTTTGAACTTTCAAACGCCCAGAAAAGGAAAGAAGAACACCATTTTAGGCTATCATTTTAGACCTTTCCACAAAGATGTCACAATCCATCACCACAAGAACCTCGCTTTGTGACTTATGATCGGAACGAGGGTTTTGTGGCAAGATTAGAATGGTTGTGTAATTTTGTGTCAAGGTCAAGGGTATCTACCGAGGGCTCATTCCGGAATTCGCGATGAATTCCACGAGCTGTTTTTCGCGAACTAGTTCGATATTCTTAACAAAAGCGAAAGAACAACACGCTAAGAACTAGGACACTGAAATAAAATCTTCTAGTACCAGTTGATCCAAATGTTCTCCATTCTACAGAGAGGCCAGCATGTGCTGAATTTCTCCCTGACACTTGTTGGTTTCCTTGCTGCCTTTATCGCAATCTCCTCTTGGGCTCAGCTGTTCAGCGACAATGCCTTCGCTACTCCAAGTTCCATCTCCAACATAATACCGTGAGTATAGGTGATTTTGAGTTTAGATCAGCTTACTAACTAGTCCTAACAGTGCTGCAAATGTGAAATTTAGCAGAAGGTTTGGTTCCAGCCATGGTAAGCCTAAAGAAAACAACAAACTAGTCTTCGATCTGGAATCAGATTTGACGCCGCTGTTCAACTGGAACACCAAGCAGGTCTTTGTCTATTTGACTGCCGAATACCCAGGTAAGTCTGCAGGTTCATCAAACAAGGTCACATACTGGGACAAGATCATTACTTCTAAAGACAAAGCCAATCTTTCATTCACCAATGAGCGTTCCAAATATTCAGTGTGGGACGTTGAAGAATCCTTCAGAAACAGAGAAGCCATTGTGAAGCTAGAATGGAACATTCAGCCATACGTTGGCCCACTTGTTTACGGCTCCACTACGGGCGAGACCTTGGTAACATTCCCAGATCCAAGTGAAGAGAAGAAAACAGAGAAGAAGCATAAGAAAAAGAAGCAGCAAAATTAAAGATCGTATAGTGACGTAAGGTAAGTCTATTATTCTTCATATATATATGTATGTGGCTGGTGGCTCTCTGACCGACTATGTACAGGTCTTTATGCAATATTAATTATGACGACGTCAAGAAAACCAAACGTAACAAAAAAACAAACTCATTAAAATAACATTATAACGTAACATCAGCTATCATTGACCTTGATCGGTTCAGTACCTTTTGGTCTCTTGCCATCAACAAGACCCAAATTTTCCCACTTCTTTTTCAAGAATGTGTCCCTTCTATTCAATCTTTTGGTGATTTCAGGCAAATTTCGAATCAACTGTGGATATTGGGATTTCAACTCCTTAATCACAGCCTCTCTGCCACGCTTTTTCGATTCTTTCAAGATGTATTTGTAAATTTCGCCTCTAACAATCTCTGCATTGATGTATCCCAATGAAATTCGTGGCTTCAGTAGCTGACCACGGCGAATAGGGTGAACATAATGCTCATTTTTGAATCTTCTCTCAATCTTCTCAAACTTTAACAACCTTTTAGCGATGAAACCACCCATCAGCTTCTTTTCAATGATGTACAATGCACCGTGAAATGTCTCTTTGTTTCTCACCAGACGGCTAGTAACCCAGTTCAGATTGTTGGAATCAAACGTGAATTTTTGCTGGAAAATCAATTTGTCAAGGTACTCATTAAATTTCGAAAGTTCCCTACTCAAGTTAGATTGTTTGAAAAGGGCCTTGATGACTCCATTGTAGACTTTCTTCAATGGAGCAGGGGCAACACCATCAGAAGTCAAGAGTGAATCAATGCACTGTTGAAAGTTATCAAAGGAGACTGCAAAAGACCCCCACTTACCTGACTTGGAAAACAGCAACAATTCTTGCTTAATGTAGTTCAATCTTCGTTCTGCTGAGAATTCTGGATTAACAACCCTGAAATTGGTCATAATTCTGTAGGCGTCGTCAGGTTTGTAAAACTTCACCAGTGTATCAACTAAAGGTTTGATAGAAATGAATGGGAGGCTATTCTTGAGATTCAACGTGTTATTCTGCGCAGCATTGATAATTTCATCAACAACTTCGATAGGCCTTTGGAAGTTTCCCTTGTTGACCATATCCAGCCTTGTCAGCGATACGAGCAATTGATAGTAAACCAATGGATCAGCAGTTAGACCTTCTCTAACAATGATGTTGAAAACCTCCAAAGCATCAGCGTATCTACCATTCCGATTGAAACAGGACATCAATGCCAAATAGTGCGGCGTGTTAGGTCTCAAACCTTTGGCCTTCATCTCTTTAATAACTTCATAGGCACCGGCGGATAGACCTTGATTAGCATAGTATTCAATTTGGGTCAGATAGTACCCTGGAGTGTTTCTGAATCCCCTCTTCTTGATAGCTCTGTATACAATATTAGCTGACTGGAAGTCACCTTTCACCAGCAAAGCATTCATGACGATGGTAAACATTCTCAGTGTTGGTTTTGCAATTCCAGAGTTTAGAAACACCTCCTTCACCATATCAAAGTCATTCAGGTTATAATGCAAAGACATCAAATTCTCAACAACGGTATGGTTAGGAACAATATTTGCCGCTTTCATCATCTTTTGAACCTTAATCGCATTCTCAATGTCCATTGCTTTGGCACAAGCCTCGATGGCAAGAGCAAAGTGGTTGACTTTCAGCTTCTTAGCACCATTTTGGGAGATGTTGTTCAGCATTGTGAGGACAGTCTTTGAGTTACCATTTTTAGCAAATTCTTGGAATAACAGGGTGTAAGTTGCTTCGTTTGGCTTACCTTTGATAGCTGAGATTTTGCGCACTTGCTCAATAACTTCAGAAATACCAGAATTTCTTGATGCTTGTCTGATTTTGTAGTTGATTTTATCTATTTCCGATGCGATGCCATTCTTTGTATAGTACTCAATTATTTGATCGAACTGGTTCAATCTTTTTTGATAGACCAAAGTAGTCAGAACGTACTCCAGTTGTTGAGAGGACAGAGGCTCTTGTTGAATGAGGGCGAAGAATGTTTTGTAGTAGCCGCTTGTGTAGAACGGCAGATGAAGTAGGGCATTGATTGTCAGCCTTTTAGAACGGATGTCGTGGAGCTTGAGATGCGTCTTGAAAGTGCTCACCAGCTCTTCATTTCGTTCTAATGCCGACAGTGTTTGTAAAGTATGCGATAAATGCAGAGGTGAGCGGTACTTTATTGGAGTTGAATTCCAGACCCTTATTGATTGTTCTTTGAGCGAAATTTTGTTGAATGAATATGATAAGTAGTAACACATATTGGACTTTGCGCCATCAGTAGATAAGTGATTCAAAGCGACATCCATGACATCTTTTGGGTCTTTCAACACTTTCAGAATGGCTCTAAGTGATGATCTGTACGGGCTTATGCCATCTGAAGATATCAGGTTCATCTGCGGATGCTCGACTGTTGTAATGATTGACCACAGTAAGAATGCCTTTTGGGGTCTTTCAGTTTCGTTGACGAGAAAGTTGACACCCTCATTGAGAAGTTGCAGTCTCTCTGTTTTTGGCCAGGTAGAAACTGTGGTTTTGATGCTTTCAAAATCACCCAATAACGCTAGTCTCATGGTCAATATGAATCTAATATCAAATGATAAATGTTCGTTAACTTGCAAAATTTCTTGGACCCAATCATACTTCTTATACTTTAGAAGAACTTCCAAGCCTTCTCTTATTTCATGAGTGCTAGATGGCTTGGTGAGAAGTACGGATCGTATGCTTGCAATATCGTCTTTGGTCTTCTTAGGCTTATAGATGAATTGTAACAACTCTTGGTTTAATGCAGTGGTGGTTTCATTATCATTAACATTGAGAGTAGGCGTAGTGGAGGCATGACTTATGGATGTAGAATTGTTTCTGGATGGTATCAGCCTAATGCTATTGTGATTGAATGCGGATGTAATTTTGGTGAATGAGTTTCTGAGCAGTGGTGACTGGAAAGGTTTGGGTACCATCGAGGATTGTAATAATGAGATTCGAACAGTCTTTCCGTAATGTCTTAGAGCCCATTCCAGAAGCTCATGCCGGCTGCTATACCGCAGTGATGAAAGGTCGTAAAACTTCATATGATGCTTGGTTTACAGCTTTGATGTGACATACGATTTCTTTTCACGAATTCGCTATTGGTTGATGTGATGGTTTCAGATTGGGTATAAATGGAGGCAAAAAAGAGCGACCCTAAGGCTGAAGGTTAAAAGCAGAGATAGTGTCTAGTGGTCTGACACAAAATAATGATCACAATGTCTAAAAAACGACTTGTAATAGAGCTATTAAAACTTGAGAATTGTTCGATTTTGATAATTTTCCACTGTTTTCAAGATGAAAAAAATATATATGGATTATATAAGCAGAACATGATGATCCGAGGGCTCGGATATGCAAAAGCGATGAGCCAAAGAAAAAAATAATTAACATATGCCTGATGTACATCTGCCATCTTTAAATAAATATATAGTCTTTACCTATTGAGATTAGAGTCTAATTTGATTGCAATACATTTGAAATGCCAACTCAAGACAGAAAACCTAAGAGCTTCCAGAAGAAGAATCCATATATTGACCGTAGGGAGTCTAAAAGTGAGTGTTTATGCTAATCAGTTGATAAAGAATTAAGTTACTAATGGAATTCTTCAGATCGTGAGATCAGACAAGCGCTAGTACACAAAGCAAGACTGAGAAAGAATTACTTTAAGGAATTGAAAAAAGAGGGCCAAGCTATCCCAGAGAAACAAACGAGAACAGAGAGGGATAACACCAATTCAGAAAAGAAACCGCTTACGTTCCAAGAGCGTGCTAAGATCGCTAAGGAAAGAAAGGAAACTGCTAAGAAGAAGAGAGCTGAAGCTCTAGAGGATAAGAAGAGGATATCCAGAGAGAGAGAAGAAGATAGACAGAGAAAGAAGGAAAGAATATCGCAAAAGACAAGAACGGGCCAGCCTCTAATGGGACCAAGAATTGAAAACTTACTCGAGAAAATCAAGAAAGACTACGCCTAAAATTTGCATTCTATAATATAACGATCGTCAATCATTCATATGGAAATACTGTTGAGTAGTTCCTTTAAGTCATTAGGGCATGATTCATAATCGAATTTGTCTTGATCAAAAGTGCTGGAATTCCTTTCACTAGACCATGGACCATCACCCACTTCCCATAGGCCCTTCTTACTCACGGCATTTGGAACTCCAAGGCACTTCTTGTGGTAAGGTTTGAATCTCGAAGTCTGTTCACCATCTAATAAGGTAAATATCTGCAAATCACCACCAATACCAAATGCTAGGAATCTTAGAGTCTTATTGTAGGACCAAGTTGGCATAAGTTGGCATCTCGCTAGCCTTGGTACAAACGTAACATAAGTCTTGAAGCGGCTCTGCTGGTCTTGTACGCCTGTAATGCAGCAATGTAGTTTATCAGTAGTCACCGTGACGTTTTCCTCGAGCAACAAACTGTTAGTGACTTTTCTAACAATGGAATCATCATTCATCATGTTGAAATAGCCATCTTCATATCTGAAAGTGGTTATAGAGTAGTCTTTGGACGAGACGAGGACTGTAGCACCTTTAACATCAATACCCATGATAAGCGAGTTGAAAGAGAAAATCTCAATTGGATCTTTCATCTTCTTGAGCTCCAGATCATAAGTGCAGGACAGTAACTTCTTACCACTGGAATAGACGATAGTGGAGCCACTGAACTGTTCAGCGGCAACAACCGGACCATCAGTCTTGATACTGAAGATTTCATAAGCTTCCACTATGTGATCACCTTCAGGAGAAAATTTTGGTTGTAAAATCTTTAGTGAACCACCAGCGCTTGAGCCGCAACCGACTAGCATGTTTCTGAATGATTTCTCCGATGTTGGGAGGATCCACTGTGAGATTGATAAAGGGGTTTCATCCTCAAACATATCTTCCTTTTTTTTGCTGTACAACCTTCTGTCTAGCTTCGTCGTTTTGCTACTGAAGATGATGCTTGAGTCAGTGAGGATGGCAAACACACTAAGATGTGACAAGTATTTAATTCGTTTTGGAATTTCTCTCAGTTTGATAGTCTTCAAAACGGGACCAGTTCCCATGGATAGAGATGCTATGCAAAATCCATCCTCTCTCAACAGGGCAAGCTGACTTTGTGTGACTGCTATTGCACAGTAGTTTATTCTGTCTTTCTGCTCCTTGAAAATGATAGGGATAGGCGTGGTGGTACCTAACTCCAACTTCCAAATGTGATTTGAGGTCATGATAAGGTGGTTTTCGGCCAAGTTTAACTCCAGTGGAGAGTCTGTGAGCTTCACAGTGGCTCGTGGTTTGATAACAATCCGATCTGCTGAGCCCAGCATGTCATATAGAGCGTATTCACCAAATCTTGAAGTAACGTACAGCACGTTATCGGCAGCTACAAGGTCATGAGGTTCTGATATCGACAAGGTGATATGCTGGTGCTCAACGAATCCGTCAGAAGTCATCAGATAAAACATGAGACCATTTTCAATCCCCAACACGATAAACAAGGACTTTTCGAACATGAGAAACTTAGCAAAGTTTGGTCTCTCTGTAATCTCGATAGGTTCCCCGTAACGAGCAATGTCACCTTCCGCCTGGTAAATGTTCAGCATGCAGATCGAAGCTTCATTCATTCCGTAAATCTCATCGATAGTACAAATGAAATTCTCAAAACAGTCGGCAAAGATGATCTCATCATCAACATCCTTTCTTAAGACTCGACCGGTTTCAAAATCGGCAATCACAATCGAGTTCTCTGTAACTTGAAAGCAGATATTCTCCAGACTCGATATATGAATTGTACGGGCAACAAGATCCAGTCCACTATCAGGGATATCTTGTAGCTCTTCTTCGTCATAGCGGAAAATCAGTGTCTTGCCGAAGTATGAGAATATAAAATACAAGCTCCCTTCAACGAAATGACTGAAGATTTTGTAAGCTTTTCTTAGGTTGTAGTCATTGATCAATTTCTCAGCATAGATACCGTAAGTAAACTTGGAAAGATTTCTGCCGTGAGCAATCCATAGCTCTTGAGATTTGTCTCGCTTGTCGACAACTTCAACATCAAAGATCGGAGCCCAGTTCTCCCAGCTATCAACCACCTGGCCAGTTGGAAAGTTACCTCCTCCAATATTCACAGAATCAAATGGGAAATGGAGAAACCCACCATTGGAGAACTCGCTAGCGAAGAGAAGGTCATAACCGTTCTCTGATCTTTCTAGTATGAACTGTGTGATCTTTGAAATTCTCAACACCGATCTAATCTCAAGTTTAGAGCCTTGAAAGACCGTAGAATAAATGGTGCCATCTTCGCTTGCAATTACAACTTCCTTAGTAGGGTCTTCCGTGAACAGTGATGTCTCGGGTCTGAAGTAACTAACAGGGAAGGAACCTGGAAACTCGGCAGTCAAGAAATTATAGTCAGCAGATAGAATTTGGTTCACAGTGATAACAACCAACCGATTCTCCATAATCATCATCAGACCATCTTGGAAAGGTAGCATGTGGACTGGGATTTCATAGTCATTAGTTAGCAACAGGGGAGTATGTTCCACAATTCTCGATTCGTCCAACCACCACTCAAAAAGCCTGATCAAATACCTTCTTTGGGATGTCACAACTAATGAAGCAAAGAATACATGCTTGTTCTCTTCAATCTCCTTCACCGGTTCTAAGAAACACGAGTGCAATATTGTACCATCAAATGCCAAGTTCTGCACTCTATCAAGCATGATCCCATGGGGTGTTTGAACACAATAGTATAACCTCACTAAATCTTTCAGAGCTGCGACGGCGACTGAAGAGCTGGATTTATGTGTGTGGATTTCTCTACCGACATCAGTGATCTTCGGGAGCTCTCTTTCATTTTGGCTTGTCTTCCACCATTGTACAACAAATGGCTTGACAGTTGAGCCTGAAGTGTAGAACTTGATAAGAAGTAAGAAACCAGACGATAGTGTAATCAGCAGAGCGTCTTCATCAGTATTCTCCTTCCCTAGCTCGGCCCCACGTAGTACATTTGATGACCTGATTGTACTCGGAAGCTCAAAAGTAACCTCGTTATTGATTCTAATTGACGATTGTTGAACAGTAACTAAGATTTCCACCAAGTCGTGCACAAAATCAGCGTCTCTTTCAACTTCAATTGGTTCATCATTTACCTCGGTTTTGGTGTAATGCAGCATCTCATGTTCTAGCTCATCAAAACTATCAGTCTCCAGATCATAAGAGTCGGTGGAAGGCTTTAGCTCTCGTAGCACTTAATTTAATGTCAGTATAATACACTTGAGAATATTCTAGCTAAGACTCACTCTTGGTAGTTAGGATTGAGCCATCACCTTCTCTATTCTCATTCTCCAGGCCAATATGTGGTTTGTTGGTGCTGTACCTCAACTTGTAAATGGCTTGTGCAATGGGACTTGAAGCGATCTTATGCCTTATGACACTATATTGGTCTTTGAATCTCTCAATTTCCACCTCTGCATCGCCAACATTCCACTCAAAGAGATCAGAGTTTTCAGGATTCAGAATTTCCACGTCGAGATCCTCGTCCTCTATCTCTATCATGGCCAATCCCTTGCCTTGATTACACTTTCTTCGAAGCCTTTCACAGTTTGATTTCTTTGGGACACCATTGATTCATGATGTAAAACCAATTCGCGCTTTCGCGAGCCGTTTTTTTTTTTTTTTTTTTTCTTTCCCGACTGTCGTGGAATTTTTTCAGATGCCATAACGATAAAGTAGCTCGAGAAAGCGTAAGACTTTCCGGTTGTTTACGAAAATCTCTGTGCCTTCTCCAAGATGTCTAGGGTCCTGCGCAGTGTGAGCACTGCACTTCGTCTACCGGCATTCACCGCCCAGAAAAGACTGCTCCACAGCACCGCTGTGAGACGTACTTACGAGGAAGAGAAAGTCTCTATTGACAAGATCATCTCTAACTTACCTGCTGAAGATATTGCCAGTTCATCCAGAATGCGTAACATTGGTATTTCTGCTCATATTGATTCTGGTAAGACCACTTTCACTGAACGTGTCTTGTTCTACACTGGTAGAATCAAAGCTATTCATGAAGTTAGAGGTCGTGATAACGTTGGTGCTAAGATGGATTCTATGGATCTAGAAAGAGAAAAAGGTATCACTATTCAATCTGCTGCTACTTACTGTTCTTGGGAAAAAGATGGCCAGAATCTACATTTCAACTTAATTGATACTCCAGGTCACATTGATTTCACTATTGAGGTCGAACGTGCCTTAAGAGTCTTGGATGGTGCTGTCTTAGTCGTCTGTGCCGTCTCTGGTGTCCAATCTCAAACCGTTACCGTTGATCGTCAAATGCGTCGTTATAATGTTCCAAGAGTTACTTTTATTAACAAGATGGACAGAATGGGTGCTGATCCGTTCAAAGCCGTTGCTCAAATTAATGCTAAATTGAAAACCCCTGCTGCTGCTATTCAAGTTCCAATTGGTGCTGAATCTGAATTGAGAGGTGTTGTTAACATCATCGATAGAGTCGCATTATATAACGATGGTCCTCAAGGTGAAGTCATCAGAAAGGCCGATGTTCCAGCTGACTTAGTTGACTTAGTTGAAGAAAAACGTGCCCTATTGATTGAAACCTTAGCTGATGTTGATGATGAGATCACTGAGTTATTCTTGGAAGAAATTGAACCAACCGCGCAACAAATTAAAGATGCTATTCGTAGAGCCACTATTGCCAGAAAATTCACTCCGGTCTTGATGGGTTCTGCCTTAGCCAACACCGGTGTTCAACAAGTTCTTGATGCAGTTTGTGATTACTTACCAAACCCATCTGAAATCTTGAACAAAGGTTTAGATGTCAAACAAGGTGAAGTTCCAGTGGAACTGATTCCATCTTCCAAAGAGCCCTTTGTTGGTCTAGCTTTCAAATTAGAAGAAGGTAAATACGGTCAATTAACCTATTTACGTGTCTACCAAGGTCGTTTAAAGAAAGGTGGTTTCATCACCAACGTTAAAACTGGTAAGAAGGTTAAAGTTTCTCGTTTAGTGCGTATGCATTCTGAAGAAATGGAAGATGTCAATGAAGTTGGTCCAGGTGAAATTTGTGCTACTTTCGGTATTGATTGTTCCTCAGGTGATACTTTCACTGATGGTAACTCTCAAATCACCATGTCTTCAATGTTCGTCCCAGATGCTGTCATTTCTTTATCTATCACTCCAAAATCCAAGGATACTACCAATTTCTCCAAGGCTATCAATCGTTTCCAAAAGGAAGATCCAACTTTCAGAGTTAAGTACGATGGTGAATCTAAGGAAACTGTTATCTCAGGTATGGGTGAATTGCATTTGGAAATCTACGTTGAACGTATGAAGCGTGAATATGGCGTTGAATGTGTCACTGGTAAGCCACAAGTTTCATACCGTGAAGCCATCACAATGCCAGCTGACTTTGATTTCACTCACAAGAAACAATCCGGTGGTGCTGGTCAATTCGCTAAGGTTGCCGGTACTATGTCACCAGTTGAAGGTGACAATGCCTTCGAAGCTCAAATTGTTGGTGGTAAGATTCCAGAAAAGTTCTTACTTGCTTGTAAGAAAGGTTTTGAAGAAGCTGTTGAAAAGGGTCCATTGATTGGCCACAAAGTTCTTGGCGTCAATATGTTAATCAATGATGGTGCTGTCCACGTTGTTGATTCTAATGAAATGTCATTTAGAACTGCTACTCTAGCCGCTTTCAAACAAGGTTTCTTAAAAGCTAACCCAGTTATCTTGGAACCAATCATGAACGTCTCTGTTACTGCTCCAAATGAATTCCAAGGTAACGTTATCGGTTTGTTGAACAAAGCCACTGCTATTATCCAAGACACAGAGAATGGTCAAGATGAATTCACAATCACTGCTGAATGTCCATTGAACCAAATGTTCGGTTTCGCTTCTTCCCTAAGAGCTGCTTCTCAAGGTAAAGGTGAATTCTCTTTAGAATTTAAACACTATGCTCAAGCTCCAGTTCATTTACAAAGGGAATTGATTGCTGAACACGAAAAAAAATTAGCTGAAGAAAAGAAATAATGACTGTTTTATAGATTGAAAATAGTACTGTATATAGATCCACTATTAGATTGTTACTGTAAGTTGCCCTTGTAGCCATACATTATGATTGTCGATTAGTGTCAATGTATTTTTCATTCAAATCATATAAACATGAGAAGGTTTACAAACCATCGTCACCTTCTGGGCCATCTATTATGGTCTTTATAACATCTTTACCGTTCTCCAAAACATTGTCATAAGCGGCTTTGGAATCATCAAATTTGTATCTATGTGATATAATCTTCTTAACATCAACTTTACCACTCCCAATCAATTCAACGGCATCAGCATAGTCACCATGGACGTATCTGAAGTTACCTTTTAAAGTCAACTCTTTAGCTGTAAAGTCAGCAATTGGGAATTGAATGACATCTTTACCCATACCAACTTGAACATAAGTACCACCAGCCTTGATGATATCAATACCGTTATTAACAGCGATTTCAGCACCTGAGCATTCAATAATAACATCTGGTGCTCCACCTAATTGTTTCAAGACTTCATCTTTAAAGTTGTCTTTGAAATTCAAGGAGTTAATGGTGTGAGTGGCACCCAACTCTTTAGCTAGTTCCAATTTGGAGTCAAAGATGTCGACAACCAAGACTTTTGTTGCACCGTATGCAACGGCAGTGGCACCTGTTAGTAATCCAACTGGACCGGCACCGAAAACAACTACTTTTGAGTTAAATGTGATCCCGGCTTGCTTTGATGAATGGACAGCAACACTCAATGGTTCAGCAAGTGCACCTTCCTCTAATGAGACGTGATCTGGTAATTTAACTAGGAAATCTTCTGGGGCTAAGTAGTATCTGGCTAAAGTACCATCGTATGGTGGAGTTGCAGCAAAAGCCATGTGTGGACATAAGTTGTAATGACCACTCTTGGTCTCATCACTGTATCTGCTTGGAATACCAGGTTCAATGGCGACTCTGTCACCGACATTAACTCTTGAAACTTTCTTACCAACTTCGACAACGACACCTGCAGATTCATGGCCTAGGACCATTGGAGCCTTGACAACGAATTGGCCAATAGAGCCATGTGTGTAGTAATGGACATCTGAACCACAAATACCAGTCTTCTTGATGGCTAGTCTAACGTAGTAATCGTCTTCGATTTTTGGCACTGGTCTATCTTCAAGGATGATTTCACCTTTCTTCTTTAAAACAATGGAAGGGTTTGCTAATGAGGCAGACATGGCGTGTATCTAGGTATTTTTAAGGGTATGGGTAGAATGGATAAATATGAAATGGAAAACACGATTTGATGGCTCTATTTATGCGTTTACCCCAGGATTTCAATTTGCGCGCAAATCTTTCCGAAGATTTTCCGCAATACAAGAGTGTGGAAGGTGCAACCTTATATTGAGAATTTGGTTTGAGCACGAAGAAAGTCAGGCAATCCTGAGTGTAGATAGCTCTGTGGCGGCAAATTACAGCTATAGGTCTGTTGGCCTTGTCAAATTGCTGTGTCTTTGGCTTGGGTCTGTTCCTTCCCGATTGTTACACTGGTGTCGCTTAATATCGAGATGAGATGAGCTACCTTCTAGGCAATTGAAGTTTAGTCAATTGTAATTCGTGAACCGTCAGGTTAGCTAGCGTATTAGATAGCTTGTTATCTTCATGGTAATAACAAGCATAAACAGTGGATATGATCTCTCTTTATTTCTTTGTTGAAATCTTCCAACATTCTCTCTTCATTGTTGATGTACCTTTAGCTACGAATCTCATTCATATGCTGAGTTCTGGTGCCCGTAGACAGCTTTAAGAACTTTGAAGGAATACGACAATCATCGAAGTACATTACTAGCAGATGGTATAGAGAGACAGCCTCCCTGGTATCCCGCAGGACCGTCACCTATCCAAATCTCTCTCTCTCTCTATGTGCTTTTACTAATACTGTAATGATCACATAAGCAGCGTACTAATAATTAAAAAAAAAAAAAATAGAAACACCCAGGTACCAGAAAAACTTGATCTAATTAAATCTAAGACGAAACTTGACACAAACCTTCCAACCACGCCATGCTACAGTTCCTGTTGGTGGCGCTTGCTGCCCAACTGGCGCTAGCGAAGACGCACACCTTCAACTTCACAGCCGCCTATGTCACAGCCAACCCGGACGGTGTTAAAGACAAGCAAGTGATTGGTTTTAATGGACAATGGCCACTACCTGAAATCCATGTTGACAAGGGTGATAGAGTCCAGATATATTTAACTAACGGCCTAAAGAATCAAAATACTTCTATCCACTTTCATGGTTTGTTTATGAACGGTACAAGTTATATGGATGGTCCTCAATATGTTACACAATGTCCTATCCAACCTGGGGACACATATTTGTACAACTTCACAGTCTCAGATCAAGCAGGTACTTATTGGTACCATTCACACACTGGTGCTCAATACAGTGATGGCTTAAGAGCCCCATTCATCATTCACGATCTTCCAGAAGATATTCCATTCAAGTTTGATGAAGAAAAAGTGATCACTATTGCAGACCTTTACCATGATCAATACGAACATGTGGCAAATGAATTTTTGAATAGATACAACCCAACTGGTGCTGAACCAATCCCACAAAACTTGTTGTTAAATGACACTGCTAATGCAACCATCTACTTTGATACTAACAAGACCTACTTTTTAAGATTCATCAATATGGGTATCTTTGTTTCACAATATCTATACATTGAAGATCATGAGTTGACCATTGTTGAAGTTGATGGTGTTTATGTCGAACCTTACAAGGTTGATTATCTATATATGTCTGCTGCTCAAAGATATGGTGTTTTGGTGAAATCTAAATCAACCAAGGAGAAGAACTATGCCATTGTTCAAAAATTTGATGACACCATGCTTGATGTTATCCCAGAAGATCTGAGACTTGAACAAACAAGTTACTTGGTCTACAACGATGAATCACCATTGCCAAAGAAATCTTCTTACAAAGAGTTAAAGAAAAGTTTCAACGACTTCAATTTAAAACCATTAGAGAAGATTGAATTACTTGACGAACCTGATTTCAGAGTTACTTTAGATGTTGATATGGACAACTTGGGTGATGGTGTCAACTATGCATTCTTCAACAACATCACTTATGTTGCTCCAAAAGTCCCAACTTTGATCACAGCTTTGAAATCCGGTGAATTAGCCACTAATAGTGCTATTTACGGTTCTAATATTAATGGCTATGTCTTACAACCGAATGAGATTGTGGAGATTGTTGTTAACAACAAAGATGACGGTAGACATCCATTCCATTTACATGGTCATGTTTTCCAAGTTGTTGCCAAATCTGAAGGTTTTGAAGAAGATCCAGTGTTCTATGACCCAGAAAATCATGAACCTCACCCTGAATACCCATTAGTTAGAGACACCATCGTCTTGGAACCATTAGGTTATGTTGTGTTAAGATTCAAAGCTGATAACCCAGGTGTTTGGTTCTTCCATTGTCACGTTGACTGGCATTTAGAACAAGGTCTTGCTGCTGTGTTCATCGAAGATCCTATTGCATTACAAAAACAGACCCCACCCAACGATTATTATGAAAATTGTAAAGCTGGTGGTATTCCAATTGAAGGTAATGCTGCTGGTAATGTTGATTACTTAGATCTAACTGGTGAACCTGTTCAACCTGCCCCATTACCAGAAGGTTTCACTTTGAAAGGTTACGTTGCATTTTTTGTCTCAACTTTGGTGGGTCTATACGGTGTTTGGTCAATCATTCAATACGGTTTAGAAGATGCAGTTCAAGATGATAGACAAGTTTACGAAAATTTGGAAAAGATCTTGAGAGAAAATAATCTATTGGACCAAGTACAACAATCTGCAAACGAGAGAACTCATCTGTGAGTGGATCTCCTAAAAGTATATATAGATTATCATATTTTGTCTGTTATGTCTTGAAATTTAACGAATCTCATTTTATCTAAATCTAAGAAAAATACACTAGCGACCTAAGCTGCGACCTATACTTTAGGTCTTCTCTTCAATGAAAGGATGACTTGTGAGTACACCATTCATTATAATGAGATAAGATTATTGTTAGTGTACACTCCTGGAGTGCCCCTACCGCATATATACGTCTATTTTGGGAAGTTTTCGCGCTGAATACCATGTCTTGAACATTTCAAAAGGTGGAAACATATATAGCCGTAAAGTTGAGAGTTTAAACAGAATTGAATCGATACAACATGAGTAATGATCGTTCAAACTTGCTCGACAATAAACTTGATGTACGTTTTATATTATGAATTACTAAGTTTGATTGGATCGTTTATTAACGTTTTGTTTTTTATAGAGTCCTAATTGGTTAGAAAATGATGATGATTTGACATTCAAACCAGATATTAATGGTGAGTACTTTATCCTACCTGAAAACAAAGAGATTAAATCACTGAATGAAATACTAACATCTTTAAGATATGGGTGCACAAGCCTATATCCCACCAGATGATGAAACACCTTTCAATTCAGGTCCTTCCATCAACACCAGTGCTGGTGCTGGCACTTCCTCCACACAAAATGGTGAACCCCTTAATATCCACAATGATTTCCAAGGTTCAATCATTTCATTAAATTATTATAGACGTTATTTCAACATTAGTACAAATGATTTCCAACAAAATATTCTTGATTCTGTGAATTTTTTCAGTCGTGTTGAGAAACAAGATGAATTGGGTGATTTATATGGTCCACTTTGGGTTAGTGCCACTGTTATCTTTATTTTATTTTTCTCAAATACTAGTTCCAATTTATTAGTGAAATGGATTCAAGGTGGTGATGATAAGTATGAGTATAACTTCAATTTACTTACAGGGGCAATTAGTTTACTTTATGGTTACACTTTTGTCGTTCCAATTGTTTTTTACATCTTATCAATTTTTTACTTCAAATTAACAGCATTCTTTACACTAAGTAAGATCATTTCCATTTACGGTTATGCCAATTCAGCATGGATCCCAGCTGCGATCTTGAGTATATTAAGGGGATTGTTAGTGAATCATAAATTTTTAAGCTCAGTATTGAAATGGGCTAGTGTCTTGATCGGCGGTGTCATTAGTGCAGCAAGTATCTTTACAAAGATATATCCTGTTACCAAAAACTCAGCTTTAGCACAAGGTAATGAAAAATTAGGTATATTTTTGGTTAGTGCCCTTGGTCTAGCTCATTTAGGTTTCATAATTGCTGTCAAAGTTTTATTCTTTGGTGATTTAAATGTTGTCAATTAAAGTATGATAATGATTGTAACAATAATCTAAGATTTGAATATGTACGTTTTGAAAACGAGATATGAGGTGTAGTTTAAAGTTCTTTAGTGTACAGGGTATAGAATTGTGTGTTATACGTGATTAATTGATTGTGGAGACAATACCTGCCAATGAGGGAAGAACATTGAATTATTTTCCTTATTATGCATTAACCGTAAAGAGAAAAAATGCCCCATCGACAATTAGCTGTATTATGTTTCAATTGTCATATTTACAGTTTCATGTTACATTGATGCCTTATGGTTCGCAAAAACATCACTATCCATTGGCTGTATCTGAACCTTGAATAACCGAACAAATAGAAAATATTATTTAGACACCTTAGTAGATGCGGTCCGTCCTCTTCTACCTTGACTTCGTTCCAAGTTCTAAAAAATATTTTGACTCCCACTTATAGGAAGGGCTCTAATGCATAAAACTTTAGCGCAAAAGAACTAAAGGGCATGACAGAGTCCTGTATTTGACACCGAGTCAGTGCTAAAGGAACACAGAGTCAAGATGTTGTCTCTTAAACATGGAACAGAGTCTTCTAGCGCTGTACTGACTTCCAGTCATATCGAGAGAGTATATATATCGCACGAAATCACGTTCTAGAGAACTTCGTGGGACTGATCCAGTGGGCTATTAATTCAGATGGACCAATTGAATTGAGAACCGGGATGGGTAACATTGCAACATGCGTCATTACTAGAACCAATTTCCCCAATATCAGGGGCCAGCGACGTAATGGTAGGAATCAGATACCAGTTATATTCAAGGTTTCCGATACCCGATTTGCCTTAAAACCTACCAGGTTTTATGGGTATCCGGCGTGTTTCATGGGCTTTTAAGCAGACAGCAGAGACCCTCTAATCCCCTTAATTCCTTCCTCAATTGAGAAGCCCCAAAGCTGTTGCGAGCCCTGGGCCCGTCCACAGACTAACTGGCGGAGTTTAAAGCAACGGCGACCGACTAACTGAGCCGAGCAATGAGCCGATTCTGGCGCCAAGTGCCTAGTCTTTAGTGCCTAGTGTCTAGTGCCTGGTGCCTAGTGCGGCCTAAAGTTCAGCCTCTAGATCCTAGAGTCCTTGTGTTTGGATCATCGTTAGCTTCAACCTGATGACGTAAAGAGAAAGAATTGTTGCCGTGCCAGAACCAAGCGGTTTCAGCAATTGAGAAGCTGGTGAAAGAGTTAAACCAATTGAAACAGGGGTCCTACAAACGCGATGAAATATTTGTTTGCTTTTGTCCCTGGTCCCTAGCTATTTTCAAAGCTTTTCCTACTTTAAGACTCTTCCCAATCCCTACAATTGCTCAAGATTTAGAGCTTCACGTTTCATGTTTAACACCGGTGACGGCGCACTTTTCGGCATGTTTATGTGTTTGTACTGGTTTTTCTCATTTGTCAGTGCCCTTCATTTTGCCAGCGGCGTCTTCTGGAAGAGAAAAAGAAACGCAAGGCGATTTTATTTGTGTCCACGGTGCATATTCCTGCAGCTCCATCGCCAAATTGTGCAGATTTGTCACCATTTTAGGCCACCGAGAGGCACTGAGGCACTTTGGCAGGAAACGCTCTTCCATTTTAATTCGAGAGCTGTAGGGCCTCTATAATAGAGTAAAGGGCACTCGATCAATTCAAAGTCAGTCCCTGATTGGCCTCAGATTGTGTTTCCCACTCTGGGCACTTACCCCAAGCCATTTTAATCATGAATTTCTGGCGGGATAGACTAACATTCTTCAGCTCTTTACCACTACAAATCTAAGCTTATGCATGATAACTCATGTTTCTTTTTCCGGATTAATCACAAGGTTCTCTCTTTACTTTGAGCAAAAAAGAAAAAAATCAATTTTATAAGTCATCACATATCCATCTTTTTCAAACTTCCTTCTTCTATCTTTTCTCTGTTCTCTTAAATCATAATTATATCTATTCATTATGGGTAAAAGATCTGAAGTCTTCTCTACCTCTAGTGACAGTAACAAAGGTGAAGGCTCCGTTAACCAGGAAACTGGTATCGTTGAAAAGACCACCTTAGGTCAAGCTCCAGATGGTTTCGTTGGTAGACTTGTTGATTCTTTCAGAAGAATGGAAGATGACATTGATCCAAGTTTATCTGCCGCTGAAAAGGCTGAGATCTTGAAATTTAGAAACGAAGGTGAGAAATTGAATAAGGCTATCTCTACACGTCATATGCTTATGATTTCAATGGCCACTGGTATTGGTACCGGTCTATTGGTTGGTTCCGGTGGTTCTTTAAACAAAGGTGGTCCAGCTGGTCTTTTGATTGGTATTCTTGTTGTTGGTGTTATGTTAATTAACGTTATGGAAGCTGCTGGTGAAATGGCTGTTGCTTACTCAGATTTATCTGGTGGTTTCAACGCTTATACTTCAATCTTGATTGACTCCTCATTTGCATTCTCAGTTTCTTGGAATTACTGTATTCAATGGTTATGTGTTATGCCATTAGAATTGGTCACTGCCTCAATGACCATCAAATATTGGACAACTTCTATTAATCCAGATGCATTTGTTGCCATCTTTTACACTTTGATTGTTTTGATTAACTTTTATGGTTCTGCCGGTTACGGTGAAGCTGAATTTTTCTTTAACACTGCTAAAGTCTTAATGTTGACCGGTTTCATCATCTTATCTATCATCTTAGCCGTTGGTGGTACTGGTGACGGTTACATTGGTGCTAAATACTGGCATAACCCAGGTGCCTTTGCTAATTCATTCAAAGGTGTCTGTGCTGTCTTGATTAACGCTGCTTTTTCCTTAGGTTGTACTGAATCATTAGCTTTAACCGCTGCTGAACAACAAAATCCAAGAAGATCTATTCCAGCTGCTAGTAAGCAAGTGGTTTACAGAATTGTCTTTTTATTCGTTATTCCATTATTCATGATTGGTCTATTGGTTCCATACGATTCACCAAGATTATTAGGTTCTTCCGGTTCTGCTAAGACCAATGCTTCTCCATTCGTTATTGCCGTCTCTTCAGTTAACGTTGTTCCACATATCATTAACACTGTCATCTTATTAGCTGTCTTGTCCGTTGGTAACTCTGCTTTCTACTGTTCTTCAAGAACTCTATTATCATTAGCTGAACAAGGTTATGCTCCAAACTGGTTCAATTACATTGATAAGCAAGGTAGACCAACTAGATGTCTATTAGTTTCAGCTATCTTGGGTATCTTTTCCTTCATTGCCGCTTATGAAAAGCAAGAAGAAGTCTTTAACTGGTTATTAGCCTTATCTGGTTTATCACAAATCTTGACTTGGTCTGGTATCGTTTTATCTCACATTAGATTTAGAGCTGCTATTAAAGCTCAAGGTCAATCATTAGCTGATCTTGGTTACCTATCAAAGACTGGTGTCATTGGTTCTTGGTTTGCCTTTGTTGTCAATGTCTTGATTCTAATTGCCCAATTCTGGATTGCCTTATGGCCAATTGGTGGTGGTGGCTCCCCAGATGCTGAAAATTTCTTCCAAGGTTATTTGGGTATGGTTGTTGCCATTGTTTTCTACTTTGGTCATAAATTATGGACTAAGAACTGGAAACTATTTATCCCAGCTGAAGAAATTGATTTAGTTAAGGGTAGAAAATTCTTTGACTCTGATATGTTGGCTCAAGAAGATGCTGAAGAAAGAGAAATGATTAAGAACTCTCCATTACACATCAGAATCTGGAGATTCTTATGTTAATTTCCTAACTCCTCTCACCTCACCTTCCCTCATTACATCCCCCATACTTCATTCTCCATTCACACTTTTTACGAATGTCTTTACGTTCATTGATGTCTTGCATTTTTTTATATTATTCACATGTTTGGTTATCTTGTTTTATACGTTGTTAGTTTTGTTGTTATTTTCCGGCCAGTGGCTCATATTCTATTTATTTACATGGGTTTGTCACTTGTGATAGACCCCAATGAATGGTTTTAACTTAAATCCCACTAACTGTAATGCGTTTCCATTCTCTTTAACTCTGAACTATCAGTTTTGTTTCTCAGTTTTGTTTCTAAGCTGTGAGAGTTCAGAATTGAACGTATTCGGTTAAATGTTTACTATCACGTGACCTCTCATTGGCACGGAGAGTCATGGCAGATGGAGAAAATTAATCTTCCAAAAAAAAAAACGCGATCAAAGTTGAAAACGCGACAAAAATAACGTCATGATCCAATTTTGGAAAGAAAAAAAAAAAAAAACAGTTAGTACTAAACAAAGAGTTCCAATTTCTCGTGTCTTAGTTCCCCTTTCTACCTCTGTGAGTCTCCTAAAGATGGTCATCCCTGCTACTCTGGGTGCCTTGTCCACCAGGAAGAACATTTTGAAGTTGCTTATTGGGATTGTGCTGCTACAGGTGACGTTCACATATTTATTGCCAACTAATGTTAATACGTCGTTGAACGACGAAACTTTTGAAGAAAAAATTAATCATGGTGGTGTCACTGACTCCTCGGGCCAAGGAGCTAAACCTGTTGAAGATGATCATATTGTTCCTTTCACTCCACATCTAGGTGAAGGAGGATCAAATCCAAATCCAAGTAGTGCTACTGTCAAGGCTCCTGCTACTGCTTCTGCCGTTACAGGGTCTGATTCTGGATCTAATTCTGGTTCAAAGGACATCTCAAGTGCTGTTCCAAGTGTACCAAAGGCTGACTCAAAGACTTATTTTAGAAAAGCTGTTGATATTTTTTTGAAGAACAAACCACAAGGTATTGAAGACATACAACTTAATGATAAAGCACCATCTTATTACTACATTGATATTCCAAATCCAACTTTCACCATTGATTTCTTGGATAAATTTACAAAGATGTCAGATGAACAATTCAATGAGTTGAAAAAAAGACATGATCAGTTGAAATTGGACATTTTAGACTTTGCTTACCCAGACAATACTTTCAAAGGGAAAGGTATTGTAATGATTGGTGGTGGGAGTTTCCTAGGTACTGCTTTAACTTCAATCAGAGCACTAAGAGAAACAGGATCGGAACTACCGTTACAACTTATGTTAACTGATAAATCAGAATATGATGAGGATGTTTGTGAAAAATTATTACCTAAACTAAATGCTAAATGTATGATTATGGAAAAAATAGTTGGTGAAGAAACTTTTGCAACTCTTAAATTACAGAAATATGAACTAAAGGTTCTAGGTTTATTCCTTTCTACATTTGAAGAAGTCTTATTATTAGATGCTGATAATCTGGCAGTTAAGGATCCAGATTACATTTTAGATTCTAAACCATATAAACAATTTGGTTATGTCATCTGGCCAGATTTTTGGAGACAAACTATTTCACCTTATTTTTATAAGATTGCAGGTGTGGAGATTGGTGAACCTGTTAGAAAAGATGGTGTTGATCCTGAAAAGCCAAACCCACCTCGTGCTGAGTCTCAATTATCAGATCTAGAAGGTGCCATTCCAGATTCCACTTGTGAAGCTGGTCAATTGGCCATAAATAAAAAACATCATCATAAAGCCCTATTAGCTACTGTTTATTACAATTTGTTTGGCTTTAAATATTATTACTTCCTATTGGGTCAAGGTGCTGTTGGTATCGGTGATAAGGATACATTCATTGCCGGTTTAACAGTTTTCAAGGAACAATACTACTTTGTCAAACAGCGTCCATTGTTATACGGTTATGATCATGCTGGTGGTTGGCAAGATACTACTATGGTTCAATATGATCCAGAACAAGATTATGACTATTACGAAGCTGCTAAAAAATACTTGATTGAAAAAGGTTTAGATTCAAGAGTCAATCTACATTTGAACTTTGAATACACTGGTAGACTAAGAGATGAAATCCATCAAGCCATTCAAAAGCCAAAGCCAGAAGTCCAATTCTTACACATTCATTCACCAAAATTTAACGCTAAGAAGAATTTACAAAATAACGATTATGAAATTGATGGTCATGAAAGAAGACAATTTGGACCAAGAGAAAAGATTAAAGATCAATTACCTCTTGATTGGGAATTAAAGGTTTCAAGAATTTCTCAATGGCTAGCTTGTGACTCTCAGATCATTCCTAAAGACTGGAAAGATGTTCCAAGAGAAGAAATCTGTGGAAGAATCAAGAAACACGTGGATTATTTAATAGAGACAAGTGACTCTCCAGAAATGGCTCAATTGAAGGATATAGGTGTATAAGTTATAGACATGAATGAAGACGTTATATGAGAATGTACAATGGCCATTGGTAAAAGTATTCGGTTAAATAGTCTTATCCGACACCACATGCAAATTTGCTTAATAAAATTTTCCTAAGAGTTCTCTTGAAGCACCTCTTTGCCATTTGGGCACGGCTCAAGAAGTGTCACCCCATTGAATAAGATTCCACAATGACTTATCAATTCCTAAGAGGCAAAACCTTTCACTTTGTAACCGTATGATAAGTTGTGATATCAATTACTCCCACTGAACGTGAAGACACCACCGTTATGACCGGTGTTAGACCACGATGAGGTTGGAGCACTCGAAGTTGAGCTTGCACTTGCAGTATATGTTGAACCAAATGAAAAACCTGAAGTTGTGGAGCTTGTTGACCCTAGACCAGCACTGGAATTAGTAGTGTCAAAGATGAAGGATGTCTGCGAGTGTGAAGTCTTCTGAGTTGTTGTGGAATCTCCGAATGTGAAACTCATGTTTGAGCTTCCAAAAGTGGTTGAACCTGCGGTGGTTGAAGGTTGAGATCTACCAAATTCAAATGTTGACTTCACCTTTGTAGCTGGGAAATTCTCCTTAAGCTCTGAGTATAAAGGAGTGTCATTAGAGTTAAAGTTGAGATTATTATTGGTTTTATCAGCTTCATTTTCAAATTTGAAAGTTGGTTTAGGTGTTGGAGGTGTTCTTCTAGCTCTAACTTTTGATCTCGCTAGATGTGGAAATTGACCAAATGCACGATTTGTCGTCTTTGGTGATTCAACTGTTGGCTTACTAGTGGGACTTTTTAAAGGAAATGATTCAAAATTGAAATGGGGAATAGGATTATTCGTTGATGATTGTTGACCTGGTGTGCCTTGTATGCCTTGTGGACTAGGGTTGAAAAATGAAAAATCTTGACCTAAAGTTTTACTGAAAGGGTTCTTATCAAACAATGGTGAAGATTTCCCCTTGTCATTAATATTAAATTTGGAAAACTCGTCAGTTGGAATATTAGACTCTTTCTTTGGTGTTGACATGTCTTCATCTTCATCTTTCTTGCTTTGATGATGGGCCTCATTGTCAGTTGGGTCACCATAGACGTTACCATATCTTGCTTCTAAACTTTCAATTTCGTCTAAAGTTCTCTCTAGATGGGCATGAACTTTATCTGAATTTTTATAAAGTTTATTAACTTTCTGTAATTGGGTATTGACCCTCTTGATAGAATCTTCGTATTTTTTCTGAGCCTTCAATAATGCTTCATGAGCAGATTTTTCCAAAATCTCTGCCTTCTTCTTGATATTATCGGCTTCGTCCTGTAGTCTTTCTCTTTCTTTGTGAGAATTAATTGATTCTTCTTGTAGATGATCAAGTCTAGCAAAATATTCCTCTTTTGTGAGTTTTGGATCATAAGGAATTTCAGGTTCTTCAGTTTCCATATCATCATTTTCTCTTTGTGACGCTTTCTCATTCATTCGTTCTCTAGCACGAGCTAATTTCTCCTTGGCTCTCTTTAACTTCTCTTCATCATGTCTAACCCTTTGTCTTCTTTTCCTCTCTTCTTCAACTTCTCTCTGTAATTTTTCCTGAGCTCTTCTTTGTTCATCTAATCTTCTCTTCTCCATAACTTCACGTTCTCTTCTTTCAACTTCTTCCAATTTTCTTCTTCTTCTTTCCTCCTTTTCACGTTCTTGTCTTAAGAATTCTTGCCTCTGTCTTTCAGCTTCTTGTGCTTTGGCTTCCTCTTCACGCCTTCTTCGTTGTTCTTCTTGTCTCTTCCTCTGTTCAGCCTCTTTTTTCTTCCTCTGTCTCTCAGCATTAGCAGATCTTTTCTTTGCTTCTCTTTCTTGTTTCTTGTGTTCTTCTTCTCTATTCTCATTCCTTCTTCTTTCTTCATCAGGTGCTTGATCTCTCTTGATAATGGCTTTCTTAATTATAGCAGCACTAACTGTCTTTCTTCTAAAATGACTCACATACCATGAATCATAATTAATCTTTGAAACGGGGTCATTCAATTGTTCATAAGCTGAATTGATAGCTTTAAATATAAGTTCACCACCTGGATAACCTTTATCTGGATGATATTTTAATGCTAATTTTCTATATGCTTTCTTAATCTCTATTGGACTAATATCATAAATCGTTGTTATGGTTTGAATCTCTAAGATCGCATAACAGTCCAGTTTGTCCTTGGACATTTAAAATGATGAAGCTGTAGTGAGGTTTATCAATTATAATGATTTATATTAAATTTATTCTCTCTGCAGGTAAGTTTTTTTTTGTTTTGATTTCATAGAATGAGAAATATAAAAAAGATGTCATTATTTAATCAATGATTTCTAAGCTTTTAAAGCTTTGTAAAGATGTCCTTCTATAAATTACATTGTTTAGATCTTAGGAAACACTTAATGTTAATATAATAACGTTGTTTCAAAGGGCCAATCTGTATGACAGTAGAAGAAACCTTTAAAAGATATTACTTAAATCACATACATCGACGTTTAGCTACAATCCAATAAACTAATGAGTTTTTGTATATGTAAAAGGTGATCTTAAAAACAGATCAAATAAATACGCATTTTGATAATCATAATAAACATGGATCAACCAAATTATTTACTCAATTTCTTTAACACGTCTTCAACTCTTGATTGAGATAATCTTTGAGTTTGAGAATCTCTACCTAAAGTATCAGTCAAGATACTTAAATATGGAGGATTTGTACCTTTACCATTATTTCTAGTAACATCACCAAAGTAAGTGTTATAGAAATCACCATCAAATGTTGCTAATGAAGAATTAATAACACCATCTGGATATTTAAAGGCATCAGTTAAACCAGCTAAATGAGGTCTAATAGCAGATAGTAAAGTTTTAATTTCAGCTTGAATTTCAGCTAATTTTGATGGTGCAAATAAATTAAATTGTAAAAATGCACCACTAAATTTATCAATAAAGAATAATGAGTATAATTTGTATAACAAAGTTAAAACTTCCTTTTCTTTACCATTAACTTCTTGTAATTTTTCATGATAAGTTGATAACAAGTAACGATTAGAATTAAATTTAGATAATAATAAACGTTCTTGTGAAACAGATTCCCAATCACCATTAGAAATTTTTAAAGCGTGTTGAGCAATCTTAATAATGATAGCACTCCAAATATCAATATAAGATTTTAAATTGTTAAAGTCCAAGACGTCATCACCTAATTCTTCAGATAAATATTGGAAATCATCACCTTGTTTCTTACCTTTTTTAGCGGCTTCATAGTACTTAATAATAGATCTACCAGCGTTAATAGATAAAACGTTATTATCACCTTCCCAAGTTTGTTGAACTGACCAATCTTGGAATGCACGACCTAAACCGGAATAAGCATGATAACCGTGACCACCACAAGCTTGTCTAGCTTCATCAATCAATTGAGAGACTAACCAAGTGTTTGAAGCTTTTAATGAAGCTGAAGTGACAAACAAATTTTTCAAATCAACAATTGTCTTTCTAATATCTTTACCAGCATATAATTCAGCTAAAATTTGATTATAATCAGCGTATAATTTTTGAGAAGCTGGTGCCAATAAATAAATCAATGACAAGTATGGAATTAAACGATATTGATGTAAACTATAATCAATAATTTGAGTTTCATTCTTTGGATCACCAAATTGTTGTCTACCAATAGCATATCTAATTGGAATAGTAATAAATCTTGCACCATGTCTATGAGAATCTAAAACCATATTAACACGACCTTGAATCAAAGCACTATAACTAATTTGTTCTAATGGAGTATTATGAACTGTACCATCGGCATCAATCTTTGTAAATTTTTGTAATAAATAATCCTTTGGAATCTCAACATTATGAAATTGAATCCAACCATTATCAATAGCGTCTCTACCCATCTTTGAACCAATATCACCGATAGAGACACCTGGTAATAAATTAAAATCGGTATCTCTTAATTGAACAACAAAAGTTTTGACACCATAATCTTTACCTTTGGAAATTAATCTAGCATAGACCACAGTATGATTAGCACTATGAGCAGCACCACCGATCCACCATTTAGTAGCTTTTAAATCTGGTGTATTAATTGTAAAAGTTTGTCTATCTGGGTTATAAGTTGCAGTTGTTTGTAAATTAGCAACATTTGAACCATGAGCTAATTCAGTCATAGCGTAACAACCATAAATATCTTTAATTTGAGTAGTACCTCTTTCAATTAACCAATATTTAATTTGTTCATCAGTACCATTACCTTTAATTGCATTACAAAAAAGTGCTAAATTAATACCTAATCTTGTACCAATACTTGGATCAATAACTGATAACCAACTTAATCTATTTTCAAAATCGGTAAAACTATCATTTTCAATATAACTTGCTAATCTTTGAATTTTTTTAGCAGCTTTTTCTCTTAATTCAGGTTTTGTTAAATCATAATAAGATCTTTCTTCAGATAAAACTGGATCATTAATTAATTGTTTCCAAATTAATTGAGTCTTTTCATAATTTGGATCAATAAAGGCATTAACCTTATCAACGTTAAATTGTGTTTGTTGACGTTCTTTTTGTAAAAAATTAGCCATGTTTAATTATAATTAAATTTGAAGAATATATATAAGAACAATTATAAAGGTGGCGGATCAAACTGTTTATATACTTAAATGAGGGGGATAAGTTTTAACAAATCCTCGGTCGGTTTTTCCACTGAAACTTTTTAACGTCATTAAAAGTTATCATTCTCCACAAAAAAAATTGACCGAGGTTAGAAAAAAACTCAATATTTTTTTTTTAATTGGGCACGTGATGTTGTTTTTCGGTCAAAAATATTAACCTTTTATTTATGCCGGGGAAGACAAGAGAGAATATTGCTAACTAAAGCCCCTCCATTAAAAAGTAATTAAAGATAAACAGCTAATTTCCCCTTTATTCCATCGTTGAGATATTTAAAGATTTGAGTAGATTTTCATATATTTTCATATATTTTTATATAAATGTTGTTTATTTATTATTGAGCAATTAACTGGAAACTTCATTTAACTCAAGAATTTTTATTAACAATTTTTTGTGTCACTTTTCTTCTCCACAAATTTTTGAAATTTTCTTGAAATTTGCTTAGAAAGAGTCGCAAATTCCGAAATATGCATCAATTATTAAACATCAATTTCAAAACACTAAAACCACTAAAAACGAATCATACGATGAATTCAAAATCAGCTAATAGATCATATCGTAGACATTCTCAAATCATTTCACCTGATGATATCGTTCCATTCTTAAATTTATACCCAAATCATTTCACCTTGTTCCCCACAATTATAAGTTACAGTATTATGATTATATGTCGTTTATTCATTAACACTGGTATCATTTCATATTTTATGCTTCAATTCTTTGTACATATCGGTATGCAATTATATTATATTAATATTAATCAATCTATTGTATAATATTTATTACACCTCTGTCTCTACAACTCTTTTAATTTCATAATCTAATTACCAAGATGCCTTAGTTGAACAAATTAGTCAGCTAACAATCTCTTCATTTATCATTAACCTGTTTAGCTTTTATGGTGTGCTAAAAGCTCTATTTGCAATTTCTTGTATTGGAATTTACGGTTATTTATTGTCTAAAGAAAGATATACTCGTTCTAAGGGAAAGTATCAACAATACGATCATAGCTCCAAAGATTTTAAATTGAATGAGACAAGTTTTGTATTTGTTACTGAAAATGATTAACTTGAGGGAATTGCTTAATTCTGTAACCACAATTTTAGTTTATGATTGGGTGCCCCTACCAGACAGGCAAAGTCCGTTAGCTGATCTAAGATCATGTTTTTAAGATGATGCGGTGGCTCAATGGTAGAGCTTTCGACTCCAGTTGGAATTCAGTGCAATCGAAGGGTTGCAGGTTCAATTCCTGTCCGTGTCATTCTTTCTTTTTTTTTTATTTGCCGAGCTGATGGCATAATTGTCACTACGCTGATCAATTGCCACTGTGGTGCTACAATTATTGGCATACTGCAATGAAAGTTGTGATACGACGATGACACTGTGATACTATGATTATTGACATTACGATACTACATTCTTTTGTTTAGATAGATAGTTTAATTAAATATAATTTAAAATGGTTTTGCACATTTTCTTGATTCAATTTCACCAGTCTTTGTACAAATCATTGTTTGCCAATCTATAGCAAACATTAAACCACCTGCTCCATTTTTGGCTTTTGCAAATACGACACCTAAATCATTTCTTGCAGTTGTTAAATAATAATTTGATCCATCACCTAATGATAAAATTTGAGCTCTAACAATATCACCAGGTTTAAATGAATCAATAATTTTAACTTTATCACGTTCAGTTGAACGAATATCTTGTGAACGTATTATACCTTTAAAAGTTTCACCAATATCTGAAGATGCTAAATGAACTGAATATGAATTTGAATTTGAATTTGAAATACCTGAACCTATACCTGAATCTTTTAATATATTACCAGAACCTTCCACAGCTAAAATTTCAACATTTGCTTGTTTTAATGATAATTTTGTAACTCTTGTTAATACAATATCATTCTCTTTTGGTAAATTTGTTGAAAATGAATTTTTAATTTGTGAATTATATTCTTTATATGAATTTAAATTTAATGAATTAACAAAAATTTTATACTTTTTAATAATAATATCATCAGTCTTCTTTGGTTCCTCGTTTTCTATTTTCTCTTCATCATCTTCAATCTGTTCAATTTGAACATTTCCTACTAATGTTGATGAAATTATTGATTGTTTACCCATAGGTGAATTAATTTCTTGTATTATTGTACCTGTTCCACATTCAAATTTTTGTATAATTTTTGGTTCAGTTGAAAAAATTTTTAATTGTGAAGTTATTAATTGACCAGGTGTAACAAATTTTGGAATTTCTGTTGTCATTATAAAGCTTATGATAATAATCTTTAAAGGTTTAAAAGGCTATTCTTTATATTTATTTGATTTCTTTAGTTAATAAAAATTTGTATGTTGCCCCAACCGGCTCATCGATAAAAAAATTCAATAAGGATAATGATCTCTTTATATAAAAGGATTTATAAGACTTCAGATCAAGAGATGGTTGAATTTCCTTCAAAGATCAATGGGAAACCAATAGTCATTTCTCTTCAAGAGTATGATAATGCAGAATGGGCCCAAGAGACAGCTATTGATCTTACTTCGGAAGGTTATGCAGCTATTAATATGAATGATCATAATGATATTATTGCAATTTTTGATAAAGAATCTGAACAAACTCTTAATATTATATTTAATAGTGCTAAAAAACAATATGTTAAAGAACATGAAAATGAAATTAAGAAAGATATTGATGAACAATTTAAGAATAAGAAATAACTACAATTTATTTATAATATAATTATACACTATATATTAATATATAGAGATATAAAGTAGGACCAGCCTAATTTATAATTTTTCATTTTTAATTAATGAACCTTCTTCATATAAATCTTTAATAACTTTTGCAAATTTTTTCTTTGCATTTGCTCTTTTTAATTTTAATGTTGGAGTTAAAACTTCATCTTCAATTTTTAATGGTTCAATATCTAAATGTAAATTATGTAATTTTTCAAAACCTTGTAAATTTGCATGTTTAACATCATTATTTAATTCTTTTATAATAATTTTTCTTAAATTTGAATCATTTTTAACTAATTCTAATAATATCTTTGGATTTTTTGAAATATCTGACAAATTAATCTTATGATTATGATTATTTTGATACTTATTAATTAATTCACATAAATTTTCAATATTAACACCCGCTATAGCGACTAAATAATTTTGTAATGAATCACCATGAATAAATAATTGAGTTAATAATGGAGAATTTGCTAAATAAATATTTTCAATTTTTTCTGGGGTAACATATTCACCTTGACTCAATTTAAAGAAATTTTTAACTCGATCAATTATATAAACACCACCATTTTGATCAATTGCAGCAATATCACCAGTTAAAAACCAACCATCTTCAGTAAATGTCTCCCTTGTAGCTTTTTCATTTCTATAATATTCTTTAAAAATTTGTGGACCTCTTAACATTAATTCACCTCTTCTAAAAGGTTTATCATTAATACCATAACCCATCTCAGATACGTCTCTTAATTTTAATTCTGTTGTTAATGAAGTTGGACCTGCAGAATTCGTTGTAATTTCTTCAAATGCATCACCAAACATCATACCTGCAAATGATTCAGTTGAACCATATGCAACCATAACACCAAGATTTAATTTATCCTTTAAATAACTTATAGTATCTGCACTTAAAGGTGCAGAACCACAAATTAAATATCTTGCATTATCAAGACCAAATTGTTTTCTTAAAAGATCTCTTAAAACTTGTTTATCAGCTTCTGGACCTTCATGATCTTTTAAACTCTTAATATCTTTACCTAATCTTGTTTTTAAAATTTCTTTTATAATTGATTCAACTTTATTATAAATTCTTGGAACACTTGCTAAAGTATGAGGTTTTAAAGCTTTAATATCATCAAATAATGTTGTTGGATCCGTTGGTCTTGATAACATCCCTAACGCATAACCTGAAAACATTTCAAAATATGATAATTGACGTTCATAGATATGAGCTAATGGTAATGAACTTAAAGCTCTAATTTGTTCACCTGCATCATCTTTATTATTTAAAAAATCATTATAAGTTATTGAATTATAATGAGATACAGGTTTTGGTAAATGAAAAAATCCAGAAGTTACACCTGCAACAGCTTGTCTATGAGTAATTAAAACACCTTTTGGATTACCAGTTGTACCTGAAGTAAAAGAATAAGTATAAGTTGTATCAGGATTTGGTGGATTAAATTCAATTGGTAATAAATTTCTTTTTCCAGTTTTTTCAACAGCTCTAAAATCAACAATTTGAATACCAAATTTCTTGGCTCTATTGAAAAAATCTGTATCATTATGATTAAATGGATCCATTGAAACTAAAACGTTTAAATCTGGAAGGTTACCATCTTCTTTTAATTGTAAAATTTTTGGAAATTGTTCCTTTGTTAAAAATAATATTGGTGATTCCGTGACTTCAAGAATATATTTTGATGAATCAGGACCCAAAGTTGGATATAAAGCAGTATTTGGTAATGAATAATCCCTTGTAGCAATATCAATTAAGATCCATTCTTTTCTATTTGGACTTAAAATTGAAACTGTAAATTCAGGTTTACCTGAAGTTGATCTAAAATCATTTTTAAAGTTTGGATGATTCGTGACTAAATATATAATACCTGATGCTAAATTATTCTTTCTTTCATTAACCTCGTTAAAAGTTTCAAAAGTATAAAAATCATCAAATTTATTCTTTTGAGTATTATTAAATTTTCTAATACCAAGACATGATTCATTACCAAAATTCTTTACAGCATTCTTGAAGAAATCTTTCAAAGTTTTCAATTCTGGATCAATTGATTCTAATAAAGGTGAATTATTTGGTAAAGCAGAATTTCTATAAATTGGTGAAAATCCTGGAATTTCAGTACCTGGAATTTCCTTTGCACGAACTCTTTGACTTGGTGGATATGTTTTTGATAATTGAGAAAGTCTTTCTTCAATTGATGACATTATAATTTGATCTAATTAAGATTAATTCATATTAATTTATTATATTCAAATAAGAGGATAATTCAATTATTTATACAATTTTAAAAGTTATAAATGATCCCCACATTTGTTTCTCCACAAATTAAATATATTTTCTCGGATCCCTGAAAAAGTTATACCGAATTTTAGTCTCCTCAAAATTAAATCGGTAAAAATTAAACCGATTGTTGATCTTTAATATGAAATAAATCTATATAATTATACTTGATCCACTTTAGCTTTAATATGATTTAATGATTGTATAATCTTTAGCTTTATAAGAGTATGAGTACAGAGATTAAAGTATGATTACAGAGATTAAAGTATGAATACAGATCACCTATGTATCGTTTAAAGATTAGTTATTATTATGTCATTATTAGCTAGTTCCTCTTATTGTTCTTTCATCTCATTCATTATATTATTTGGAAATTCAATTTTTTGAAATTGTTTTAATTCATTTGGTAAAATATCATTAATCCAATCAATTTCACAAATTTGTCTTGATGAAATTCTTTTTTCTCTTCGTATTAATGTATTCTCAACAATAAATTTCGCTTTCTCCCATAGCTCTTTCTCCTCGGGGTTTAAATTATTATCATTAAATTTATACCAATTCCATTCAATTCTTGCAATTCTATGAGCAACTCTATGAACTCTTTTACTTCTAACAGATCCACTATTTGGATTATTTGGATCTTGTGGTGGAGGTGGAGGTGGATCAAATGGTAATCTACCTTCCATTAATGCATATAATGAAACACCTAAAGCCCAAGTATCAGTTTGTCTACCGTCATAAGGTGAACCAATAAGTAATTCAGGTGGAACATAGTCTTCTGATCCACATCTTGTTGTTAAAAATGGATCATTTGGATCAATTGTTCTGGATAAACCAAAATCTGTAATTATAATTAAATTTAAATTAATTATTTGAGATTCTGATAAATTAATTAATTCATTTGGTGGATAAATCATTAAAATATTTTCTAATTTTAAATCTCTATGAACTATATTATTATAATGTAAATATGATACACCAATTGACATTTCTGCAAATATTTTTCTTAATAATAAAGGAGTTAATTTTGATTTATAATTTGATGCAAATTCAAATAAATCACCACCTTTATAAAAAGGTGTTATTATATAATAAGTCTTATCAGTCTTATTTAATGCTAATAAATTAATAATATTTGGATGATTCATTAATTTTAATAATTCTAATTCCCTTTTCAATGAACTAACTAATCTTTGCTTTGTTTGTTTATGATCAGGTAATGACACGATTTTAATTGCAACATTTTCAAGTCTTGGATTATTTTCATCTAATAAATTTGCTAATACAACTGTACTAAAATTACCTTTACCAATTTGTTTAATTTGTTCCCATGTATGAAGTTTATCATTTGAATAACCTTCAATTAAAATTTGATTTTTTGGTGGAGTTAGATCAGGTTTTGCAGATTCTCTTTCTAAACCTTCATTTATATCATTAGTTGGTAAAGAATTTGATAATGGAGATGAAAAATTTCTCTTTGATGGAGATTTTAATGGTTGTTGTAAAATTGGTGTAAATTCTGAAATTACTCTTGTATTATTTAAAATTGTTGAAGGTCTTGAAGTCAGTATACCATAATTTTTTTTTGGAGATGTTGGGAACCTTGGAGAAACTGTTGATGAATTTTCAATAATTGAATTGGGACTTGTACCTGAAAAAATTATTGGTGAAGGTAATTCAGTTAAACTTTCAAATTCTGGAGATAATGGTGAAGCTAATTCTTGGGCATTACTATAAGGTGATAATGTAGTTTGAATTTGAATTGGATTTGAAATTATATTTCTATTTTTACTGTTATCAGTTGTAAGGAAATTTCTATTAAAGAAATTATTAGAAATTGAAGACCTTCTTGATCGATCATTATTATCATTAGTTTCTTCCATCCTTGTAAGAAGTTATCTGTGATTTGTTTTTATATGCTCATTTAGGGATTTGATGTAAATAGGAATTGAGTATATCTTGTGGCAACAGCGGTAGCGGTAGCGGTATCAATATCAATTGTGTCTTTAATATCACAATAAAATACTTGATTGCCTTTGTCAATTATCAATTGCCTTTGTTATAATCGTTGTTGTTATTATTATCGTTGTTGTTGTGCTTATTATTGTTGTTGTTATTGTTGTTGTTGTTTTGTTATGTTTTTTAAATTAAAAATTTGGTGAGATTTAATTAATTGCCCCAAAAAGGAAATGATAAATTTATAAAACGCCACTGAAGAGAATAGTTTATTTGATTTAATTATTGATCTTCTATCTTCTCTCTCTTATTCTCTATTAAAATAAGAATATCTAATTATTATCTTAACTTAAAATGATTTGTTATCAATTAATCATTATAGAAGATTAATATAAACTAAATGTGTGATTATATAATCACTTTAATTTTTTAGCGCGTGATTACATAATCATTTTTTTATATCTCATAGTATGATTACATAATCAAGATGGTTATGAGCACCTGTCCCATTCTCTCAATGGAAAACATGAAAATTAACCTATTAATCACATTAAAACTACTCATAATTTATAATAATTTAAACTCAAGTTGTTGTCTTTCAACAAATGACGGAGACTCCGCCTGAAATCCCACATATAACAACAAATATAATACCTCTATCACAAGTATTAATAAATTTTACAAATTTTGCCTATGCTGAACTTAATCATATTATATCAATTAAACCAAATAATGAACTTAAAAAGAAAAATTTACTTGAATTAATTGTATATTTAAGACAAGAATTTATAAGACTCTATGTGTTAACAAAATGGTCCAAAATATCATCACATGAATTTACAAAATTAATTGATTTATTAAGTTGGTTAAGAGAACAAACTTCATTTTTTACAAATTTAATTTGGTCAACAAAGGCACTTAATCAAAGTTTAATTAGTGCAAAATTACCAAATCCTGATTTAATTACTTCTTTAGAAGTATTTAAAAATGGTAAACCTATACTGCCCTCACATAATTATTTTACAAAGAAGAATTTATTAACAAATGAAAAGATTTTAAATGTTTTACAAAATTTAAATATTATAACATCAATTAAATTAGCAATGATTGATGATATACCTCAATCATTTTTAGATGATTATAAGATTAAAAATGGTAGACTATATATATCAACAAGAGATTTTAATTTTCAATTATCAACACTTGATGAAAATACTCCATTTAAAATGATTGATTTTAAATTTAATGAAAATAATGAATTGATTCCAACATCAATGAAATTGAAAAAAATTGCAAATGAGGTTTTAAAGACAGATAATTTTATTGAATTAGAAAAAATTTTGATAAATTATAATATTACAATGAAATTATATATTTTACATTTAAAATTAAATTCATTGAAAACTATAAAACATCAATATCATCCAGAAAAATTTCAAATTATTTTACATTATTGGATTAATAGTTATGTCTTTAAGAATTCATTTATTGAAATTGGTTTAAATAAACAAAATCAAATTATTTATAAATGGTTTAAATGTGGAGAATTTGTTGAAATTTTTAAAGATATTGAAGATATTGAATTTTTCTTGAAAGATATTCAATATAGACATTCTCAATTTATATTACAACAAATTGATGATCTTTATATTAATAAATCAATTTTACAAATTAATGAATTAACTGGATTATTTTATTTTAAAAATCCACAACCTTTTTTAAATGCATCATTGAAAAAATTAAATATTGATGATTTTAAAAATATTAATGATACATTGAAAAAAATTAAATTATCATTAAGATTTAATGAAATTTTATCAATATTATCTGTTACAAATTGGTTTCAAAATGATTTAATTAAACTAAATAATAATGAATTAAAAAAATTATTAGTTTATAATGGACAAGATACTATTAATCAAACACAAAAAAATATTAAATTTTATACAAGGAAAGAATGGCCAAAAAATTGGTTTTTAATATTATTAGTCGATTCAACTAATATAAGAGCATTTATTGGTACAATAAAAGCATCATCAGGTTTATACCTTTTAAATGATGTTATTGAACTTCAAATTGATACAATTGATTATAAAAATTCAATGAATTTAATTAATAAGACTACAAAGACAATTTTAAATCATTTAATATCAATTGAATTAGGTAATGCATCATATAAATCACAAATTGAAGAAAATAATTATAAATCAGGTTTAATATTAATCAAGACAGATTCTTTTATTCCAATTCCAATAAGTTCAAATGTTCTTTATCTAAGTTATGAAATTAAAGATAATTTTCAAGTTTATATTCAATTAAAGGGGAAATTAAATATTTCCAAGGACAATAATTTTAAATTAAATGATTTCAAGATTAGTGAAGATGGAATTTTTGAAATTTATGAAACTTTAGAAATTAAAAGAAATGAATTATTAACAAATATTAAGAAACAATTATTGAAATTGAGTAAAATTATTGATTTAATTGAATATTTGAAAAAAGAGAAATTAAATTTAATTTCTGTTAAATTAGATGAAATTATATTCAAATATGATCATGATCAAATTTGTAAATTAAAAGAGAATTTACAAATTGAATTTGATAATGATAATCCTCATAATATTTGTTTAAATTCAATTCAAAATTACCTAAATGAAAATGGTATTGGTAAATTATTTAAATATTTACAAAATACTAACAAATTAGTTCTTAAATTAAAACAAATTTCAATGTCATCAAACACATTAAATTTAAAAATTGAATCAAATTCAACAGTGTCAAGTTTAAATATAATTTTACCAAAATATCAAACTGAAATTGTTTCAAAAAATTTAAATTTATTTAAAATTCTTTATTATAGTCCAAACTTAAATAGGACAACAATTTTAAAAATTGAAGTTAAGAATCAACTTGAAGAATTTCAATTCTTTATTTCAATTGATTCAAATTTTACTCAATTTAATTATGATTTTAATTTTAAATCAAATTTGGTTTCTGGTAAACCAATTGGTTCAAGAATTATACCATTGATTAATGGTTTAACATGTGATGGGAAGGCATTGGAATATTGTATTGACTATTTCCATGGAAAGATTTCTAAAAGCTTTGGTTAAATCTAATGATTGAACTACATAAAGTGTCATGACACTAATATTCATTTCAAAATGGAACTTTCCAAGGTCTAATCGGTTGTCGTGGTTTTTTTTCTTTAATTTTTCTTTGATCAGATGGGAATAACATTTTAAGAGATCTTTCACCTGAAGTATAATATTGTTTATATTGGTCTTGCTTTTCATCATCATTTTCAAATTCTTCTTGAAATTCCATACCTTGAATAGTCATATAATTCAATCTTTCAAGAAGATTTTCTTCAAGATCAATGGTATAAAATAAATAATCATTATTAAATTGATCAATAAATGGATTGAATTGATAATATAAAAATTCTAAATTTAATTTTGGAAATGGTCCAATTTCTTCAATAATAATAGTTATATCTATAAAAGATTTATTATCACTGAATTCTAATACACCTAAATTAACAATATTTATACCACTGATTGGCATTAATTCATGAAGATAAGTTGTTGGATAAAATCTAAAAATTTTATCAGTTTCATCAGTTATTGTAAAACTCATTGTACCTAAACCTTTACAAAATCTATGATTAATCAATGCCAATTCAAAATTATATAATCCAGGTAAAATCCTAATAGTCTTTTCATAAAGAAAAGATTGAACTTTGTTTAACTTTAATGAACCTTTTTCAAATTCATATGATCTTGTTTTTGATACTTCAGTTTCATTAACAGTTTGTATTTGACAATCTTTTGGATCAAAATAAACTTTACGATTCTTTAAAAATGCATAATATAAACTATAGTCTAACTCGGGAGATAAAACATCAAGTAGATCTCCATTAAAGAAACTCAATGAATTCTGATAAGCTTTAAACATGGGGAAATTAATTATATCAATAGGGATAATTTGTGAAATTTTATCTTTTAAAACAAGGTTATGTAGTTTATAAAAATCCTTATTAACATATTTAAGTAATTGATTCTCCTCTTGCAAAAGGAGAAGTTTGATTTCTGTCGGGAGCCTTTCTAACATTTAAAACTTTATGTCTTTTGAAAATATGGGGTTAACACTAAGGTAAAAGATATGTCAAAATATGCAAAGAGTTAACCAAAGTGTCTGAGTGTATGTATGAATGAATTGTGCACAAACTTTTCAAGTATGGAAATCTACTAAAGGTGAAACTTCACTGAAAGACTCAATTGCACAGAGAATGTAAAATACATCAAATAATTGATCTTTAATTCATATTAAAACAAAACAAAAATAATAAAAAAACAACTGCCAAGTTTTCTCGTGTCAATAATTACATCATCAGAACTTATTTAATTCTCTTGATCCTGTACACGTGATCAGCACGTGATCGTGCTTGGTACGTACCACACTCCCAGTAGACAATCTGAAGCAATTTGCAAAGGAATAATGAAGAACTCTATAGAAAAAAAACCTACAATTCAATTTAATAATACTTAAAGCTAGTGAATTAACTCTTTTTGTTAACTAATTGATCTATTACGAACCACTATAAACATGTCTTCACATCCAGAAAGTAAGTTTATCCGTTTAATAGTTTCCACTTTTCGGGGGCAAATTTAACTAACATCAATAGTCTTATGGGCTCAAAGATCAAATGCCAATGATGCTTCTAAAAATTTATTATTTATCACTGTAAAGATCACTGATGCCACTGATCTAAAGATTGATTTAACTAAGACCCATTTAAAGATCAGTAGTGATTCAGAAGATTTCCCAGAACATTATAAAGTTGATTTAGAATTTTTTGATGAAATTGATACTGATAATTCACATTATAAGATCAATGGTCAATCAGTATATTTCAATATTAGAAAGGCTAAAGCTCAAGAAGAATATTGGCCAAGATTGATTAAAGAAAAATTAAAAATTCATTATATTAAAACTGATTTCGATAAGTGGGTTGATGAAGATGAACAAGATGAAAAAACTGATGAAGCAGATGAATTCCCAACTGGTTTCCCAAGTGAAGGTGCCTCAAATGGTGGATTAGATATGTCTCAATTAGCTGAACTACAGAAATTAGCTGGTCAAGGTGGTGCTGGTGGTTTAGATTTTAGTCAATTTGGTGGTATGCCAGGTGCTGATGGTTTAGATGCTGGTAGTGAACAAGCTGAAGATTTTAGTTCAAGCGATGATGATGATGAAGTTGAAGCTGAGATCAGTACCAAGTAATCCAATTTGGAATTGATCCCTCTTTTCAATTTATGATTTATCCTATTTAAAAGTGTCTGATGTTTTGCAAAATGCTTAAAGTTTTAATTTAATTATACAAGCTACAATTTAATTGAGTACATCAGATTCGTAACATGTATTCCTCGCAATAAATAAATTGTTAATAAATAAGTAATAAATAGTTGTAGAGTTTAAATAAATAATAAATAGTTAATAAATAGGTGACCAATGGTCTTGTATAGGTGGGTTTAATAGTTATAAGGTAAAGGTTCATCCAAAACAGGAGCGATATATCTTTCAAATTTGGTACCACCTGGTCTAGTAGGAGGAATATATGGGTCTGGATGTCTATATTTAGCCAATGTCAACTCAGTTTGCTTAATCAACGCGTTCAATTCCTTTGGATTAGAGATATCTTTGTTTAGTTCAAATTGTCTTCTGATTTCAAGTGCCTTTGTTCTATAATGGTCTCTCTTACAAATCCAGTCCCGAGTTAGGGCTAGAGACCGGCGGTAGAGAGACATCACAACGGCTCTGTTCTGGGGCGTAAAGGGTAAAGGCTGTGACATATCCTAATTTTGACAATAGGTCTGGCTTAAAGATGTATTAAGGAGACTTCTTATTTCGTGGGGTATTTATTTGTCAAAGGAATTTTAACAAAAACAATTTCGCGAGAATGGACGGTAAATGGCAGATTCACGTGCCGACAACAATGTAATAAATTGAAGCATGAAAGTGATCGGAAAGGGAAGTTTATTTTACAAGTAAACCACTAAAGAAAACCTCCAAATACAATGGTCTCAGTGGAAGAACACGAAGATAAGGTCATCGTCACTTTACAAGAAAGCCCAGAAACTTCTGTCACCATCTTGAAGTTTGGTGCAACTGTCATCTCTTGGAAATTGAACGGAGCTGAGCAATTATGGTTATCTTCAGCTGCTAAATTAGATGGTACAAAAGCTGTTAGAGGTGGTATCCCACTTGTGTTCCCAGTTTTTGGTAAAAAAAATGAAGGTCCAACTAAGAACTTGCCACAACACGGTTTCGCTAGAAACACTACATGGGAATTCTTGGGTCAAACTAAAGAATCTCCATTAACCGTTCAGTTCGCTCTTTCACCGGAACAAGTTGATCCTGCCACTTTAGCTTTATGGCCAGGTAATGATTTCACTTTGATACTTTCTATTGGTGTTGATAAAGAAGCTTTAATCACCAAGATTGAAATTGAAAATGTTGATGACCACTCTTGGGATTTTAATTGGTTATTCCATACTTATTTAAGAGTTGATGATATTGAAGACACTTTAGTTTCAAACCTACCAGGTCAATTCTGTTATGATCAATTATTAAAACAAACTTATGAAGAAAAACAACCAGTTGTTGGGTTTCATGAAGAATTGGATAGAATTTATCAAAAAGTTGATACTTCTATTGATTTACAAGTTGTTGAACTAGGTCACCCATCTCACACTGTTAAGAGAGAAAACTTACCGGATGTGGTTGTTTGGAATCCTTGGATTGATAAATCTTCAGGTATGGCCGATTTTCAACCAAAGGACGGTTGGAAGCATATGGTCTGTATTGAACCTGGTTATGTCTCTGAATTTAAAACTTTGAAAGCTGGTGAAAAATTCGAAGCTACTCAAATCTTGACTAAAGATAAGTTAAACTATCAAGCTTTATAGCCATCAAAGATTTAAAGCCGTGAATAGAATTTGATATTCAATTTACAAATGTTGAAACTCCATTGCGTAGAATCTGCGATAGCTACACTGCTTTTTAAAAAGAGAATTAAAGAAGACATTGAAGTGGGTATCTGTGCATTCAGAATCAATTGGCATGTCTTCTATTACCACCACCTTGTCTCCATAACCATAATGCCTCAACAGCGTAGTTTCTAACACTAATATTTGTAGTGACAGTTTCATCAGCGGCTTCCTCTAAAGTTTCAATTATTCTCAATTCATCAATCAACCCCCAGAACATTTGATCAAACTCGGTATTAGCAGATTTAATGGCATCTTGATCAACTTGGATCTCTTCAGGGACTTCTTCACCGTCTTCAGTTATGAATTCAGGTCTTAAATTTTTTTGATAAATGCCTTTACCTAATTTATGCAAAATTCTACCAATGGATCTTATAGCTATGCAACGTTGACCAGGAACGGTAGATCTTGATAAATGAGCAAGTTCAGCGAGTGTATACCCTGCCAAACCTGGATTTTCAGAGTGATGGTGTAAACCTTTCCAAGTGTCAATATCATTGTTCTTTGCAGGTATAATTAAACCACCTTTAAAATCAAATCTCAATTCAGACACATCATCAAAAATGATGTTCGAAGTATCAATCTCAGGTAGTGGTTCCATCCACTCTAGATTCTTGGTATCCCTTGGTAAATCTGGAAAGTACTTCTCATGCAATTTTTCATTGAAATTTGGGTCATTGATATCTAATTTCATATCCTCTTTATCAATAGGCTTCAAGAAGTGAACATTGGCAATCGCTTCCTCCACAGGCACTTCTGAAGCTTCTTGGTTGATCTGGTAAGAAGGTGGTGCAATGTCGTCAATATCCTCCACATCTTCCCACTCTTCATCTTGTTTCTCTTCTAGGTATTGCACTTTAGCCTCAGTATGGAATCTGACCTTCTTTTCGTCCTGACTTAAATCATCACTTATGTTTAACTTATCCATTGATGATTTAATCCCTAGAGCCTCGTTAACGGTATCGGCATCCATAGTCGGTTCCTCCCATGTATTATTCCCATCTCTATCACCACCGATCCAATCACCATACCCTTCAAAATCAGGAAGGTCTTTCCTCTTAGTCAATTTCTTCTCACTCCTTAACAACAATTTTTGTAAAACCCTTGGATCCATTGATCCCAACAGTTCTTCCTTTTCTCGTAGCCTTTGTTCTTCAGACATGCCATTTAAGATCTCAATGTTTTCCAAATGAATCTTTTCAGCTTCCGTTAAATTGTCGTAGTTCAACTTCTGCTTTTCCTTAGGGAGTCTCTTCAAGCCTGTACCCTCGTCTAGTTGGAAACCGTCTTTGGTAGTGGGCTTTGGAGTTGGTTTTGTATCTTCTTTCTTCTTCTTATTCTCTCTTCTAGTCTTCCATGAACTTTGTGTTTTTGGTTTAGGAAAACCTTGTAATGATCCCGTTGATTCGAAAGCAGGAGCTTGTGGGGCTTCCACTTCTTTTTCTACAATGTCTCCTAGTAGATCCATAATGGCTGAGTATGATAACAAGCGTTAATATTAGTAACTCAGTGACGATGAGGTACCCGGAAATTTTTAGCCTATGTTAGATTTTTATATCGGATGCTTAGTCAGCACTACATTATAATGTAAGTTATTAGATATGGTATTAAGAATTAAAGTAATGACATTTAGTGATGGTTCATCTCCAACCAGGTTTACCCGTTGGATTCAGCTTTGAGTTAAATATAGATTTGGATCTGGGTATCCCAGACAATGATTCCTTGGATTCTATAGGTCTCAAAGTTCTTGTTGATGTGGATTTAGATAATGATGATGCAGTAGGTTTGCTCAGATTGCCAAACGTTGAGGATCTCGGTAGTTTCTTTGCTGCAGTTAGGCCCGAGATATTAGAAGAGCTTGCTAGTGTTGGTAGGTTCGAAACTGATGGCTTCTTCTTTAGTGACATCGTAGAAGTTGATGTCTTCAATGTGTGTGATGTAGTTGGCTGTCTTAATGATGATTTGGATTGTGAATGAGGAATACGGCTCGATGACTCTTGTATCTGGAATCCTCTTGCTCTATTTTGTGTGGATCTTGTCCCTTGTAGGATACTCGACAAGTTTGTGAATTTCTGGGAAGGTGATAATGATGGGTGGACTTCTCTTGATCCTAGTTCGGTCTTTCTTCTCTTTGTAGCGCTGCTTAGCATACTTAGATTGTTTCTCTTGGAGTTTGGATCATACATAGGCACATTTTCCTTCTCGATTTCAATCTCATGTCTTTCATTAATGGCTTTTTTAGCTGCGTAATGCGATGATATACTCTCCATCTTTGTAAACCTGGATCTGTGAGAGGCATTATACCTCGAACTTCTTGGACTTAAAGCGTTCTTCTTTGCAGCATATGACGTACTTGAGATCTTAGTGGCTGCTCTTTTGTCCAATTCTTGTAAGACATTTGTACTCAGCTTATTGCTATATCCCAGTCGTTGACATTCTCTGTTCAGATCATTGTTGTAACCATCAATGTTTGGGTAAAGCGGACCATGATTGGATAACGGGGTGAAATGGAAGTCAGCAGCTGTTGGTGTCTTCGCCTGGAAGGACCTGGATCCTTCTGGGGTTGTAGGGAACGCACCTGGAATGTTTGAAGACATTGTGCTTTTGAAGGAGAAGTAGTACAAAGAGGAAACGAATGAATAAAAGAGAATGGGCAGAAGTGAAGGGTTTGAGTGATTATATTGTGAGTGAAGGAGTGTTGGGTGTCTTTGCAGCCGAAGGAGATGACGATGTACGATGGGTAGAGCTCTACATCCTTACAATCTGTTTGAAACTTTTGAATTTTTTTTGATTTCTTGATGCAAAGGCAGGTGTTCAATTTGATAACCGCTTTCGGCAAAATGTAAATACCGGTAAGGGACACAACGATATAACCATTCAACTAAACTAACCTTGAAAATGTGAAAGAATAGAGAAACTGGTATGATTGTTTATGGCAGATTTCCGTCAACTTATTTGAGGTACTTCTACTCTCACAATTAAAGACGACTTATCAATCCAAAGATCTCTCTCTTGGAAAAATCATGCTTTATCACGATAAGGTAAGTCAACTTATTATACATTCGAAATAGAGGCAACTACAACAATTTAAAACCACAAAAGTAGTGAATTTCTTTGTACAATACAGAATATTAATTCTATCTAACAATCAAATCAAGTAATCTATTTGAATTTCTTACCGAATAAGATAACTTGTAATTGATCGTATAGGGAGATAACACCGGCACCGGCAACACCTCTTAAGATGTTAGCACCACAACCCTTGAATAAGGATGGGACACCTTCGGCAGCGACAATTTTCTTGAAAGCATCGAAAGCACCGTTGTATTTGACGGCTTGACCAGAAGTCATCATCATTCTTCTTCTAACGGTATCTAATGGGTAAGAAGCGGTAGAAGCACCAGTGGTAACAGCCCAACCTAAAGCGAAAGAGGCTAAGAAAGAACCTTCTAATGAACCAACTAAGACAACTGGTTTCAAAGAATCGTATAAACCGAAGTACAAACCTCTGTAGACAACAATACCAACAACAGATGGTAAGAAACCTCTGTATAAACCGGCAACACCATCAGTAGCTAAAGTTTTCTTGTAGACATCGACTAGACCGTTGAATTGTCTTTCACCAGTACCCTTGGAAGATTTAGCATCGTTGGCTAATCTAGTACGGGCGTAATCCAATGAGTAGACGAATAGTAAAGAAGTACCACCAGCTAGACCACCGGAAGCTAAGTTACCAGCGAACCATTTCCAGTAACCTTCATCTTTCTTGAAACCGAACAAAGCTTTGAATTTATCTTTGAAAGCGAAGTTTAAAGCTTGGGTTGGGAAGTAACGGATAACGTTAGCGGTGTTACCTCTCCAGAAAGCAACAGCACCTTCATCAGCAGCGGTACGCTTGAAACAGTCAACAATACCATCGTACTTTCTTGACAAACGACCTTGTTTGATCATTTCATCTTGGTTTTGAATCAAAAGCTTGACTCTTTCAATTGGAGCAGCAGCAGTCTTAGAGACAGCGGCGGAAACACCACCCATTAAGAAATCAGTTAAGAATGTAGATTGTTTGTTTTCACTCATTGTGGATAATTAAACAAAGTTCTGTTAAGGAGACTAACAAAAAAAAATGTGGACGAAAAATTTAGGGGAAAAGTGGACGTTATATAGGTCGGGTCGCCGACGCGGAAAATTTTTCAAAAATTGATTTTCTGGCAAATTGGGCGAATCAAATTCGCCAAAAAAAAAAAAGAGAATTTACCCGGTCCTGCAATGAGACCTGAGAATAGATTTTAGCAAAAGGATGTGACAAATTTGTGATCCACTAGTAGTGTAATCTCGCTGTTTAAAGTAGATAAATTGATTCTAATAGGTTTGATCAACCGTTTTACTGCTTCTTGTATGTTTTTTGAAGACAATTAGGTCAATTGTGAGGTAAACACCTTCGGACTCGGTTATCTAGTAGGGTTTCATTCCTAGTCCCTAGGCAGTCAAAAGGGGACTCGATTTTTTCTTTTAAATTCCACCAATCCACAGAAATGAAACTTAAAACCGGAAGGAAACAGCAGGGAACAAAGTGGAGTAGGTAGGACCCCGATAGATCTTTAGTAGGCTATTGAAAATAGTTTAATTTCCTCCCATTCAAACCCTCAAAGTATGTAACTATCTTCTCGGATTTCATGTCACAAAGGCACCTAAAACCGTTGAGGGACTAGGCGAGGCTCATGCGCGCCAGATTTGGATCGATTCGGCTGCTTTTTTCCATGCCTCAATGGCGGTAAGAATCGGCCTCTTGAAGCATTCTTGCACTCAATCATGATTAAGTAGAGTTTAACCTTCCTCGCAGCTATTTCCCCTGTCTCGATTGACTACAGTTTACCCAGTATTTAGCTTCCATTCCTAGCTCCCATTTTCTATCCGATTTCATACGTAAATTTCCTTATTTTCACGAAGAATGGAAAATTTCGGCATAGAGATGTGGAGTGGGACTAGGCAGTCTTGAAAGGGGACTAGATTTTCTAATGATAGAGACTAGCCATAAAACAGAAATCTTCGGTACCTCATTGGGTCTGAGATATGGTGTTTGGGCGAATTGTAAAGGGCCTGAGCAGCTTCTGGATCATAAGATTGGTGTTCCAGTGGTGGTAATCTCACAGAAGATTCGTGTTATAACGCATCCCCAAGCTCTGTGAAAGAAGAGATTTGCAATATGCCCAGCTTGAGAATTTAAATAGGTGGGAAATCAAGTCGTTTGTGCTATACGAAAACAATTGGCTCGGTAGACACGAAGACAAGAAAATTGCTACTGTGTGGGATCCTATCAAACACTTTGGCTTCAAGACCCTTGATCAATCAATCTTTCGAGTTATCTTGTCTCTGATTATTAGATCAGGTACCTAGATCGAGACATCAACGCAAAAGCAACAGACGTGGATGTGAACTTAAACCTCAAAGGTGGTCTTCCAGGTCCCTTATTGTTCGGTATAGGGTAAACACACTCGATCTCTGGGACAGCTCAACTAGAATCCTTCCAGAGCTCACTCAGTGAGTCAGTGCTGAAGCTTTGTAGCATTTGTTAATACGCCTCAGCTATATAATTTCCGTGTGTTAGTTTTGTCACATAATTTCTGATTTCGAGCAAAACAGGACCAAAAACTCGTCAATGTCCCTGAATTAAACGATTTACTCGAACAGAGGCGTCTCCATTCAATATACATTACCTCAGACGACATATCTATGTCATCCCCAAACGGTAATCTACACTAAAGTTCTCCGATTCTACTTATCATCATCTTCTTCGGTACGCACCACACATGTACATCGGTTCGCCCACTCCTCGGGAAAAGAAAATTTGAAATGCTAAATAAAAATGTATACAAACGATAGGCACCATACAGGTTTAGTGCTTTTTCACACTAATTTACGCTAGTTCCCTCCCAAAGGAACGCTATTCCGGATATTCTAATACCCAAAGAGTGCTATTATTGTGGCAAAATCACTCTCACACTCGTGTTTTGTCCTCCATTTTTACCCATTTTCTCACTGATTAGTCCATTGTTGTTTTGAGGTAAGCATCAATTCATGAGTTTTAGCTTACCATTAAGCTAGTTACTAACGCATACATCAGAGTTGTTCGCCCCTTGAGGAAGAATACAGTGGAAAATCAAAGAAATTTTTTAGAGGGTTTCATTTCAACTATACCATATTCCAGGTTTTTTTTTTCCTTTGATTCTGTCATAACCGTGGCTACCAGAATAATTTACATTGAACTACATATATCATGAATTCTACCTCTGCTGGCCAATTGGACTCTTATAACTTGCTCCTTGGTTCAGAATCGGAGCTAAAAACCTCTACATCATTACAACTTGATACAGACAGTACGTTTATGCCGAAGCAAGAGAGCCCGAATATCATTGAACAATCCCTATCGAATGACACCACGAAGTTGAACCTACCACAACAGACGCCATTGAAGAACAGCATAGACCACTCTACCGTGATAAGTACGCCGGGCTTGAATAATCCAGATGATACGATCGCTCATGATATACAGGAGTTCCATCCGCTAGAGAAAAAGACTGATTTGGATTCTGTCAATGTTAGCACGCCGCCATCACAGAAGATTCAACATGTGAAGCCAAATAAAGAAGAAGCTATTGCCCTGGTCCCAGGTTCGAGTAAATCTAACCAAAGTGGTAAGCCTGAGTCATCATATTCTATAGATCATTCAAAAGTTTCTGCTTATGCTAGATTAGAATTTGAAAACTTCATCTTCTTTGTTCAAACGCTACAAGTGGTATTAGGAAGAAAGTCAGAGAATGATCAGTCACATACAGTTGATGTCCACTTGGGTCCATCTAAGGCCATCTCAAGAAAGCACGCCAAGATATTCTACAACTTCGGTACTGAACGATTTGAACTATCAATTCAAGGTAAAAATGGTGCATTTGTCGATGACGGGTTCATTGAAAGAGGTGCCACTGTGCCGTTAATCAACAACTCAAAGATCCAAATCGGCCAAATAGTGTTTAGATTTGTTCTTCCTGGCATGAATCCTCAAGAGAACTTAGAGAGCCCTTCAAAGCCAATCAATCCAGCGGATGCCATTTCATTAAGAAGCACATTATATACTAATCATACCAATGGTGGCCTTGAAGAAGCAACGGGTGATAATAACCACAACCTAACTAGTAAGGACTTCCAACCTGTGAACTCTAACATTGAAGATCAATCCGAGTCTCAAGCTCCTAAACCAATCAATAACAATGCACCAACCACATCTAATGACCAGACCAATGCTACAATCACATCAACTCCGCTAGGACAGGCTCCTACCATCGGTACAATTGTTACACCTTCGACGGCGATTGCTGCTCCTGTGGTGAAGAAACCAAGGGAGAAGAAACCACCAAGACCTCCAAAACCACCAAAGAAAGTCTATACTTTGGAAGAGATCCCAGAGGAATATAGAACCAAGCCTGCATGCTCCTATTCAAACCTGATAGCCACTTGTCTGAGAACTCATGGAACTCCAAAGGGTATGTCATTAGCTGAAATTTACAAGTCCATCAGAGAAATTTTTCCATACTACAAGTATTGTCCTGATGGGTGGCAGAGTTCTGTTCGTCATAATTTGTCTTTGAACAAGGCTTTCAGAAAAGTTTCGAAAGAAGGTAAAGGTTGGTTATGGGGTCTTGATGAAGAATATTGTGCTGAGAAGGAAAGACAGAAGAAGAAACAGCAAGAAGCTGCCGCTGCTAAGGCCAAGGCCGCTCAGTTGAAACTAGAGCAACAACAGCAACAGCAGAAGCTTCAACAGCAGAGATTGGAACAACAAAAACAACTACAAATGGCTCAAGCTGCTCAACAACAGTATCAACAACAACAGAACTTACAACCTATTGGTACTGTGGGTCTTCAAAATTTGACCGGTTTGAATCAATCTGGTATCCCATTGAACAACGTTGGTCTGCAGAATATTCAAGCTTCATTACCAGCCACGCAAGGGACTCTGGGTGTTGTTCCTGCTCCAATTAAAGCTCAAGCGCAACTGCCTCATCAGCCACAGAGAGTTGATCCATCTCAAATTCCAAAGTTCACTTCTACTCAACCACAACCACATACGATTGCTCAACCTCAACCAAACCCAAGTCAAATACCGGTCTTCCAGACTAATGTCAACGCCAACTTACAATCAAAGACACCAAGCATACAGGCTCAACTTGCCGCTAATCGTGGCATTCATGCCCCACAGCCGGTTAAGGCATCTCCATCACCACAACCAGCAGCTGCTAAACCTGGTATGAATGCCGATACTAAGAAGGCTTTGGCTCACTTACAATCTCAACTGGTGATGTTGTCTAAAGATCTAAGGAACTTGGTTGATAAGCCTACAATTTCACAGATTTTGACTCAAGCCATTGCTATGACTATTGCTCAAGTGACACAAGCTGCGAAGACCAAAGGTATCACTACAGACCCTCTGGCTACTCTGATCGATACCAATCCGTCACAATTGACCAGAATCTTAACTGTTGCTTTGAACGCTGCTACTTACAAAGTCACCAATGGTCGGATTAAAGCCCCATTGAGCTTACCACCAACCAATGTCAACTCCGCTACTAATTCAAGAGCTGCTACTCCTGTGGCATCAACTCCACAAGCTTCAACTCCAGCGGTGAAGACTCCACAACTCGTTCAACGTACTGCTTCTACTCCAGTCATTCAAGCACCAGTGCCAACGCCAGTGATCAACGCTCAACAGCAGGTTCCTATCCAGAACGCTGCTAAGCCTGCCCAACCACAACAGCAACATATTCCATTACAGAAGGTTTCTACCCAACCAACTCCCTCGCCAGTAACTGCGCAATCCCATCAGTCTCCATCAGTTGTCCAGCCTCAATTACAAGCGATCCTGCCCCCACAACCAATTGCCCTGAGTCAACAATCACCTCCTCCTCCTCTTCAACCACAGGTTCAAGTTCCAATTCAAGCACCATCTGCCCCTACTCCTGCCGCTACTCCTGTGCAACCCTCTCAACCGTCAACTTCCGCGTCTATCTCCTCGCTGCCCAAACCAATGTCACAACCTCCTTCCCAACCTCCTTCTCAACCTCCTTCTCAACCTCCTTCCCAGCCCCCTTCTCAACCTCCTTCCCAACCTGCATCTCAAGCCCCATCTCAAGCTCCATCTCAAGCTCCTTCCCAACCTCCTTCTCAAATCGCTTCGCCTGTCAAACCTGTGGCCAATCCCGTTCAAACGCACGCGGCTCAACCGACTGAAATACCACAACCACCAACTCAACCTGCCTCTGCTCCAACAACACAACCACCTACTCCATCTTTACAAACTCCTCCAGTTCTACAAAGAGCTAGCACAGTCGTTCCGGTGCCTGAGAACAAGCCTTTGGTTATTTCTCAATCACAGTCGATTCAATCATCGCCTGTGAAGCCTTCGGTTCCATTGGTTAAGGTCAATGAATCTGCCAAATTTGACCAACCATCAACTCCATTCCCTGACAACAACACTTCAAACTCAACACAGGTTGGATTTGGTAATTCTGATATGAGTACAGTTCAAAGCTCTCCTCAAAGGAAATCTGAGATCCAACCAGAGATCAAACTCGACCTGGATAGTGAAGTCAAACCCCAAGCCCCGTCTGAATCCAAACCTGAAGTCAAAACTAATGAATTGAACTTTGATGATTTAAACGATCCTGAATTTGACGAGGTGTTAAGATCGTTATCTAAAGAGGGTACTCCAGCTGTCGAAGGGGACGAGAAAGTTATGAATGATGAAGAATTGAATAGATTGTTGAGTGAGGACTTTACATCCACTTCCAAGCCTCTATCTGATGCTCAAACCAACAAGAGAACGTTTGATGAGGTTGATACTTCACAACTTGACGACGATGCTTCTAACAAATTGCCAAAAATTGAATAAGTTATTCTTGAAAGATAACTGATAATGTATGAACTTTTAATGATGTATTAATCTTTAGTGTAGCGGATTATTAACTTACAATGGTACTCGATTGTAGGACATTAAATTTAGTTCATAGCTAGTATACAATAATGACGAATGAGGAGAGAGACTAACCGACAACGTTGTTGAAAGAGCCTTCTTGTTCTTTGATTTCGTAGAAAGTTGGGCCAACATCGTGGTTACCGTGGTACACCCAACCATCTTCAGTAATGTGATATAAGTTAATGGAACCACCAGAAAAGGCATCTCTGTGAGCAGCAGCTAAGATGGAACGTTTACCTAGGTATAGAGCTTCTTCCACTGTTAGATCCCACTTCAAATTTGAATCTAAGACACCGTATGCGAATGTTTGACCAGAACCGACACAGAAGACATCACCTTTCAATCTTGTACCATCTGAATCGACATAATAGATAGTTGGACCCTCCTTCTTAGTGTAACCACAGATCATTGTACCCATGGAAAGACCCATACCTTTATATTGATAGACCAAGTTTGAAAGAATCTTAGAGGCAGCAGCAACTGATATTCTTTCTTTTTCTCTAAGTTCATGTAATCTACATTGGGAACCTAGCCATGTTTCCCAAAACTGACAGTCAGCAGCACCACCAGCCATGGTACCCAGTAAAAATGGGTTGATCTCAATAACTTTCTTCACGGTTTGGGAAGCGATCCAATTACCAGCAGTGGCTCTTGAATCGACAGCAACAACGATACCACCTTGGAATCTAAAGGCCAACGTGGTAGTACCGTGGGCAATCTTGATCTTACAGTCTGGGTTCTGTGAATCATCGGTGTGTGCTCTTAGGAAGTCAGTAGGTTGTGAGATTGGTGGCATTGAGATAGATGGGGCCAATTTTAAGTCGACACCTGTTAAAAAATCGTTCTTCAACTGCTCTTCATCATCGTAGCCCAGAGCGGCAATTGGGCCTCGCTTTTGTGTGAATTTGGTGGCAATTGCGTCCATTTTGCGAGTTCAATTGATACCTTTATTAGCATTTAAAAGCCAAAATCGCCACTTCCATCTATTTCAATTATCAACAAGAACGAAAATTCGCGGATCTTATGTAAGCAGGCCCTTGCGAAAAATTTTCTAGTAGAAAAATTAAAAGGCTTAAACAGCACAAAAGAAAGAGCTTACGCCACAAGAACAACACCAAAGCACAGCAAATACCCTCTGTTTTCTCCTCCAATCTACTCCCTCCATTGAAAAGAAAGCATCTTCTCACCCCAGAATCATCTAACTTCCCGAAAGCTCCCCCTCCCCAGACTTCTCCACAGCTCCCCTCCAAGTCTACATCAATTACCCTTTGAAGCAAAGCTCAACTCAAAGACTTCAACGCACACTTTAAACCACTTAAAGTCAACCCCATCCCTTTTACCAGACCCAAAACTGCCCACTATGTCACAAGATACTACCACCGTTCAAACATCTGAGTCTCTATTTGACACTAACTTCACCGAAAACACCCAAGACAATGGTTTAAACGTCTCTGAAAACGTTATCGACACCTCTGTCTTGCCATCAGGTGAAATCCAAACCACTGCCATAATAGTCTACAGAATCTTGGTGTCCGTGAAGGAAGCTGGGATTATCATTGGTAAGAATGGTTCCGTTATTGCCAACATCAGAGATACTACTGGCGTGAAAGCTGGTGTTTCCCAAGTTATCTCAGGTTGCCCCGACAGAATTTTGACTGTCACTGGTGCTATCGATTCCGTTTCCACTTCATTGGGTCTAATTGCCTCTGCTTTACTGTCATCCCCAATCGAAGATTCCACGTTCCAATCATTCCCATTGAAGAGATTACTTGCCTCAGCTCCATCAGGTTCTCATAGTTTAAGATTATTGATTCCAAACGCTCAAATGGGTACTATCATTGGTAAACAAGGTGCAAGAATCAAAGCTTTACAAACAAACTACGATGTCAAGATCGTTGCCTCCAAAGACTTCTTGCACAACTCAACTGAAAGATTAGTTGAACTTCAAGGTACTCCAGAAGCCATTAAAGAATCTACCAAAATCTTATCCCTATGTCTACTTGAAGACTGGCACAGTGCTACAGGTACCACCTACTATATGCCAACTCCAAGATTATCCAACACCAGAGCCCCAAGATCCCAGAGCAACAGCGCTAACACCTCAGAATCTGTCAACAGAACCATAAATTTTCCAAGCGATATGGTCGGTTGTCTAATTGGTAGAGCTGGTTCCAGAATTCAAGAAATCCGTAAGATCTCAGGTGCCCAAATTACCATTGCTACAGAAGATGATTCAAATGGTGAAAGAGCTTTCACATTATCTGGTTCTTCCAGAGCTGTTGAAAAGGCTCTATCATTCCTAAACACCAACTTGGAAAGAGAGCAACAACGTCGTGAAAGATTGGCCGCTGAAGATCAAGAATAGATCTTTCACCTGATGAACTAAAGAATTGACGATTTCATCAATCGTGAATCGACTCCGTCGACATTGCTTCTTTACCATGGACAATTATCCATCAACAACATGATGTTTAGTCTTTTTGGTATTCTATTAATGATTGTGCTCTTTATTTTTACACTGTTTATTATTTGCATATCCTATTATCCCACCGAATTTTTTGACCTTTCAAACCCACATTTTGTTGCTATCTATATATATGCGTTCATGAATGTGTTTCCTGTTGTGTCTTTACTTTTATTTATGAGGCCAACTTTCCATCACCATCACTTACAAAAAACCACCTACATTATTCTTTCTCCTGGTCGCTTTGGTCAGTTCCTTGTTATTATGCTTCATTGAAATGGACTCTTTCTGTCTTGTACTATTATATTTGGTGCTTTTGTATTGCTTTTAAGTTATGGCGTGTTTTATGCTTTCGATTAAAAACTGTAGTTTACGTTTACGTTCAATTAATGTCGTTCCTTGTTTGTTCTTTAGGGCACCGTTTAAAAAGGTGCCAAAAGAGGTGATGATTTTGAAAAAAGTTCAGAGTATAGTTTACAGTATAACTCTACGGACATTACACCACAAAAAACCTCATATAAACCTCTGTAATGGAGTCACCAGTGGAGAGCCCAGATGCTCAACTACGCAGCAGGCGAGGTCCTCGAGTCTCCAAGGCCTGTGACCATTGCCGTGGTAAGAAACTGAAGTGCGATGGCGAGACACCATGTTCCAGATGTGCGAAGCGTGAAGCCAATTGCACTTACAATTACATTGAGAAGAAGCGGTCACCAAGGATCCAGAAGCCTGTAAACTCTATCAGGAGTGCCTCTAAGCTTGCGGAGGTGATCCGAAGTGCTGTTGACGACCATAATGAAGATGAAAATGAAGAAAATGATGATTATGATAATGACCTCCCTCTTAACGATGCTAATGACAACAATGTCTCCAAACAACGCGATGGAACGATAGAATCTAGACTTGACAGGCTAGAATCTATGATCGAGCTGCTGCTCGAACGGTCTGTAGCGCCAGCGAAGGGCCCTTACTCTCATCAACAGATCGAACAGCCTGACAATCCATTAGAACAGCAGGAACAAACTGCTTCCCCTGATGATCAGAATTATAACGGCCAGTATTTTGGTTCACATTGCTCCTTCTCGATCTTTAGTCCCAAGGGTTTGTCCTATATCTCTCAACGTTGTGAGGATCCACATGCTATGGATCGTGTTGTCAGGATGTTGAGAGATGTCTATTCAGTGCTTTACTCACAATACAAGAAGCGCGTTGAGCCTGCTCAAATCACGGATGTGATACCTGTTCCATTAAAGGACCTGTCTGATAAGCTGGTTGATTCTTATGTTTCCAGCTCATTATACGTGAATTCCATTCTAGATGAAGATGAAATCAGAGAACGCTTCAATTACTACTATTCAAATGAGGCTCGTGGTGCTCAAAAGAGAGAACTGAAACAATCAGATTATTCCATTCTCCATGCCATCTGTGGTCTTGGTGCCATGTCCTTGGTGGAGAAGTTATCAAAGGATACGAAAGCTGATATCAACGAGCTTGAATTCTATAGGCAAGTGGAGGAGAAGCACATAATGTGTGCCCTTTACTACTTCCACAGATTAACCGTTTACGGTGACGGTATCCATGGTGTCAAATCTATCCTGTTGTTGATTTCATACATTGAAAGTTCATTAATCCCTGATATGGATTATCTTTTAGTTTCAAGTGTCATTAGATTTGGCCAGTCCATTGGGTTACATAGAAGAGAGTCGATGCATGGTGTACCAGATAGCGAAGTAATCAAAAGAAAGAGAATTTGGCTGAACTGTTATGTTTTCGATAAAGACCTTTGTCTAAAATCAGGGAAATCTCCAATTATTAACGAACAAGATATGTCTTCATTGGCAAAAGAAGAGCATTTAACCTTTTTAGAGGATATCAAAGCCAAGGCTGGCTTGAAACTAAGGGTTTCTGTGAAGAATGTAAACCTCGATAATCCAAATCATTTCAAAGAGTTCTTGAGAACTCTCGTAGATACCCCATTTGGTGTTGCTAGATATTTTGAAAACCTACGGTTGAAGATTGCTAGAGTTTCCAGCTCGGGTTACCTAAGTTTGTTCAGTGCTACTGCGCTGGATGGTAAGACCAAGAGAAACGTTATGACCATTGTCCAAAGGTTGAATGATCAGTTCTATTTGTTCAAGGAATCAATCCCGAAATTCATTAGACCAGGTTTCAAGATTGCCTTACCATCAATCAACTCTGACGTTGATAAGGCATACATTTATTCTGAAGTTGTGAAATTGCAATTCTCCTATCATTTGAACGTCATGAACATCAACAGAATCGGTTTGAATAAAGAATGGAAAGATGGTGAAGTTTGTGCCAATTTATGCTTGGAATCTGCTAGAGAAATCATGAGAATTTCACAAGGTATTAATGCCACAGATGCTCATCTATATCTGTGTTCATTGTTTGTCATCTTATCTGCTAATGTTACACTATTGTCCTACATTGTTGAAAATCCTAGAAATCCATCGGTCAAGAGTGATTTGTTATTAATGTCTAAGACAAGTGATTTACAAAGAATGAAGTATATTAAACTGCAATATGATCCTATCAATCTAATGAAATTCCTATCCATCATCTATATCATCAAGAATTTCATCAAGATTGGGTTGGATTTCTATAACAAGGTACACAATGATATTAATTATAAGTCACCAAATGATCAAGAAGACAACTTTGAAATCACAAACAATAGTTCTGATATTTTAGTTCTAGAAGCTGAACTTGATAAAGTGTTTGAACAAATCGAGCTGAAGCATGGGTTCGCCAAAGTTATTAGACATAGATCTAGTGATATCGACAATGGTACAATGTTAAGTGGTACTATTGCCTCTGTACCTGGGATCATCACACAAGCTGCCAACCCAAATATTAATCAAATTACCGCAGGCTCACAGCCTTCCTATGCTAGCGGACACATGCATGTCGGCAATTCAATTGATAATAAAAATGTGAAGCCGGGAAGTTTACCTGAGTTGTTGACTCCTTCTAATGTTGAAGAGCATAGGGTGTCGGGTCAAGAAGGGGCTGAGATTGGTATGGACCCATTGGACGCGGACTCTAATAAAGTTCAAGATTTGAACGCTGCGGTACAAATTACTGAAGATACGATGGTCAATGACTTACTAAATGGAGATCTGCTAGATATGAGTTATTTCTCCCAACCATTGTTCAACATTCCTAACTTCCTATTGGACGACTAAGAGTGTGTATTTGCATTAAACGAACATACTTCTTGAATGTCTTTTCTTTTCTGTAACGCGATCTATCCTCACCATCTCTTTTCTTTCTTTTAACTCATTTGGTTAATAATTCATCGTGGACAACAAACATAATTAACGTTATAAATTTATTTTCGGATTTAATAACTGTAAAAGTCGGCTCTATAGCCGACTGTAATAATACCCCAGAAACTGTAAAACTTTCGGATGTTACGGCGGCTTTATTTGACCCGCAATAATCTCGGAGTTAGGCTTAATTTTGCAAACCCGAGCTGCCGAGGGCTGTAAATCTCTGCAAAATAAAAATACATCTCCGAAGTCTAAATAGAAATGTAAGTTTTTACTAATACCAATAGTGGAACGTATAAAGAGTTGATGAGGCGCATTAATTTAGTGTTTTCAATAGCCAAGTGGCAACTATAGTCGCGTTTCCATTTGAAAAATCGCCATTGTTCAAGTCATCTTAACATTTGTTTCAACTTTGCTCACGTTGCTCTAGTTGTTCAAATTATTGACGCTTTTTACACATCCTATTCTGCCTGAGTAATATTGTGCATTTACCGGCTTTAATTCGTCTTGACTGACTAATTGAAATTGTCCTTACAAATATCTCAAACATTTCGCCCTCGCTACCTCTTCATCAACAATCATCAGGGTTCACATTATCCACTATGAGTGTTCGTACAACTGCTGTTAGGGCAGCACAGGTCGAAAAGCCTGAATCAAGCTCCATGGCTAGAAGAAGAATATCCAAAGCTTGCAACTATTGTCGTCAAAGAAAAATTAAATGTAATGGTAATACACCGTGTTTAAACTGTCAAAATCATAGTATTGGTTGTGTTTATTCCAAGACAGTGAAGAAGGCAAAGAAGAAACAAACATCTAAGAAACCATCACTACAGGAATTGGAGAAGAGAATAGGGAAGATAGACTCCAAATTTGAATACTTAAACGTCACAATGAACAAAGTTTTGGCACTGCTCCAGAAGAAAAATATAACGCTCGAGGAGAAATCGACATCAGTGAAATCAAATAACAACTCCCAAATCTCCAATCAGAGCTATGACGGTGTTGGTAATGATTATGATGATAATGAATTCAGTGAAGGTAGTGACGCAGAGAGCGCTAATGATGAAAGTAATGAAGATGATGAGGATGAAGTTGATGATGATAATGATGAGGATGAAGGAGACTTCTCTGAAGAGTATGAAGAATATAATCAAACTCAACAACTGCCATACCAATCACAAAATTTGGAAAGACATCAGCAACTGACATATCCAATTTCACCTGTGGAATCCACAGATTCATCCACTAGTAACGAACAACAAAACATCGTAACACCACCAATCATCGCTACGAATAACAATTCAACCATCAATGACAACTTCAGTTTTGGTAATAACATTACTCAATTTGAATTGGGAATGAATAATTTGGAAACAAATATTGATAACAAGTTGAACTTCCTATACAACGAAATGCCATCCATAGCTAATCAGTTAGAAGGTGGCCTTTACTGAATTTTGCAACTTCTTTCTCCATCCGGCTGTTTATGCCCTGGCATATCGAGTCATGATGTCGCTTTATACACTCTATATATTCAATTAATGCCTTGAACGTTTATTAGATATTTGTCTAGGTACTTATGTTTTACTCTTATGAATTGTCCTTTAATCCTCAACTAGTGTTGATGATCTTGTTCCTAATATATGTCTTTATGATCTATGATGATAATAACTGTAATTTAAAGCCTATATCTTGTTTCGTTGTGCATAGCACGTAAGATCATGCGTCATATTTATTAATACAAGATTCTAGCCGGTACAAATAAGATGTGGGGAAAGGTTATACTAGTCTCAGGTATCTACAGATCAGATCAGATCAGGGTAAAAGTGTGTGTTTTTTTGCCTTGTACACTTGCCTGCACCTGTCAGTTAACTTCTTACTCTACAGATTGGCCTTCAGCAACCCCAGGAATCTTTGAAATCTTTTCAACCCAAGCTTTCAAATGTGGCCACTCATCCAACTCGACTTTAAACAGTTTTGACCTAGACACCCAGGGATAAGCTGAGATATCCGCAATGTTCAACTTATTACCGACTAACCATCCATTATTCTGTTTCAATCTAATTTCATAAACACCATAAATTCTCTTTGCCTCTTCGGTGTATCTCTTGATACCGTACTCGTTCTTCTCCTTTGCAAAGTGCACAAAGTGATGAGCCTGGCCTTGCATTGGACTGTGTGATGCAATTTGGAACGTTAGCCATTGTTGTTGTTCCCACCATAGTGGGTCATCGTGATCATAGGAGTAGAGTCGTTGAGTATCATACTTGTCAGCAAGATATAGCAAGATCAACCCGGTTTCAGCAATGGTAGTTCTATGACCCTCTTCATCGACGTCAGAAATGATTGGGATACGGCCATTAGGATTCAGTTTGATAAACCAAGGCTCTTTCTGTTCATTTGTAGAGAAGTCTAATCTTCTGTAATGGTATGGCTTCTTTAGCAATTCAAGGAGGATGGTGATCTTTTGGCCATTGGAAGTCCCCACACTATATAATTTCAAATAAGGAGCTTCCAATTGTTCATATTTGGCATCGCCTTCGTTAACTTTTACCATGGTTCCTACTGACTTCCTCTATAGCTATATAGTCTAGAAATTGAGGAATCAACGAGTATTTATAGTCTCCAACCCCTCAAGTTTTTGCGGATCAACTAATATTTGACACAATTGTGTGTTTTGACCGTTTTGGTATAAGTTAGCGACTGTCAAACTGAGAAGTTGGATACAATTGATTGATCAGAGCTCCAGCCGCTAAGTCCCTCGTTGGTGTCAGTTGACCAATCTAAGACTCAACTAAGACTTTTGTTACATGCATTGCCATCGAAGTGTTTTTTGCGAGGTGAGGTTATAGGTAACTAGCGTTGCATTCGGACACCCTGTTGGCGCCCGATATAACTACAAAGTCCATTTTCAAGTAATACGTAAGTCTCATTTCATGATAATCTATAAAGTTAGATTTATTCAGGGCACTTAGTTAGCAGTGTCGACAACGTATCTACCCAAGATCTTACCTTGTTCCATTAACTCGAAGACCTCTGGTAATTTAGATAGACCGACAACCTTAATTGGAGATCTAACTAAACCTCTGGCGAAGAAATCGATGGCTTCTCTGGTGTCAGCTCTGTTACCAACGTATGAACCCTTGATTTGGATGGATTTAACAACATGAGAGAAGACTTCTGATTTACAGACAGCACCGGCTGGTAAACCGACTAAGACAACGGTACCAGTTGGTCTAACATATTCAGTAGATTGGGAAATGGCAGTTTCAGCAACGGAAACATTGATAACACCGTGTGGACCACCAGCGGTAGCTTCTTGGATGGCTTCAACAATGTTCTTTTCCTTAGTGAAGTCAATGAAGGTTTCACCACCTAATGAGTGGAATAAAGCTTTCTTGTCATCACCACCATCGATACCTAAAACTCTTAGACCCATGGCTTTGGCATATTGGACGGCTAAAGCACCTAAACCACCAGCAGCACCTGAGATGGCAACCCATTGACCTGGTTTTAGATCAGCGGTCTTTAGGGCCTTGTAAACTGTGACACCAGCACATAAGATAGGAGCAATTTCAGCTAAATCAGCATCCTTTGGAATCTTAGCAGCTTGAACAGCATCTGCTGTGGCGTATTGTTGGAAAGAACCATCGTGGGTGTAACCAGATAAATCGGCTTGGGCACAGTTAGATTCGAAACCGGCTTCACATAATTCACATGATAAACATGAACCATTTAACCATTTAATACCAGCATAGTCACCAATTTCAAAGTTCTTGACTTCAGAACCTTTAGCAACAACGACACCAGCACCTTCGTGACCACCGACTAATGGTAACTTGACTGGTAATGGCCAATCACCTTTCCAGGCGTGAAGATCAGTGTGACAAACACCAGAGTATTTAACGTTAATCAAAATTTCATTTGGTTTTGGTTGTGGGACTGGGATGTCTTTGTATTCTAGTTTACCAGAGTGTTCGTAGAAGATCACACCCTTTTGGGTTTCTGGGATGGTGGAGTTCAATCTTAGAAAGGCTCTTTGAGCGACTCTTGATTGAGAGGCAGTGAATCTGTTGATAGTTCTTAACATATTTAATGAGATTCAATGGGCAACAATTAAAATTCCTCAGAACCAAAAACGGGGATCTGTGATTAATTTTATACTCATTTTTTCTCCCAAATCTCCTGCCTGGGGCCAATTATCGAACTCTCATAGGTCCGCTGCAGCTTTGTTTGAGCGTTTGGAGAAAGACATATGCAGGAGATGCGATTCGGAGTTTGGGCGAATTTCTGAAAACGGAAGCCCTTGGAGCCACGTTCAAAGAGGGCTAATGCAGAGTGCTAGGCAGAGCATAAGGTAGAGAGATAGGCAGGGCTAGGCAGGGACCAAGTCTAAGAGTTGGAAGGAGCCCTACTCTCTATAGAAATGACCCGGTTTATGGTCAGTTTAACTGAAGTAGTACGACGCTGTTTAGACTTAACCCCATGGGGAGAAAGCTGGAGAAAGCTGTTTCTGCCCTGCTGTCTACCAATGGGTGGGTACTGGCGATATTAGGATAGCACAGATGCACACCTGGTTATTGAGAAATCGATGAGGCATTGACTTTAGCGTGTTTCGGACTTGATATCTTATTTACTGGCGTCACAAACATCTAGATAACAAACAACACCGACAACAAAGTTTCTTCAAAGTAAGAGAGCTCGCTAGTTTGACCAGGATAGAGAGGGTTCGTATGGGATCTTGACCGATTGAAACTGCTGGCTCGTCAGCGTGGTGTTACTTTCCTGGTATAGGCCAATCAGAAGTGCACTCCAATGGCTGTTAATATTCGATTAATGAACAAAATCTATCCGAGTGATTTTATGGGTAAAAAACACACTGTTGAACCAAAGTGCATAAACGCCATCGAATGGTTCCCGTTGGTGGGGATTCAACATTTTGAGGTGTAAATTACTGGAGCTGCCTTGTCCGTGGAGACCTAAAAGTTACTACACATCACAAAAGTGCTTTGTTTAAACCAATTGAGCAAGTACGTTAGACAGATTGGAAAGCCAGATCAGATTCCAATCTAGATCTTGAAATAATGCAAAAATCACGCTATGCTTTTTCAGTTCTCCTATCTACTAATCAATGGGGAAAGTTCTTCAGCCTGAAGTTATACTATTTGTACTTTGGGAGAGCATTGGTCTCTTCAGGTATAGCCGGATTCCCACTGGTGCATATGTCATTTGCAGTAGATCCTTCTGATTCCTTTCATTCGTCTTACTGTCTAACACTGTTTTTCGAACTTCGCAAAACTACGTTGTTGGACATCTCGAGCTTACATGTTTCTTAAGCCCGAAGCCCTTTCAGTCCCCAGATTTGACACAAATATATGTAGAAATGGGTATGTACGGAGAACGACATCTAACGTTCCTTCTCCATGACAATGATGGCTTGGGCTGTCCTCTCACCGCTTCTTTGCTCCATCCAATTGACCAGCAGCTGTCACAGTTGGCAAATCTGATACATCACTGAGATAATCGTTCTTGGTGGTTTTCAGCTGAGTCAATTTTTAGCACGTATGCCCTAAAAAGAGTTCTAATAGCCGAAAACCGGTTACGGAGAAGTGAGGCTGACATAGCAGTAGCGGCAGCAGCAGCGAAGGGGAGTCATGGTCCGTAGACAGTAGCAATGAGTTGAAGCGAACGTCGATTTGAACAACCATTATTAACATCATCTTGGATAACCTCGCACTGCTCTTCTGCCCCTCTTTGTAGGCGTAGACAGTCATGTCAATCGCCGATGTGCCACCTTATTCATTGGCTTCGATAACCTGATCATCTACTCAAGACCAGGGTCCTATCATCGATAGGCTATAGTAAAGTTATGATGCTCTCTCAGATTATTGAGTTCTTCTCCTCTTACAGATCGTTATTCGAGACAACAGATGTTGTCAACTTCAAGTTGAAAATCCAGTTAAAGATACAACATTGGTTCTCTATTCTATACGCGTGCGGTCGATCTGTATAAAAGCAGTAGCTTTACTAGAGGCGTGGTGCAGCCATAGAACTTATATTATAACTAGTCAAGATACTTAAACCGTCACACGTGACTTGCTAATAATTACCTAAGGTGAAGTTAATGACCCCGGCTAAAAACAAAAATTTAATCAAATTTTTCGAAAAAGACAATAGTGAATGAGACATTGAAAAGTCAAACTCCTGTTTGATTAATATTTCTAAAAAAAAATTATTACATTATATAATGACTAAAATATATTCAGAATACTTGTATGATGACGATGATGCATCAGATCATGATCGCGGACATTTTCGAGTAATGATAATGACTTATATTTATTTATAAACTGCAGGAACCAAATTACCTAACGCCTAATCTCGTACTTAGAAAACAAATGGAGATACCCTTCTTAAGAAGGCGGTTAAGTCTTATGACAGAGACAATATCTCATACTGTGCGTAAACCTTAAAACTCATGAATCTTTTAATGTCTTTTGAACTGGTCTGATAGCGTTTTTCGTGCTATTTATAATGGCGCTATCAGCTGTGCGTTTTCATGAACTGTAGTAAACAGAGAGAAAGGAAATCACAGCTATATTAGCCAGGCAATACTAATGAATAACTATATCATATTGAAGATCAACTCGATGTGAAAAAGAATCAGTAGTGAGGAGAACAAGACGAAACTGGGCCAACATAGTCAAACAAATTAAGGCTATCGAATAGTGGAAGTGTGGACTTCAAAATATCTAGTTCTTACAATGGAGCTCCTATGACTATCTGAATGTTTAGACTGTTACTTGAGAAGGTTTCAAAAGTCAACAAATCTTTCGTACATTATCTAAATCAATTTGGGTTCAGTTAGACTCGAGAGCAGGGACTTCGCACCAGTCACAAGCCACCAGTCATTGGGCAAAAGCGGAACAACTCCCAGCTGTGTATATTCTCCACCCTTATGCTTTACAAATCCCAAAGTAATTGATTGAAACCCTCCCTAGGGCCTCGAACCGTTTCAATTAGATACCCAATATTGACATAATAAAAGCAAGAGGTACCCCTGACGTAAGGGTTAAATTAAACTTCCCGTATACAAAATAGCTAGCTATAGACGCACCCCGCATAAATCTCTGGAAACTATAGAGAGAGAAAACTGGATTCAGGTTATATGTCATATCTACATCAAACAAAAGACCACTCAGATCTTAAACAATTTGGTTTTCTATTGTTTCAAGTCTATTTGTGATAGATTACGTACATAAACCTGCATTAACAAGGCATAAATCGGCATCGAACGAGTTCGCGATTCTTTTTATTTTTTATTTTTTATTTTTTATTTTTTATCTAAGTTTTCGTTCGTTTTTGGTTAATGATAAGGTTGGAAAAAGAGTGGAATGCGTCAAAATGGATGAAATTGACGTTTGCTATTACGGATACCAAAGAAAAAGCGTGTTTGATACAGTTTCTAAGTACAGGCACATGTCGCTACCTTTGTTCTTGGTGAAGAGTTAGAGTGAAACCTCGTGCTTTCTTCGTAATAGAAGGTTGCTCCTATCGAAGATTCTCTGCACCTTCTGCACTTTCTGCACTCTCTGCACAGATTCGCTAATCACTACAAACCAGAAGTAGAAGTGGTAAGAGCATGCTTCACAACATGAGCCTAATAGTTAAGTGACCTCTATAGTGGGTTCTTCATACTAGTGCGTCCCTCTGAGACGACCATTACAGAATCGTTTATATATGGCACAATTTCATATCGTCATATCTGCACACGTCAGTGTTATCTCTAAAAGTCCGACTACTTTTACCCTGAAAATGCTGAGATTTATACATGCAGCCAATTTATTGGCCCTAATCCTAAGGACTAAAGGCCACTAGAACAATAGTGAGTTAAAGAGAGTGGAAATATCTCGTTGCTATTTTATCATATTAATCACCGTAATGGGAAGATTCATATCAGGAAGACGGATGACTCTTTTAGGTTTTTCAGTAATATATAATTCATTCGAAAATATCTTAATCTATAAAGTACCAAGACACATCGGTCCGACACACATGCACACATACGCAGGATAAACAGATATAAGGAATGGAAAAAAAGAATCCATAAACTGTCATATGGGTGTTATATTTTAAAGTCTCAAGTATGCTTAAACCTGAGATCGGGGACATTGCAGTAAGCCGTTAGAGTCTTGATCTGTTCTTAGTCTCTTTGTAATTATTTTGCATGAAAGCCATGTTCCATAACCTTCTTCCAGTTTCGTCTTATTAGGGATCTGCACGTTTATTTAAATTTAATGCAGGTCAATTTCAAAGATTGTTCTTATTAGTAAAAGTGTCTAGGACTGCCTATTTTCCCATTCCTCGACTCTCTCCCCATTGGCAAACATCGTCCCTTCATATAAGGCTATTGTAAACCTGAGTGGTGTAGGTATAACGATATTACAAGTTTGAAGAGTGGAAAATAATAAGAAATTGTCTTTTCTTGTTTTTCGGTTTTTTAGGTATACATCGGAAAAAACCAAGGCACATCAACAGTTGTTAAAATTAGAAAGTCTTATTTAAACCTTTGCCATTTTTCCCAAATCCATTTCCAACAGAGCTTGTCAAGATCCAATTGCACAACAACTTTACACTCAGTAGATACACTACAATCACGCTCAAATCTCACTGTTACACTTTTTCATCCTCTCTTAACCATCTCATCTCCCTAACAGAAAATATAACAACAACCCATAAAGAGATCTAACAGGGATCTCAAAATAATTCCAATTCATCCATTCATCCTACCAAATCACACAGAAGCATATAAACATATACATACATATAGCAATGAATCCATTGTTTCTATTCCCATTACTCTCGCTTTCAAGTGCCGCCTTATCCTATTGTTCCAGTGAAAACACTGGTTCATTCCTTCTCACTGACCAATATCAATCGAATGGGCTTTGTCATGATAATTGCTTAGCTCAGGGGTTTGCCTTAGCTATTGTACAGGATTATAACTGTTATTGCTCTAATTATCTCCCTAAGGATACACAAGATTTGAGTAATTGTGATACACCTTGTCCAGGGTTTCCCTCTGAATTATGTGGTGGTAATGGTGTCTATGGGTATATCTATCTAAGTGAACCTTCAGGTACCATTGAAGAAAGCTCGAGTACCACGAGTATGGATACTTCCAGTACCACAAGCTCAGTGCTCACTACAAGCTCAGCTATCACCAGTTCGAGTATGACATCAAGCTTGACTTCTACATCCACCACCAGTAGTTCCACTGAAACTACTGAAGAATCCAGCACTACATCAACATCTTCATCTACTAGCTCATCTACTATATCATCAACATCGTCATCTACCAGAAGTTCATCCTCCACCACTTCAAGTACATCCACGACCTCAAGTACATCCTCCACGACAAGCTCATCCACTACAAAATCATCTACCATGACAAGCTCCTCACACCAGACGACGCCCATAATCACCTCTGTTATCTTTTCCGTCTCCACAATCACAGCATCACAAAACACACAGTACATTACTTCCGGTGTCACCATAACATTGACACCATCTGATACAGCAACGGAGACAAACTCTGATTCTCTTTTACGTGCCACAAATGAATCAGACCCTGGGTCCCAAGAGAGTAATAATAAGGGATTCTTTGACAATAAGGGTAAAGTTGCGGGTGTATTTACCGCTGTGGGGATTGTTGTGTTATTATTAATCCTATTAGTGATTTGGTTATTATGCACTCGTTGTCGCCGTGATACTGAAGAGGATGATGATGAAGAACAAGTGATCCCAGCGGCAGGTTATCCAGCCATAACACGTAATGCAACTATTGTGGCACCAACTGGTAACCGTCAATCTCCAAAGAACAAATTTATGGTTGAAGAAGATGAAGTTTCAAGTGCTGAAGAGACAGTGATTAATGAAAAGACCCATTCGAAGCAAAACTCCTTAGGAAATGTGAAGAATGTAAACTTAACGAGTACAGATTATGGGACACCTATCATTAGTCATATGGGTGATTCAACATATGTTGATCAAAGATTGGATGTTATGCCATTCAGTCAATTTAATGAAGATGATGAGGTTTTAAGTTTGAATGATGGTCAAGATTATTCAAGAAGGGTTTTCAAAGTAATGAACCCATGATGTTAATTTTTGTTTAACTGTCATTGCAATATCTAACTGGGTCTCAAATTATACCACGGTGAATTTCTTCTTAATGGTCTATTCCTGTTTTGTTTTAAATATTGTTGGTGTTGGTTTACCTTAATTATGTGATACCTAATTGATTTTTCATGATCTCATTCCATTCGTTATATTTATCAAGATCATAGAAATGTAATTATGATTCTTTTAAATACTATTAATACATTGATTGTTAGTTTTATCCTTCATGTAAAACGGTCAATTAACGAAAGAACTCTTCCAAGTTATTATAACTACAGTTGTTTTATAGACGTTACTCAGCTTTGTATTTATAGGATTTGAAAATTACTGGTATTATACTGAAAAGCCTATAGGGCATTCTAATCCTACCCATCTCTAAAAAAATAAACAATACTAAATCGTTCATACCCACCATCCATATTATAAACCACATACCAATCATTACCAATTAAATTCACCGTGTTTAAGGAGAAGTTAAAGCATATCAAGACTTAAACAAGTCTTAATAGGTTTCTTCCCTTATTGAACCAGTTTTTGTTAAAGATATTGCTGGCATGATTAAGATCGATGAGTTTTTTCTTGATACGGGACTCATCTGAACTTCATTAGAAGCATTTGCTAATTGACTATCAATCAAATCTAAAGGTGTTGTTTGTTCTTGATCATCTTCGTATTCATCGCATAATAGATCTGCATAAGAGCAAAAATTCAATCTCTTATGATCAGAATAATCAACATCTGCAAAACTTAACCGACGTGATAAAGAATTAGAGCGTGAGGATAATAAAGAAGGTTGTTGATAATTAGCCATCATTGGTGATACAGAACTATGTCTTCTAGTCAATGGTACGGATCTTGATTTACGTCTTTGAGAATTGCAATATGCCTGATCCAATACGTCAGCAACGTTTGCATTTGTCGATTGTATCACTTCTAAATTCTCCAAGTTATCATTAGAGAGAGCCTCAGTTGTGGCATCAAGACATGTTGGAATAAAAGATTCTGAAGTTAAATGATCTGGTATCTTAGAAGGACATTGTTGACATGATGATAATGGAGGTGATGTTGATGGTTGAATAAATGGCGAAGAAAAACTCGTTGAACGTTGTGAGTTTGTCTGTGTAAATGATGATCTTCTCGAAATGGTGGAAATGGTGATTTGATCCTGAACAGATCTTTCAAAGATGTTATTAAGTGAACTTGAAGATTGAGACAATGGTGAAAACATTTCTGTACTTTGATTTTTACTATTATTGATCTTCATTCCAGTAATTTCAGACACCTCATCAGCCTGTTCATCGTGATCTTCTTGTAACAAGGGTTGTGTTTGCTTCTTTCTATGAAGCTTCAAATTAGATATGGCGTTGGATAGATGTGTATGTGTGTTTTTTGGTTCTTCAATTGTAGATGTGGAAGATGTAGCGGATTGTGTAGACTGAGACATGTCTATTCATATTATTAGTATTGCAGTGCGAGATTAATAACACCGGGCAACACTCACTATTCTCAGCATGTAGTAGATGCCAAAAGTTGGTCATTCAATAAGATAGAAAGAGTACTTTACACTGGCATTTAAAGAGCAATAGTTGATTTATTTATAATGTAGAATATTTGACACTTTGCCAACACAAGGAACTCCAATTTCTCAGTGGCTAATGACCTAAAAAAGTCCAATTCGTAAGCGTGCATATCTAAGGCGGAGGCGCTAAAAAATAAATGTCTCAGTAGATGTAAAGAAATTCACAAAATGTCCCCTCTTCTCAAAGATTAGCCAATCAGGGACAATAAACTTGCGAAGCTTCCCGCGAAAACCCGCGATTGGGCACCAGTATGTCCCATTGGAAGAAGGAGCTTCCAGAAGGACAAACAGATGCGAGTGAAGCTTTAGAACGGAGACGGAAGGGACAAAACGCATACTCCTCATAAGGCTGCCTTTATCTGTGCTCAACGAAATTAAATCCATCAGAAAAGAAACAAATTTAATACCATAAAGGGAGCAATGGGCTACTAATGGTTCTCGGGTACTCTCTCTTTGATCTTTGACCAAAGTTTGAAAACTGGTCTCACTCCTGTCAACAGCTCTTACAAAACCCAGTTCTCGAGCACATGTAGAACATGTCACGAGATTCTCGGCTCGCGCAAGCGGTTGTGTCTTCAAAAATTTCAAAGTGGTGTGAAGTTTAACCATTTCTCGATCAAACAGCTGACAAGTGGCCCTAAAGGCTTGGACCCACCGTTGCCAATTGTAAAAGATAACCAAGCCAAACGGTGCCAAACGGTGCCAAACGGTACCAATTTGGTGTCCTCTATATCAGGCCATCAGCAAGATCCAAACGGCTGATCGTATTGAAGCTCTCAACCCCCAAGTGATTTGGAATATATAGGGACTAAATCTATCGTAGAAATGAGCGATATTAATGTGTTTGATACATATGATATGGGGAACAATCCCAAAACATCATGGATTTATTTCAAGGGGCTGAAATGATTAATTTGGGATCATACTAATCAAGAGAGATAAGAGAATGGTCCATGACGAAAAAGTTTCTTACGGGATAAACCTACTGCCAATGATCTCGCTGTAGCTTGTTTCCTACCTTGAGCTTCTCAGTTTACGGCTCTCTTGTTGCCCTAGTTTGTGTCAAAAAAACCTTCTCAAGTCCTTCTAAATAAGAGTTTGAGGGAAGTTACCAAAGTCACGTGGAAGTCATGTGACCAAACACGAAAATTTCTGTTTGTGGACAATAGCCGGTTTCAATAAGAATCTCAAGTGCTTTTTTTTTTTTCAAACAGTAAAAGAAATGTACAGTCAATTAGCGCTTTATCAATCTTTTATTACCTTTTGCTTGGAAATATACCCTGAAATATAACTGTTGAATGACATTTTGAAGCATATCAGCATAGCTTCTTTGAATTTCAACTCGTTTAATTTCAATTTTAATAATGGATCCAAATATCCTTTTCCAATTCGACGCGGCAAAAGTTCAAGAAGAAGTTGATGATTTAAAGAGTAATATCTCATTGAACGAATTTGATGAAGAAGCCGCCAGTGGTGAAGAAGATGCCAAGTATGAGTTTGACTCTGACTTAGACGATGATGAGGTTGCTCAATTCCCATCGGATGGTGAATCCACTGAAGTTGATGATGACGACACTGATAAACATGATCATGATGATATTCAAGATTTACCTGAACATGCGTGTAATTATTGTGGGATACATACAACCTCAACTGTGGTGAAATGTAACGGTTGTAAGAAATGGTTTTGTAATGGTAAAAATGGCTCTAACAGTTCACATATTATCACACATTTAGTCATGTCAAAGCATAGTGTCGTTTCATTACATCCAGAATCAGATTTTGGTGATACAACTTTAGAATGTTACAATTGTGGGAATAAGAACGTCTTTGTTCTTGGGTTTGTCTCCGCACAAGCAGAAACCGTAATTGTTATCCTATGCCGTCTACCTTGTGCCTTAGTGAAAGATTCAAGATGGAATACTAATGATTGGGTCCCATTGATCAATGATCGTCAATTGTTAGATTGGGTCGCTGCTATCCCTACCGATGAAGAAGTATCAAAAGCTCGTCAAATTTCTAATGCTCAAATCTCCAAATTAGAAGCTAAATGGAGATTAAATAAAGATGCCACTATCTTAGATGTTGAAAAACCAGAAGAAGAAGTTGAAATCGTGCCGATCTTGCTAAGGTACGAAGACGGTTATGAATACCAACGTTTATTCGGTCCTTTGGTCCAATTAGAAGCTGATTATGATCAACAATTGAAAGAATCCCAAGCTTTGGAACATATTTCTGTGAAATGGTCATTAGCATTAAACAATAGACATCTTGCCTCCTTCTCCTTCTCCTCTTTTGATACATCAGGTTTGAAAGTTGCCGTTGGTGATGAAATGATCCTACGTTATAATGGTGTCAATCACGATGCTTGGGAATCTAGGGGTTATATCATCAAGACACCAGCTGGTCATCAGGAAGATTTTACTCTAGAGTTGATGAAAAGAAATCCTCCACTAAATTGTACCACTGATTTCACAGCTGAATTCGCGTGGAAAGGTACTGCCTATAAAAGAATGCAAGAAGCTATGAAAGTCTTTGCCACTGAGAATGAATCTGTTAGTGGATACATCTATCATAAATTATTAGGTCATGAAGTTGATTCGGTTGAATTTGATATCAAGACTCCACAACAATTTTCTATCCCAGGTTTCGCTGAATTGAACGTTTCACAAGCAAATGCAGTGAAGAATGTGTTGAAAAGACCATTGAGTTTGATCCAAGGTCCTCCAGGTACAGGTAAGACTGTGACATCGGCTACCATTGTGTATCATTTATCTAAGGTAAACAAAGGTAAGATCCTAGTATGTGCCCCATCCAATGTCGCTGTTGATCATTTGGCTTCCAAACTGGACCAATTGGGCTTGAAAGTTGTCAGAGTGAATGCTAAATCTAGGGAAGACGTTGAAAGTTCTGTTGAACATTTGTCATTGAACTACAAAGTTTCACAAAAAGCTAAAAAAAGTTTAAGGAAGTTGATTAAATTGAAGAATGAACTAGGTGAACTAAGTGCCGAGGATACAAAACAATATCGAAAAGCGTTCAAAATAAAAGAACGTGACATCATCAACAAAGCTGATGTTGTATGTTGTACTTGTGTTGGTGCTGGTGATGCTAGATTGAATGGATATAAATTCCAGACAGTTTTAATTGATGAAAGTACTCAATCTTCAGAACCTGAATGTTTAATTCCAATTGTCAATGGTGCTAAGCAAGTCATCTTAGTTGGTGATCATCAACAATTAGGTCCTGTCATCCTGGATAAGAAAGCTGGTAAGGCCGGTTTGAGACAGTCATTGTTCGAAAGGTTAGTACTATTAGGCCACGTTCCAATCAGACTAGAAGTCCAATATCGTATGAATCCATGTCTATCTGAATTCCCCTCAAATATTTTCTACGATGGCTCTTTACAAAACGGTGTCACTAAAGAACAAAGACGAATTGAGAACTCCACTTTCCCATGGCCAGTTGTTGATACTCCAATGATGTTCTGGGCTAACTTTGGCAGAGAAGAAATCTCAGGGAGTGGTACATCGTTCTTGAACTCCATCGAAGCCATGAATTGTGAACGTATTATTACAAGGTTATTCAGAGACGGTGTCAAGCCTGAACAAATTGGTGTAATTACCCCATACGAAGGTCAAAGAGCATATGTGGTGAAGTACATGCAAATGAACGGGTCTATGGACAAGGATCTATATATGGACGTTGAAGTTGCTTCTGTTGATTCTTTCCAAGGTCGTGAAAAAGATTTCATTATCTTATCATGTGTCAGAGCAAATGATGATCAAAATATTGGGTTCTTGAGTGATCCAAGACGTTTGAACGTTGCCCTAACAAGAGCAAAGTACGGTATTGTCATCCTTGGTAATCCAAGAGCATTGTCCAAGAACAGATTATGGAATCAATTGTTATTACACTACAGAGAAAAAGGTTGTTTGGTTGAAGGTCCATTGGACAACTTACAATTATCAGCTGTTCAATTAGCCAGACCACAACAGAATTATAAACCAAACCGTAATCGTCATGTTTATGCTAATGGATCAACTACAACTGGTTCCGTTAGAGATTACAACACGGCCTCTTTGGTCTCCTATGCTTCAGATAACGATGTTGCAAGTTATAAAGGGGACACAAATTATTCAGGGTTGTTCTCAGGTAAACAATGGCCTACTTTCGGTGATCAGTATGGCCCAGGTGCTAGTACTGGTCAAGATGATGAGAATGTTGATTTGAACTCTTATGATCCATCAAGAAACCCTCAAATCAGTTCAAGTTTTGCTAATAAGTTGGAAAACCTTGGTGGTTCTTCTTCAAGATATGATCAAAAGAACATTGAGGATGATATTAGATCCATCACTTCCCATATCGGTACAGGTTTAAACTTGAGTTAGTCGCTCAGAATTTTTGGGATTAATGATTTGATGAAGTTATGAAGTTGAACGTGATGATTGTTTGGATCGGATGACTACCATACAGGTTGGTTCCGAATAGATTGAAAACCACAAATATTAATACTATTAAAACAAAATCAATACAAAATTACAATAACGACAATAACAACAACAAAATCAACTTAATGTCCCATTCACCTTTTTGTTAATCCCTTCAACTTCTATGAAACAATCTTCCCAAACCACTTCTTTTATAACTAGCATCCGGAGTTCTTCTCTTATCCTCAGATATACTATTCAATGAAGAGTTCGAATTGGAATGATAAGAGTGAGAACTGGCCGATTTGATCATTTGGGCAATCTTCAGCTTTGCTGGTGAATTGGTAATTCTTGATGAGATGGAAAATGTATCACTGTCACCAAATAAAGAATTACCTAACTTAACTTTTAATGAATTGTAGGATGTATCGGTCTTTAGATACTTCAAGTTTGGAATCTTTTCAGAATCAACTTTTAAGATGTTCTTTTGATTATCAACAATGGTTGTGGATAATACATGATGGATATAGTTAGCCAACTCTTGTAAATCATCAATGTATTCCACAGCGGATAATTTACGAATCAAATGGGCCTTTTTGTTTGAAATGATAGTGGCTTCAGCGATGATATCTTTCAGTGACGATTCTGAATTCATATAACTGAAAACTTTATCACTTTCATTGGTGTCCAAGAGTTTCTTGATGAACTTCTCTGAACCAAATTCAAAATCTGAACCTTTGGAAGTGGTCTTTTGTAATACAATCTTCTCAAATTCCAAATCACCAATCTTGTGTTGTTCAGGATCAGCCTCATCACCAATCTTAACCTCTTCGGTATTAGCACCGAAATCATCAGCAGTTTCAGGTTTTAGCTTTTCGTTAGTGATGATGTCAACTAATTGATCAATTCTCAAGTATTTGTCAATCAAGAATGGGATAGTTGGTAATTCCTTCAGTAGAGTCTTGGACAAGATGATATCTGTTCTTTCAATGTTGTGACTCAGTTTCAACTTCTTCTCAGCGAAATCCATCTTCTTACCAGTGACTTTATCCAAATAATCCAATAGTTCATGCTTGTGTTCATTGATGAAGGCATCATTGAATCTCATTAGGTATGGCTCCTTAACGTTGAATTCGCCTCTGTTTGCAAATGTCATTAGAATCTTTGAAATCAAAGTCAAAGTTCTCTTGATATCACCAGTTTGATGGTCCTTAGTTAAGAAGAAAAGTTTTGGGTTCAATATCACAGGACAGAAGAATCTTAGGAAAATGAAAGCAGAGATAGCATTTAAAGCCACGGTGGAATCAATGGTATATAGCTCAATCTTCTTTCTTAACAATGTCAATTGTTGTTTAATGGATTCCGGTAGATCATTTGATGATGTATAGATTCTGCTCCAAACTTCCTTGACCAATTTCAATAACATTCTGAAGTTTGCTTCAATCATATCATTCTTGATTTCTGGGTCATCGATTCTCAGTCTGTTTGGATCAATTTCAGTAGGTTCGTTCCTTTCTATGATTTGAGAAATGAAATCACCAATGACTTTTTCCAAATATTCTTGACCACTTCTCAGGTTGAAAAGTTCCAATGATTTCGTTAAGAAGGAGTTACCTCTGAACAACGTGTTATACAGATCAGGACCTTTACCATCAGAATTTACCTTTTTGAAATCTTTGCTTAGAGCTTTCTTCACTTCATCTTCAATTAGGGCATTGAACCAGTCATTTTCCTTTTGTAAAGACTGGAAGATATCCAACAAGATCACTGAAGTTTGTTCCAAATCACCTTGTGACGTGTTGGCAAGAACCTTCCTTAGCAATTGTTTGAAATCTAAGTTTAAGATCATTTGTTCAATGTTATTGAAATTTTTTGGTGGTAGAATGTAATTTCTCTGAGCCTTGTAACTCAAAAAGATTTGACCAACATTGATATTTTGAGACAATAGTGGTATTCTATCTTGTAATTGTAAATCTTCCAACTTTTTGAATGATAAGTCCACTTCACCAAGGACATAATCAGCATTTGAGTAGTATTGAGATTTAGCTTCTTTCAAGACGATCCTAGCTGAACCAGTGGAAATAGGTAGATCTAGTTCAAATTCTTCTCTAAAAAATGGATTTGCAGTTTGTTCAACGATAGCAGTTCTGAACCATGGCATACCCCAAATCCGAACTTCAGCGTATAACCCACCTAGTTCTTCAGTTTCATCAATGTTGTACTTAGCTTCAAGGATGGATAAGTTGACTCTTCTCGAAATTCTTAGACAATTGTTCTTATCAAGCCCCGCATAATCTCTTTGAGTAAACGACGTCAGAGAGACTAACCAATCTTCCACATCAATTCTATATGGAAATTCCAAGATAATCTTCTTCACTTTTGGATATTCGACGGAGATATCAGGAATGACGCTCTCTGATTGGTATTGGTTTTTAAATTGGCTTTCAAGTCTTAATCCTTCAATAACACCAACGAACAAATAGTTTGAGGATTCAAAGATTGAGTGATGTAACTCTCTGATTTCTGATCTTTTAAGTTTTTTGATGTCAAAAGTGTAAAGAGGCTGACCATCATTCTCATTGATCAATTGTAAGATACCATTTGACTTCAACGTGACCATGGCGGTAAACCAACCTGCGTGTGATTCATTGTACAATGTGACATCTGGTCCATCAACCAATTCCAAGTTCTTCCCTCTTGGTGCATAGGCATAGATCTTACAACTAGCAACCAGCAGTGTGGAATCATCATTGGCACTCAGAAGATCGAAGCCCTTAGAGATTCTCTTGTTGGCGATACCTCTTGGTCTTAAGCCCTGCCAGAACAAAAGTGCTGAGAAAAGCTTCACAAAGATATCTCTCTCCAAAGTCTTCAAATATACATGTTCAGTCCCATCAAAGGACTCAACATAGATGACACCGTTCTCGACGACGCGTAAGGAGCAGGACAGCAGGCTTGACAACAAAATTTGGTCGACACAGTTGATTTGACCTTTGGATGTGATATTAACAAAGTTACTCTGGTAAGTTTGCTTATCTCTGGACCAATCTATCTGCTCTTTGAGCTCACCACGATCCTCGAAGATGGCATTAGCGACTGCCTTGGAGTTGAGGCTGTTGGCAGACTTCCCGAAGGCCATTATAACGGAGCGAGTAGCGCGTAGTGCCAGGGTTTTTACTCTTTGTGTCTGTTGAAACGGCGGTTTCTGGGGGAATGTAGATGGGAAAAGGTGGTGGTAGCGGTGGAAATGGGCAGCAGCGAGATAAAGCTCTGACAGGCAGCACAGTAGTGAGAAGCGAGTGAGAAGGAGGCTTTATGGGTAGAGTTGGAAGGCGAATAGGACCTTTTTTTTTTCACACCAGGATTCTCGATGCGGTCTCTTTAATGATGATCTTTTAAAGAAATGCCCTGTTTCGCGTATCGACTCTAGCCAGGGCAAATTCGCCCAAAAGGGAATTAAACGAGATGGCAGCCCCAGAGATGCAGCAAAAAGTTACATATAATAACATGACACGTCGTAAGGCTACACACTACACATTCCTTTTCCGGTATTAAGCTAAATTCTTATTGTTACTGTTACTCTAATGTACACATTATAAGGAGAAAGACTTTGGAGCTTCACCTTCTGGGCCGATAAACTCTTTTTCTCTCCATGGGCCAACATCACTTAGGAACAACCCACCTTCAGCTTCATTGACCTCTGATTTACCACCAAACTTGACTGGCAAGTTCTCGGCTGGGATCTGCTTCAACAACTCCTTCTGGTAAGAGGAACCAAGGATGAAGATCTTAGAAACGGTGACAGGGTCTAAGAATGGTTTGAACAAACGGAAGGCAGTAGAGAAACCGAATGGAGCGTTAATCAAGTAAAACTTACCCATACGTTCTGGGTAATGGTTTTGACCAATGTATGATGCTTCTCTAACGTAGGACAACACTTGAGCAGCGGCTGAGATGGAGATACCTTTTAAATCCAAAATGGTACATGAGGTTTCAACTAAGTAACCAACTTTTCTAGAACAAGCTGGTAGTCTATATCTCACAAATGATTCGTATTCCCAAACCAAATTCTTCAGCATACGTTCTTGAGTGGTGATCTTGTACATCTCAGTCAGATTAACTGAACCTAATTCTTCAATGTATAATGGACGACCTTCTTTATCGGTCTTGTGGTAATATTGTGGGTAGTACTTAGCAACAATTGGCTTTTCATCGTACTTAAAGTCTTCAAAGATCGTGTCAGCACCGAAGTCTTTTCTCCATTTTTCATCTTCTTCAAACATCTTCTGAGCTAGGGCAACATCGAATTTACGAGCTCTTAGAAAACGTAGCTATTGGAATGTTAGTACTGTCACATCAATCCGTAATGGTTCAAATGACAGGGACTCTATATGCTGAACCAACATTCATTATCACCAGATAGTCACACGACTATATAGGATCAACATCCCTGCATTTAATTTTCCAACATGGGGAAAAAAAACCACAATTAACTCACTAAGGAAGCATCATCTAGACGTAGAACGAAACCCTTTTCTTGCAAGTTTGCTCTCAATTCTTTGACTTTGGCTTCTTGGGCTTCATCCAAGTTACCTGGGTAGCCCTTCAAGGCACCTTCTGGGGCAGTTTGTGGAAATGATTCTCTATTAAGAGTTAGTAATGTAAACATTTTTGATACCAAGGCGCCGCAATGCAGTAGGACACCTGTCATTTTGGCACCAAAAATCTGGCTGTTGCGGGAACTTACAAAAACTCTTTTTCCTGTGAAGCAGATTGTTAGTACTCTGTTATCCAATGAACACTTTCAAGGGGCAAAAACTCACGTCAACCATCTTTGATTAGTGATAAACCGATGTTGAAATCAATGTTTGTTATTAAATTTTCATGTGTTTTGTAACTTTTTTGCTCGACGATTTCAAAATCTAGAACGAGTTCGCGGTGATAGCGATTTAACCATTGCGTAAAGCGAGTTCGCGGAAATTTCTTACAAACGCGAAAAAGTTGAGGCGCGTTGTGTACAAAATAAAGATTTTGATGGATTTGATGCCATCTTGAGTAAATTGTAAACCTCACAGAGCCCCCCAGCACCATGAGCAGGCCCATCCTGGATTTTAGCTTAGACTCTTTGAACTTTCAGAATAAGTTCTTAAGCAATGCTGCTACACAGGAGAAACCTGCTATTTCTCCACCGGTATTGAACCCTCCAATCTTCAATGATAATGAAAAGAGTGTAAACCTTTCTAGTGGTAAGAAGATCACACTGAAGAAGAAACTAAAGTCAGATAAACCTGAGATCACATTAGAGTCAATACAAGAGAAACAGGACTATGGTTTCAACCTCAATGAATTGTTTGCAAAGTTAGAAGTTCAAAGATTGAAAGACCGATCAACCGAAGAATCATACATCAAGAAATCATCTAATGATATTCTATGGGCGGAAAAATGGAGACCAAAGAACTTTTTAGACTTTGTTGGGAATGAAGCTACGAATAGAAAGATTCTTAGGTGGATGAAGCAATGGGATCGAGTCGTATATGATAAAAATTTTAAACCTATAACGTCCGAAGACACGAAAGATTCTAACTCATACGGGTTTCAAGATCCATTTGGTAGACCACAGAGAAAGATCTTGCTGATACATGGTCCTCCAGGACTTGGTAAGACCACTGTTGCTCACGTCATTGCCAAACAAGCAGGTTATGAAGTAATGGAAGTCAATGCAAGTGATGAAAGATCAGGACAAAGAATTAAGGATAAAGTCACAAATTCACTAACGTCATTGACATTCTCTGGGAAACCGGTATGTCTGATTGCTGATGAAGTTGATGGTGCCGCAGAGTTTGGGTTTATCAAGGTGTTATCTGATATCATTAACGATGACAATAAAACCATCAAAGATTTCCAAAAAGCTGAGAGTTCGAGATTCTGGAGTCAAACGGGGAAGAACAAGCCAAAATTCCTATTGAGACCAATCATTGCCATTTGTAACGACCTATATGCCCCTGCGCTAGAGAAGATTAGAATGCAAGCTGAGATCATTACGTTTCAACAAGCCACAGAAAAGGCACTAAGAGACCGGTTGAAATTCATCTGTGATGCTGAAAAGGTGCTCATTCCTTCTAAGCAGTTGAAAGAAATCATTCTATTGACAAACTTTGATATCAGATCGTGCTTAAATATTCTTCAGTTTGGTGGTGATTTGAACAATTCTAGTGATTTGAGAAAGAAAGATAGTCAGATCTCTTGGTTTGCCATTGTGAATCACATTTTCCAACGTGATCCAAAGAAGACCAAGGGTGAACAATTTAAGGAACTAACAGAGATAATGCAGACCAATTCTAATTATGATAAGATCATCCATGGTCTGTTTCAAAGTTATCACGACGTACATTATCAAGATATTAGACTTTCAAAACCTGCAATGATCTCAGACTGGCTATACTTCTCAGATATCATGGGAAAGACCCAGTACGAAGCCATTGGTGATCTAAGTTATTATTCATCCCAAGTTGCACTTCAATTCTATAATCAGTTCAGTGATTTGACCAACAGAAACAACATAAGGATCAAATCAGACTATGAATACTTCGAAAGAAGAAGAACCAACCAAAACTTGGTGAAGTTGATCTTTGGTAATACCAATGCCTCATTACGTACCATCTCAAAACTTGGTCACTTCCCAACTGAAATCTTACCATATTTGGATTACATCATCATCCCAGAGAGAAAAACTCTAGCAGCATTGAAAGATTATGAACTGACCAAATTGCATAATGCCATTGATGCCGTGCAAGGTTTTGGTCTCTATATGAACAAGGCCAGAGATGAAAACTTCAATGAGATTTACAAGACATACCCAGAATTTACCTCAATAACCAAATTTGAGACAATGAGTGTAAAGAGACAACAACAGCGCCAAACACAGGTCTTCCCAACATTACTGAAAGAAATGGATGCCATCAAAGTCAAGAAAAGGGCCTTTTCTAGATTACAAGAAGAAGGTGTGACAAGTTCACAAACGAATGGTGAGGCTGAGATCCGATCCTTAAGAAACCAATATGATAAATTAGCAGAGACAGAACAGATTGCCAAACGACAAAAGGCCACTACCCAAGTAAAAATCTGGGTTAAATACCACGAAGGTTTCTCCAACGCTGTTAGAAAGAACGTCAAATGGAGCAATCTATGGCAATGAATCATCGTCATTACAACTATTTATCACGTAAAATCATTAATGCATTTCTATTTAGTATCGTTTACTATGTATTGTGCCTCTCTTTTTCCACTGTTCCATGCACCATGGACACAACCAGCACCTTCTAAAATAGTATGCTCACCAGCGAACCTTACACGACCAAACCCTTCTTCAAAAGCTATGATGGGACTCAATGGGTCATCACCGGGGAAACAGGCACTATAACTACCTCTTTGGTAAGGATCTTGTGTCCATCCAGAGACAATTTGATTAGCTGGGGTAGGGATGTCTTCATCACCAGATAGAACTTTCAACGTCGGTTTGAAGAATTCAAATGCCTCAGAAGGGTTAGATTCCAAGTATTCTGTTAGTGGTGATTGTGTGAGGATCAATAGCGTTGGCTTTTGTAAAGTTGTGGCGAAATTTAGGATCAGTGATGGGTACTGAAATGCTTTTGGTGGACCTTCTGTGGAGTAGCTTGGAACTTCATCCTTATCTGATAGGATGGCCTCTAGAAAGCCAACTGGGGCTGTTGATAACACCAATGTACGCTCGTTATCCAACGGCCAGAACACCTCCTCAAATTCAAACACCACTTTCCCTAATGCACCGAAATGGATTAGATCTAATGATTCAGTAAGTCTCTTAGGTAGCGGTGGAGTGAATTGGATATGACCTTTTTCACCTTCTGATAGTTGTAAGATCGACTGTGGAACAGTGACAATAACATAGTCACCAATGAACTCTTCATCATTGACGGCGACAACCTTGACTTTTTTCCCTTTATCAATCTTCTCCACAGACTTCACAGGGGTGTCTAAGTGGATTTTACCCACGTCCAGCTGATCTGTATGTCTCTTAAGGACACTATCGTAGTGTAAACAAAGAGCATCCCTTCCTTCGTTCTCAATGCTTGAGTATTTAGAGCTCAAGGACTTGACATCGATACCATGCCAGAGTTCAAGCGCTCTAGTGTATTCTAGAACATGATTGATCTGATCATGGGTCAACAGGTGCTTCTTTTCCTTCAAGTATTTTACAACAGAATCAAACAATGATTGGTCACTCTCCAAGTCTTCACCGTGGTGGATATCGATGTATCTATAGATCTCTTCTCTAATTGGGTCCAACTTCATGGAGTTTGAGACAATACCATGTTCACTGATCACTTTTTGAGGAGAATCATCGTAATAGAAAGGGAGCTTCCCATCTTTAGCAAGGTTAATCTCTTCATCGAACAATGCGTTGTTCAAAGTTTCATGAAACCAACTAGCACCCATATCATACTTCATGTTCTTCCCCTGCGCTGTCTTCAAACGACCTCCGAGCCTGGATTTGGCTTCTAAAATGACATAGTCAAGTCCTGAATTCTGCAATTCCACAGCAGCTTTGATACCAGAGATCCCACCACCGATAATAATGACTTTTGGTGTTGCTGTGACCATTTTACACTGGTGTCGATGAATGTTTGATAATGGTTCTGAGATGTGAGATTTTTCTTTTTTCAAAATGACGTCAAAATGGAAGAGAACCTTACCAGACTTTAAAAGGGATATAAGTCGAGAACTAGCTCTGAAAGTACCTTGATGATTCATACAAAGTTTCATCCAGATCAAATTCTAAATCTACCCATACCAAGTAAAAAATCTTCAGACTGATTTAATATTTCAAAAAATACTCCCATTTTCATTGTTTTCCAGTTACAATCCGAAACCCAATTCGCTAATAAACCACAATGACATTCATCAAATCGGCAGCACATTGGTACAAAAAAAAGATCATAGGGGACCATGATCCATGAAACCGAGAAATCCAGTGCAGGTATTCACGTAGATGCGAATGGTGATAGAGTCGCTGGCGGAACTCTACGTGCTGATGGCTCAGTTCGCAAAACAGTTAAAGTGAGACCTGGGTTCATACCCAAGGAGGATGTCAAGAGATATGACCCACGTGAGGCCGCTGAGAGACGGAGACATAGGGAGAAAAGAGATGTTGGGAAGCCGAGGGAACCTGGTCAACTTCGAAACCCGGAACTTGTTAGTACAAGTGATGCTTTGAGTGGTGGTTCGGGTCCAGTTAAAGTCGCATCAACTGAAGAAGAGAGAGATAACATCAAAAGTACGGATTTAGACGATGAATTAAGCACCAAAATAGCAAATCTATCGATAGAGAAACAAGAATCGCCATTACTGAAATCTTCAAAGATTCATAGTAAGCACGCAAATGCTGATCCTACTCAGGAAGCTGATAAAAACATTTCAAAGCCAAAGAAGTACACACCACCAAGGCTACGAAAGAAGAAATACTCACTAGCAGACCTCGAAAATGCCTAGCGTTTCCCTAGCTCTTCTCCAAATGCATTCATAGGACGCCTACGACTCACCGAGATAGATCACTACTAAAAGAATCAAACACTATGTACAAAGGCATTCTATTCATGATCACATTCAAACAGTCAAAACCCGCTTATCTACCAGCCTGTTGGATTCTAGCAACATAAGTCTTTGAAATGGTGTTCCAAGCTCTCATGTATTTTTCAAGACATTTATCAGTACAGTACTATAAAGAATCGTTAGTATCACTTCCTTAATAAAAATAATTCTCAACTTCTCTCACTGTAGTCCCACAATTGGACAGAAAGAGAAGAAGAAGGGATGACGTAGATAAACTTACATCGTCGTTCTTGTTAAAAGGAGCTTTGGCACATTGTTCAAAACAGTTGTCAGTCATCTTGCTGACTAGTTCAGTGGCATTAGCGACAGCTAATTCTTGGGCAATTTGTTGCTTTAGTTGTTCTTTGACTTGGGTATTGCTACCTACTGGAGCTGATGTCACTGAAGAAGAAGCTGATGAAGAGCTGAAAAGACCACCTAAAGCCATTTTGATGTATTATTGTTTGGCTTTGTGGAGGTGGTTGATGGACGTTAGATCACTAACTTTTTTTTCTCTCGAGCTCCCGGTATTAAAACTTCATGGTTTGGGACACATACTAGCGAGCGATGGCCCTTTAGAGTGTGATAAAGTCGCACCTACTAGACCACACTTGCAATCCCAACATTAACGAGTCCAAAGACTTATTACCTACAAATTTTCAACCATAATATAACTTTGTAAAACTATATAGAATGTAAACATGGAGATAATCAAAAACTAGATGCAAACTGGAAAACTAACTGGGAGACATGTTATGGAGATTCTCTCTTCAAATACTCACTATTTCTCCTTCCAGGAACATGAAAGAACATAAATAAAGGAACACTGGACATAAAAAAATCATCAAAATATTGTTCAAAGGCTTAAAATCAGGCCAGAGTAATCAATGAGGTCATAAAGATGCAAGCAAATAATGCCTTAAAACCTTGTTCACCAATTGATGAAATCAAAGAGTGACCAGAATTGGCTTCTTGGATATCAGAGGTGGCAGATGAGGACGCATTGGCCAAAGAGGAGGCATTGGAGGTTGAAGATGGGTTTGATGAATTTGCTGACGTCTCCCTTGATGATGATGAGGTAATGGCAACTTGAGATTGTCTCGATGAATCTGATGATCTTGAGATTAAGGTTGTGGCACTTGAGGTATAGACAGAACTAACTCTATGACTAGAGCTTATAACACCTGGGTCAGTTGAGGATGAGACGTTTGAAGTTGAAGACTCATCGTCTTCGGTGGAAGTTGGAGTATCAGAAGTAGAAGATTCTTCACTTGAGGTAGATGATTCATGAGTAGAGGTTTTTGAAGATGGAATGGAAGAAGATGAGGAGGATTCAGATGTTGAAGATTCGCTGCTTGGACCTGATGAAGAACCTGCGGAAGCATCAAAACTAACCGATGATCTTTCATTTGGGGTGAAGTCACTATCGACATCACCGCCGGCAGCTAAGACAGCAAATTCTTGTTCAGCTTGATTAACTCTACCATTAACTTCACCATTGGTAGCCTTGATAGATGACCATGTACCTGATTGATCACCATATTTGTATTCGGTACCTGAAGAGTAGTCACTAACAACAACACTCTTGACATTCATTGTGAATGGGGCTTCACTATAATCAGTTAAACCACCTGCCCACTCAATAGTACCCGGTTGATTAGATGGGTCACCACCAGCCCAAATACCCATAACGATGTACATTGGAGATTGTGGGTAACCTGATGGGGAATCTGAGTTCAAAGTTCTTAGAGGAGCACCGTCTAAATACCATGTTAATGAGTCTTTACTCCAATCAATGGTATAGTTGTGATAATTTTGTTGAGGTTCATGAACACCGTGGAAGGCACCTCTATCATAAGTCGTTGTATCACCTTTAGAGAAGAAGTTGGTCTGGACTTCAGTGGTATCACTCCCAACCCATTCTAGATCGATCTCATCTAAATCATCACTTTGTAGATAGAACGAAGAAACAACACCTCTACCAGGAGCAGCTTTAAAAATGACTTCAGTTTTACCGAACATGATATAAAAATTGGACTTCAAGGCAGGGTTGTCAAATCTCTTGTTTAACGAAATAGCGACACCTTCATCAGTGTACTTGATTCTATCATCACCTTTTTTAACAGGACTGAAATACTTAGACTCTTCATTGAAATCTTCACGGAAAGATGAGCCTAAAGCTTGGCCAGCAGGACAGTAGTCCACCTTCATAGGGTTACACGCGGTATAGGACTGGGCAAAGGCCATCATCGGCAGGACCAAAGCGTTAAGCAAAGCAGTAGATAAAACCATATTCTTTAATGTGTGGGAATGTATCGGAATGTGAAAGCGACAAAGTATGAACAAAGCGTCTATAGCTGGAATTACTTGATGAGCGGAAGACACACAAATGTAGGAAAAATGAGAAAAGCGTGTGTGTGGTTGGGTACGCGTTTGGGGTTTTTTTTTGTGGTTCACTTGCGGTTTGTAGATTGTGAATGCTGGTTAAACACAAAAGACAGAAAGTGGATTAATGCAATGTTTGAAGGTTTGTGGGGTGGGAATCTTATAAAAGAAGACCACAAAAAGTCAGAAGAACTCGAGCCAACGGTTCTCTTTATATACAAACACGCACAGTTCGAGTCAATGATGACATCCAGAGTGCTCGTGAGTGGCAACCATGGAAACAAAGGTCGTGGAGATCTTTTTTTAGTGCTAGACAGGGCCCTTGTTTAGCCAGGCTGCAGAATCTCGCAGGACAATCCTAAAAATAGAAGGATCAGGGCGTGGTGGATCACGGGTTATTTCTGGTGGGAAGAGGTAAGACAAAGAGCTGAAAAGCACAGCAGTGGCGGGTTCACGACCTATACAACTAAAGGAGGAAGTGGTAGGGGGATATAGTGTGTAAGGTACCATTAAAAGTTTTTGAAGGGCACTGATCAGAGAATAAACACGCTAAATTTAGAAAAAATAAACACCAAAACAGACACTTGAATTCGCCGCAGTGTCATAAGAAAAAAAAAAGGGACGCGTTCCGGTAAGGGCCACACTAAGATTTAAGCGAAGATCACAAATCACAAGAAAGAGCCAGCCTGTTTTAAAATTAGACCTATTTCACTCAGTGTTCAAAGAGTGAAAAAATTAAAGTGGCTGCGTGGGGAGCAGTTTTAATTGCAAGATCAGTCAGGATCAGCACACTCTACAGGTAGCCTTCGGCATGGTTGCTTAATTTTTTTTTTTTTCTTTGATACACTCGATTTTATTAGAGCTCTCTGATTATGTGCAGGATCAAAGTGGATTGCCTCTTCCAGTTGAAATGTGTCTACTTTTTGGGGCATTTGACAGGTGTAAGACCTCAAAACCGCTGGATTGTTCTCTTGCTTCTCAGCCTCTGATGGTGTCTCAATTGGGGCTAATCTATAGATGTTTAGGTTATTACAACTTCGATTTTGTGGCATGAATCTCTACCACAAAGCTAAATTAGCCGCTGTATCTTGATGTATCACATTGACACAAAAACGTGAACTAGGAGGGCGTGCGAGTGGCCCAGGGTCTTGTGATGCTCTTGAGACTCTTGAGATGTGAATATTCAGCTTCTTCCCGCGGAACTGCTTTTCCTGGTGTCGTATTCAGGACATCGTCCATCGCTAATCTTGGTGCCATTCTTTCGCTATACATTGAGCTATGACAACACTAGATCATGCATTTGATAGTATCAATCTTCCTGCTATAAAAGACACCCTTCTTGCCCCACAGAATGAGACTGAGGTAATCAAGACGTCATTCTTATACCTATTGGATCTCCTCAATACATCAAGAACGGGATCTGCTCAGAATGCTGCTGGTATCTCCTTCCAAACCTTTCTCACTTCATTGATTATCTCCATGCTATACTGCATGTTCCAAGTCTCCATCTTCAGCTTGTTACGATGTAAATTGAAGAACATCTATCAGCCCAATTGCTACTATGTGCCCGATGATGAGAAAGTTACGCCTTTAGATGATGGATTGTTTTCTTGGTTATCTGCTTCTTTTATGAACCCATTGAGTGACTACATGAAAATGGGATTGGATGCATACTTCTTTCTTAGGTACTTGGGATTCTTACTCATTTTGTTTGCCGGTTTAGCTGCTTTTAACCTACCCGTGTTAATTCCTGTGAACTACATGTCAGGTTATAACAACTATTCCCAAGCTGATATACTCTCCTTTACCAATGGAACAGTACCAATGGTTCAAGGTCTTGACACCATTTCCATGTCCAACATTGCACCCAAATTCTCATCAAGATTGAGCATACATTTGACAATGGCTGTCATTTCCATCATTTGGTTCCATGCATTGGTAATTATCGAGTTAAGAAACTACATCAAAATCAAGAATGAGCAATTGTCAAAAAAGACGAAGGAGGATATCAAAAGTAGTAGCTACAAGATTAGAAACTCTGCTAATACCATCTTGCTTGACAATGTCCCTATTGAGATACAAGACAAGAGGGAATTGAATAGAATATTTGGCCAAATTTGTGGAGCCAAGATTAAGGACATTTGGTTTGTTTACCGGTACAAGGAGTTGAAAGGTCTCTACAAGGAACACAGACGACTCTTGAAGAACGTTGAACAAATTGAAACTGCTATAATTTATCAGAAATTCTTTGACCTTGGAAATGCTAGCGTCACAGATGCCGCTAAACATAGAAACACGAACTTTTTATATTCTTTTCAAAAGTTGAAGAACCTCAAGTTTCGTCATTGGTGGTGTATTCCTTACTGGTTTGACCTGAAAACATTTGAAGAGAGATTGAAACGAGATACTGATGAATATATCCACAACTTGCACTCCATGCAGAGTAACAAACGACAGTTGGTTCTTAGAGATTCAAGTCCATTGAATGACCACAAGTACAACAAAGTCTTTATCCAGTTTGAGCAACCTTTACATCCATACATACTAAATCAAATTCAGATCTCAGGGAAGTTAAATGAATTGGATAGACCTTTGATCCATGTGAACTATAAGGATATTATTTGGAAGAATATGTCCATCCAGAGTAACTTTTACACATTTGTTAGGGTCATTGGTGCTAATGTCTTGGAATGCATGGTTATATTAGGTTGGGTGATACCAGTGGCCTTCATTGGATTGGTTTCTCAACTTCCTTACTTGACAGCGTTGGTACCACCTTTGAAATGGTTGAATTTGTTACCTGAATACATCACTGACGTTATCTGTAACGTCTTGTCGGTAGTCCTTTTATTGTTCCTTGCTGAGCTGGCCCCATATGTCTTGAGATGGTTGAGTGTTATGAAAGGAAAGAGAACTGGTGCTGAAGTTGAATTGGATGTTCAGAAATGGATGTTTGTGTTTTCATTTATCCATATTTTTTTGGTGGTTACCATTTCCTCAGGGTTCTCTATGATCATTGAGAGCCTATTGAACAATCCAGTCTCTATCCCTAACATTTTGGCCAACAACTTACCGAAATGCTCGAACTTCTTCTTTTCCTACTTGACTATTCGAGGGTTTTCATACTTTGGCAATAACTTGGTCCAGACTTACCAATTGATGATGAACTTGATTTGGTATCCATTTACCGATTTCACCCCAAGACAGAAATTTGAGAGGCTATCAAGGTTACCTTGTCATAAATGGGGGTCCATTTATTCAACGTTTTCCGTATTGGGATCTATTGGGTTGATTTATTGTATAATCTCCCCTTTGATCTTGGTTTTTTGTTGCCTATCATTTTGCTTGGTTTTCATCTCCCTCAAATATACTTTGAAGTACCAATATAGCATCAATAATCATTCTGAGAATTATGGTCAGTTTTACCCTAGTGCCATTTTCTATCTATATTCTGGGATCTATTTCATGGAAGGTTGTTTGATAGGTATGTTTGTGCTATCTAGAGATGAATATGGTGAAGCTAATTGTCTATATCATGCTTTCTTAACTTTTATCCTATTAATTATAACAGTGGCAGGCCAAATTCAAATTCAGAAGATGTTTGGTAAATTATTGACAAAGAACTTACCGATGACAATGAACCTACCAAGCATGGAAAAAGGCAATAGCGAAATTGATCCTGTAAAGCAACAGGAACCAGTGGGTGATAAAGAAGATGGTGTGGTAGAGGTTGGTGCAAAATCTGACGTTAGAGATGGCGTTTTATTCAATGATACATTTTATCAAAAGTGTTTCCAACATAACAGATCAATTATTTGGATTCCACGAGATAATTTTGGAATTTCTGATATTGAGGTGTCAGTTTTGAAAGATCTAGGCATTGAAACTTCGAATGCCTACTGTGAATTGACAAATAATGGTGAGATGATAATTACAAACTGCCCTCCAGATTATACAGATGGTTGATCCAATGGTATGTAACAGCATCAATACAGACATGGCACTAAAAATAAGAGATTCTACTACCACGACGTATCGTTAAAGAATTTGTACAATTTTGGTTCTGTAAAAATAGTAATAAAACATCCTCCCTCATGTAAGTACGGTGGCCATTGCTATCCCTTCCTATAAATGTATGCAAGTGGAAAGAGTTCAAACAACAACAAAGATGAGTCATGGAAAGAGTTGTATTATTATGGACATAAACTCATTAAATCTTGGAGGATATAATATAATGATGGTGGATAAGTAAAACTGAAAAGCAAGCAAAAGAAGTGGTAATTGAAATAAATAAAAAGAAAAACCCGAATGTGTTAATGTGTTAACAATCTCTATGTATTTGTGAATTGGGTCTAATCTTCAATTTATTCGTCATCTTCTTCTTCTTCATCATCACCACCACCAATAGTTAGTTTGACATCTTTCCATAATTTACCTTTGTTATGACTTTCGTAGAATCTGGTCACAGCAACATCAAAGGCTGGTTGGAAGAAGAAGGCACCGGCAAAGATGGTACCGACAAAGACGGAGTTTCTCTTGAAGATGGTGTTGTATAGGGTTTGGTAGAAAGCCTGATTTGAATGTTAGTATTTCTGTCTCATGTGTACTAGTAAAAGTATGTGTGACTAGCTTCATGTTGGAGCTGAATGTCGATGAAGTAGACCAGTGGAAAAGTGGTGATTAGAACGACACTTAACAGTCTGATGCTATGACTTTTAGCTGGTTGATTATTGGTGACCCAGTATCCAATAAACTGACCAACTCATCCAGAACCACAATTAAAGTCCCCTCTCTAATTCACTAGGTCTGAACTTCGTATTCCACTCAGCTGAAAAACCCAATCACAACTCGCATAACATTTCAAGACTTACCATTTTAATTATTGTGTAGAGTTTCCTAACGTTTAGTGTCTTGTTGATTGGTCTTTCTTTTTTTCAATTCAACTTTTTTTTCGAGTTTTGCGTAAAGTCGATTTCGCGTGTTTTTATTGGCTGAACAAGTGATTGTGCTTATGTAAGACAGAATATAGATGTACATGAAAGTGGAATAATGGGAGACCTTGAAGCTGAGAAAGACCACTGGTATAGTGTAATTGGTCTATGAGACTCGCAGGCATGTTTTGGGTCCAAAAAAATATTGAAGATATTCAAAAACAAAAAAAAAGAAAGAATGACACGGACAGGAATTGAACCTGCAACCCTTCGATTGCACTGAATTCCAACTGGAGTCGAAAGCTCTACCATTGAGCCACCGCATCATCTTGAAAGATTATCGCGGTTTGATAGATCTCACCCAGAAGAGCCGGTAGGCCCAGCATGGAATCATAGTACTGAAAATTAGAATCAAAATAATACTTTCATGTTATAACCCCAGATGAAGCGGAATTTCCCCTATACTAATGACCCAACTAGATGCTCTGGCGAACGCAGACACTGCAACCACAGTTGTTGTCCAAGAAAACGCTCAATCAACGCTCATAACGCTCGACGAGTACATTAATAAAGCTTTGCCTTATCATTTACAACGTCAATTACAACTTTCAGCACCAACTCAATCATCCAGCTGGTCTTTTACTCAAGGTTTACTAATTGGCCAATTTAGTGTCATTGTCGTGCTTATATTCTTCTTGAAGTTCTTCGTTTTCAGCGAGACAAAGGTCACCAATGATAAGCTAAAAGAGTTGAAGAAGATCCCAGTGATAAAGAAGAAAGAAAGTCATGATGCCCTTAATGATACCGATGCCCGTACTGCTGCTATCAATTCCATTCTGGAGAAAACTTACTACAACGTTGAAACCCACTCACCAGAATCGCTAGATTGGTTCAACGTTTTGATTGCTCAAACTATCAACCAGTTCAGAAGGGAGGCCTTAATGTCTGATAACATTATCAACTCGTTGAACGATTTTCTTGACAAGGCGGAATTACCTGATTTTTTGGACAAAATCAGTATCACAGAACTAGATATTGGTGATGATTATCCAATTTTCTCTAACTGTCGTATCAAGAGGAATCCGTTGAATCTGACCGATCTACAGGGTAAGATTGATGTTGATTTATCAGATACTTTAACCCTTGGTATAGACACAAACTTGCTATTAAACAAACCAAAGCCGTTGACTGCTATCCTACCAGTGCAACTAAGCGTCTCCATTGTACGTTTCAGTGGCTGCTTGTCAGTGTCATTGGTCACTGACGAAGGAAATGAGGATGAGGGGAAAGGTACGGCTTTAATGTTTGCCTTTGCCCCAGATTTTAGATTAGAATTCAGCATCAAGTCATTGATTGGATCAAGATCCAAATTAGAGAACGTTCCAAAGATTGGTCACTTAATAGAGAATCAGTTAAAGAGTTGGTTCATTGAAAGATGTGTTGAGCCAAGATCCCAAGTGATAAGATTACCTTCCATGTGGCCAAGAAGAAAGAATGTTAGGGAACCAAACATTCCTGAGGACGAACTGGAGAAGGCTACGGGTGCTATCTGATCTTAAGTGATCGTTTGGTCATTGTGATGCCTGTATATAATGTATGTATGTAATGAAACGGTATACTTAATACTTTTAAACTTCAACCTACGGTCTTTCAATTAAACGTTATGATAATGTGCTATTAGTGCAATGCTATTTAAATACTGTCAATGCCTTCCACTTCATCGTCATCCAAGTCAAGTTTTCTCTTACCATTAGATCTCAAGGCACCTAATTTCTGGGTAGCAACTTGCTTCTTGACCTTCTTGGTCATCTTTTCGATCTCAGCTTCAGCGTCATCAGAACCTTGTTCAGCATATTGGATCACCAATCTTCTACCTAATAAATGGACACCCTTCAATTGGTCCATAGCATTCTCAGCTTCCTTTGGTAGTAAGAATTCAACGAAAGCGAAACCACGAGCAGACTTGTCGAATTTCTTTGGAACTCTAACAGATTTCAATTGACCAAAAGAGTTAAATAGATCAAAGACATCCTTTCTGGTGGCTTCGAATGGTAAATTCTTAACGATGATCTTGGATGAAACGGCCTTTTCTGATTTCTTAGCAGCATTAGCGTTACCAATTGTGTTTTGACGGTGGGAAAGTTTCAATTGTAGTTTATGGCCATCTAACACTGTGTTATCAAGAACTGAAATGGCAGTTTGGGCGTCTTCTTTAGTTCTGAATTCAGCGAAACCGAACCCCATACTCTGTCTTTTGGTATTGTCTTTTGGATCAGGTTTAGTCTTGACAGTCGCAACAACAAAACCGTTCAATTTAACGAATAGATCTGTCAAGTCCTTATTGGTAGTGGCGAAATTCAAGTTTTTGACAAAAATGGAAACAGTGGCACCTTCAAACACCTCAATGTCCTCATCAATGATGTCACTAGCAGTATCTGCGATTTCTTTCACATTCTCCTTCACTTCAATCTTATCAACATTTTCTTCATTAGTTGGCTCTCTGCTGAATAAATCTTTTGGACCCTTTTCTAGATAAAGGATAGACTTCTTGAATCTTCTGTATGCTAATTTTGTGAATGCTGATCTACCGGTAGGTAGATCTCTAAATTGAACAATGGCGATTGTACCTGATGGAGGCATGACGAAACGTTTTAATTCACCAAATGGTTGGAAAAGTTCTAAAAGTTCTGACTCGGAAGTACCGTATGGTATGTTTTTGATCAAAATCACACTGTCATCTCTTTCTTTACCTTGAAATTTGGTTAAATCAATACCCTTGTTTTCAAAAAACTTTCTGACATCACCAATAACATGAGCTTCAGCTAAGGCTTGTTTAACAGCGGAGTTTGAGTTTTCAGGATCCATTAGATCACGCTTTTCAACACCAAGATCAGCAGCGATGGTGTCCATAACGGCATCGCTGTTCAAGAATAAAGAGTTCCAACTAAATTGTGATTTAGTAGCATCGTATTTCTTTTTCAATTCTCTTTGTTTCTTCAATGGTAAGTTCTTTAGATCAAACTCATCAAGTTTATGATCTTTCTTACCTTCGGCAGGTAAGATATGCAATAGACGACCTTGGAAAATTTGTTTGTCTAGTTCGATGTAGGCATTAACAGCATCTTGTGGGTTAGTGAACTGGATGTAACAGAAACCTTTAGATTGACCAGTTCTGGTATCGATGGCAATGTGAACTTCTTCCAATGAACCAAATTTACCAAATAGAGCTCCGAAATCATCTTCTTTGGCTGTGTATAGGATGTTTCTAAGGAACAATCTACCTGTTTCTTGAATCTTGGAAATGGCGATTTCTTCATCTGATTGTTTTGGTTCTTTTTCTTGTATGCTTGGTTTTTCAGAGCTCTTGGATGATTTGGCTGACTTTGTGGACGTCTCAGATTGTGATTCTTCAACCTTAGAATTTCCAGGCTTTTCACCATTCTCTTTGATACGGATTCTTCTCTGTTTCAACCAGTCTAGATCTGAGATACTTTCATCCTTTTGTTCTTCTTCACCTTCTAATCTTTCTGATCCCTCATTACTGTCTTTCTTCAAGTCATCTAGACTCATCATCTGTTCCTCTTCTTCTTCGCTTTCATCCTTCTTACCAAATTCGTCATATTCGTCATCACTTTCGTTTTCTTGAATCTTGAAGATCTCGTCAGCAACGTTGTTCGAGAACTTGTCATCCACCTTCGGTAGAGAGGCACCGTCCTTCAACGCTAGAGCTTGTTCAAGTAAAGAGTTTGATGGGGCACCGCCTTCATTGATAACGACATCATTTGACCATGATTTAGCTTGAGCAGAAGATTTGGTGGCTTCAATGAATTCTTTCAGTTGAGGATTGTTTTCAATATCTTGATCAATTCTTGACTTCTTTTCAGTCTTTTGTCTTTTTCTTTCATGTTCTTTCTCCTCTCTCAACTTTTCTCTTTCTTCCCTTTCTCTAATTTTGTGGAAAGCTTCTCTTTTCTTCTCCTTGAAAGATTTAGGAACGTCAGGATCGACAAAACTCTTAGCAACTTCGACTTCGATCCTAGAAGTGTCAATGAAAGATCCGTTGAAGAACTTCACAGCGTCTTCGGCATCTTGTTCATGTTTATAACCCAGGAATGCAAATCTTCTTGATTCACCTTGTCTATTCTTTCTCAATTTGACATCAGTGACTTCACCCTTTTTGGCAAAGTGTTCTTTTAGTCTGTCTTCAGTTAGGTACTTAGGAAGACCTTTTACAATGATACGGGACATGACTGGGCAGATATCTCAATTGAAGGGCCTATGTGTGGTATCTCCCTTTATCAAAGAGACAGGTAAATTTTTTTTGAAAGGCAGAAAAAAAATTCTGGTGAGGGCACTCTGAAGCGATGAGCCGGAATTTATACTCTCCGAGGGTGACACATAAGTAAAGTCTGGGGTTGGGGTGCAAATGCCAACACGGTGGCGTTGGGTTGACACTAAGGAACCAAGTAAAGTAACCACTAGACTCTATGCACCATCCAGAGTCTGACCCCATTCAGAATTTCCCTCAGAGCTCCCATAAGGCTCCAGTGCGCCTTTTATAGGCCGAAATCTCATACAAATCTTCAGAATCTCAGATGTGTCAATATCCACAAACTTAGACCAAGGCGCTTAATTTTTCTTCAGCTTTGTCTTCTACAAGATATTTAGATTGAGAGAAACGGTGGCAAAGGGTCTTTAGAGATGACATTTCTTGACTTCAAATCGGCGCTAGAGCTTTTAAGGTCCATTGGGCTTTATCCCATTCCTGCAGAGTTGTCTACGACACATTTGATTAAAGGTTGGGTCCTTGTGTTACTATTTGTTCATTTCGTGCTGTGGAACTTTTGGTTGAACTTGATACTATGGATAGCTCGCTTGGTGGTACCTGAGTCCTCCATTGTCTCTACCAAGGACATTGTCGGTCAGTTGTTCTGGACTTCGTTGATTTACTTGATCAACAAGAGGAAAATTAAGATCATGATTAGTGGTGTCGATATCAAAGACCGTGAGACACAAGACCAATTAAAGAACTCTATATTGGTTAGCAATCACCGCTCGTTGTTCGATTTTTTATTGATCCACTACTTGAAGAGCATGGTTGAGAATTCTTCTAATGAAAAAATATCCTTGTGCTTCTTCAACTGGAATAAGCTATGGCAAGTCCCAGGAGTCACCTTACTATATCAAATGTTCAAAAACGATGAGAACTGGGAGATGAACAAGGTTGAGCTTGATCAAACGATATTCGGCAAGACCAAAGCCAACCACAACAACTGGATCTGCTTATTCCCGGAGACAAATATCTATAACGATGACATCAAACTGATTCAAAACCAACAATCTGAGAAGTATTATGCACCAAGATACAATGACTTGTTATATCCACGCTTCAATAACTTTAGCAACTTGGTAGAGTGTGCACAGAGGAATCAGAACCCACCTATCAAAACACTATTGGACCTAACTATCCTTTATTATAACCCAATCAAAAACACTTTCACAAGTCCAACGATATTTGAAATCTTGACACTTAAGCAACCTGTCTTGATAATTCACGTTGATTTTAAGATTAGACCTATTCAAAAATTACCAACAAAGCAAAGAAAGCTAGAGAAATGGCTAGAAACAGACTGGACAGAGAAGGATAAGATTTATGAAGCCATACAAAAGGAGCTAAAGATAGATGAATGAAAGCGCCGTGAAATAGAGATTTATACAACATTCGATCTTGATAATGGAAACAACCAAAGATCCAAGAACGACATGTCGTAACATGAGGAGCATCTAGCTATAAAATATTATGGAGATCCCACTACGTCTGCATTGTGCTGAATAGTAATTAATTAGGATTTAAATTAAATTTGAAGGAGAATGTAAAAACTATATAGAATGCATTGTCAGTTAACTAAAAGTGATGTCCCGTGACTATATGGTAGTCTTTTCCAATTTAGCAGCAATGTCTTCAACTTCTTTGTTGTCATTATCTGGAGTGTAGATTTCTTCTTGTTCTTCTAGTTCCTTCTCTAGAGCTTCGTAATCAATTTCTTCTTCAGTTTCCTCTTCTTCTTCTTCTTCGTCATCCTCTTCATCTTCATCTTCGGAGTCTAGTTCTTCCAAGTCATCTAACTCATCTAGTTCACCGAAACCACGTTCTTCGAAAATTTCGTTGATGGATTCAATTACTTTTGATTCTTCTTCAAATCTGTTACCGTTCAATTCCAAGGATTCTAGGTTTGGTAGTTTGTCAGCAATGACTGATTTCAAAACGTCCAAAGCTCTTTGGTCAAGTTCATTGTATTGTAATTTCAAAGTTTTGAAGTTTTCCAATACAGAACCGGCGTTGAATGCATTTATCAATTCCAAAGAACCGTTTGGTTTCAACAAACAATCATTAACGTTTAATTCTTTCAATTTCTTCCATGAGTTCAAGTTAGCTGCAAGAACTTTAGCTGAAGGAGTAGTGATGGTGTTATCTTGTAAATCTAAAATAGTCAATTCATTGTTGTATTTCAAACCTTGTAAAATTAATTTGGCAATACCTTGTGGTCTGATACCGTTTTGGTATAGTTTAACAACTTGTAAATCTTTGTGGGCTTTCAAACCAATGGCTAAGTAAGTGATGGAGCCGTTTTCCAATCTGTTTCTACCACAGATGAAAGTCTTCAATGAAGGTTGACCTAGTTTTTGTTTGGCTAGTGATAATTTGAACAAAGATTTACCAATACGTTCACCGGCGAAAGGACCCATACCGTTGTTTGACAGAATCAAATGTTGTAAGTACACGGCTTTAGCAATGTAGGCCTCCACTGGTTCGATGGTTTGTAAACCGAAGGCATTATCAGATAGGTTAACAATGGTTAACTTTGGAGCTTTGGCCAATGCAGGTAATAAATGTTCCAAAGATTGTGGGATTTCATCTTTTAATCTACCAGTGTACAAATCTGAGAAGTTGACTTCTTCCAAAGTAGCACGGTGCTTGTCTAGGGAGGCAGCTAAGTGTTTGGAGGCGTCAATACCGATGGTATTACCTGAGAAATCAATCTTCTTGACATTGGTTAAAGCATCAAGTTCCTTCAAGTATGGCTCGATGTCTGCTTGAGAGTCTAGTTTCAAGGATTTACCTGCTAGGGAAAAGACTTCGCTATCAGCGTAAGTGGTTTCAAAATCAAGAGTAGCCATTTTTAAAGTGATGAAGAGTGATTTGTGGATGCTAAGATCGATGTTTGTGTCTATGTTTCGATTTTTTTTTTCTTCCGGTAGTTTGAGTCCAAACATTGTGGCGTGTACCGATTTTGTCAATGTCGACGAAACTAGTATTAGAGGAGGTTGAGAAGGGTTGGAAAACGTGGCTCTCATCATTGAGCCACTTCGAAGCATGCTCGTATTTACATAACGGAAAGAAGACACCCACACTACGCTAATAGTACCATCATGATCATAAATTAAACGTGAAAAATGCTTTTAAAAAACGAACGTAACTCATTTCTTTGGACCAAATAATGGTTCACCAATGTTCTTCCCTCTCAACTTAACACCTAGGGCTCTTTCAAGCTTACCTAATAGTTGCTGGTTAGGAGAAGCTCTAGCAGCTTCGTAGTCGTTGATGATGTTTGGCTTTTCGTTGACTTTAGTGGCCAAATCCTTTTGGGATAGCTTTTTGTCGTTACGAGCCTTTTGGATGGCCTTACCGACAGCTGGGTCAATCTTCTTGACAGCGACAACATCGTCTGTTCTGTCGATCTTGGTCAATCTTTGGCCCTCGACATCAGAGGCTTTGTTGGTGGAACCATACTTCTTGTCAACACTCAAGACAGCACCGGTTCTTCTAGCAGCGTTGATTTGTGATTGGGTTTTAGCAACGTTGGCTCTTGGGCCACCACCGCCAACACGGGCGTTTTTACCGATAATAGTGACGTTATCCCAGTCTGACATATTGAATTGTGTATGTTTTGTAAGCTTTGGGTGGATTAGATGGATTAATTGGAGTGTTAAGTGGCGATAATTGCAAAAATTGTGGCCGATTTTGTATGATGCGAAATTTAGTTACCCGCAATTGTGATGACGTAAAAAGTCGAGTTTTAGGACGATTTTAATCGGGAACTCTCCTGGAAAGTCAATAAATTAGGCACACTACGGATCAAGTCTTAAGAAGACTGATATTGCACCTATTATATGGTCTCTAGACGCCAATTCTGCTCCGAAAACAGTCCTCAGCTCATCGAACCCAAGTTTCTAGAATGTTCTCCATGAATTGGTTGGTGCAACATGCCAAATAAATTTTCCGAAACTCATCACATTGAAATTTTTCACTTTAGTATGTGAACTCCATTACAAATACACTAAAACACGTTAAAGATGCCAACTGAACTAGAGGAACTAGTCGAATTTCTACACGCCCCACAAGCTCCAATCAGAACTGTTGCTCTGGAGAATCTGGTTGGTTTCTCACAAGGCCCACAAAGTGTGCTGTTCCAATATGACAACTTCAGACCTATAAAAGATCTAAAGATCTTGGCTAGAGATAAAGGTAAGACCATAGTACAACAATCGTTAACTATTTTAGTGAACTTGTGTGACAATGTTGCCATCAGAAAGTTGATCGTTGACGATGATTCATTCGTTAAACATTTGATTCAATCCATCTTGGATTTGGAGAACAGAAATGCTGATTTGGCTACAATCTTATTGACTAACTTGGGTAAGACCGATGAGATCAAGAGAATTCATGACTGGGAGATCGAAGTTAAGAACAAGGACGTTTTCAAGAGTAACAAGGCCATTGATTGTCTGCTGGATGTCTTCGTGAAAGGTGCCGATAGAAGTCTGAACAAGATGGCCAATTATGATTACTTAGCTTACTTCTTTGCTGACTTTTCAAGATTTATCGAAGGTAGAAAATATTTTGTCACAAAGCAGGAATATGACGATGTTGTTCCAATTACAAAACTGCTGGTATTTACCGAGAAATATGACTCAAAGACAAGAAGAGAAGGTGCTGCTTCCACTATCAAGAATGCCCTATTTGAAATCCAATCACATATTGACCTTTTAGACGAAGATGAAGTCAACCTACTACCGTACTTATTACTACCGATTGCCACGTCCAAAGATGCTAACTTGGACGAGGAGGAGTTGTTCAATCTGCCTGATGAATTACAATTGTTACCAGAGGACAAGGAACGTGATCCATCACCGGAGATCATCGTGGTGCATTTAGAATCATTATTGTTATTATGTACCACCAAATCAGTTAGAGAATTGCTAAGAGCCAAGTCAGTGTACCCATTGATCAGAGAATTACATAAGAACATCGAAAATGATGAAGTGCAAGAGGTTTGTGAAAGAATTGTCCAAATGTTGATGGGGGACGAGAACCCAAATGAGGAAAAAATAGAAGAAATTTTGGAGAAGGCTGATGGTGAAGTAGTGGACGTCGAGAAGGTTGAAGCTGAGTTGGATAATGACAGTGATGATGACCAAATCATGGAAATTGTTTAGAATCAACTGTATATTCAAAAGGGCCAAGTCTGCTCAACCACAGGATCATTTACTTAAACATGTAGCTCTTTGGGAGTTCAAACAGATTAGGGTCTACTTGCGATTACCATTTAGCAATGTTCAGCAATCGTCTCATCCCTCTTAAAAACTTATTATTATCAATAAGCAGAAGCAATATGTATTGAGCATTGCTCAGATATAACGTATGATCGATAAGAGTCCTAGCGGATAATCCGCGAACCTTCGTTATGAAGCGGAATATAACTACGATATTTACACTATTGACCTTGACTAATCTTATCCCGCAATAGTACAACACTACGCTCATGGGAATACAATTGAGCTCCTTAGTCTGAACAAGCCCTGGTGTAAGAATCTATGACACTCTGAGCACCGCATTATAGCTATGCCATTAGATTGGGCTTACGTAATATTATGGTATTGACACACCGACGAAGGACAAATGACAAAAATTGATCATATAAAACTCTGTAAAGTGAAACGTTTTGTAACATTAATCGCCACATAACTTCAACAATGGGCTCCAATCCGCTGAGAGCACCACCTAGACCCGTGAAGAGGGAGGTCAAGAGAGAGGGCCAGCGTAGGATCCCGCCTGCTCCTAAGGAAGAGGTTGATAATCCGGAAGACTTCACAGAGTACCCGTTGAAAGCATGTACGAAGGAAGACATCGAAAGTGTGCGTACACATATTCTTAAATTTCAGTCAAAGATCAAAGTCGACCCTGCTACATTCCATCAACCTGTGAGGCTCCATCGTAAAGATACAAAGAACTTGCAGTACCAATTGACAAGAGCTGAAATTGAACAACGTCAAAGGGAAAACGCTGAAAAGAAAGCGAAATTGGAGGAACAAGTAGCAGCTGAGGCAGCTAGGGCGGCTGAGGATCCAAATCATGTTATGAGAAGGGCTGATATCAAGAATGACCCCAACGTGGCACCAGAACCTGAAAAGACTGAAGAACAGAAGAAACAAGAGAGACTAGAGAGACAATTGAAACATATCGCCCCTGATGGTGGTGCAAGAAGGAACAAACAGCCTATGAAACAAAGAAAGACAAGACAGCTAAAGGCTGTGAAAGAAGAAGACAAGAAACTGAGATATGAGGAGTACTATCCTTGGGTCATGGAAGATTATGATGGTAAGAACACATATGTTGGTAGTTTCGAAGCTGGTAATTCAGATACTTATGCCCTGTTAGTCTTTGACCAGACAGGGTTTAAGATGATTCCTGCTGAAAAAGTTTACAGATTCACGCCAAGAAACAAGTATGCGACATTGACATTGGAAGAAGCTGAGAGAAGAATGGCTGAAAACCAGCAAGCTCCAAGATGGTTGATGAAACATTTGGATGAGAATGAACAGAAATTGACAAGATTTGAAAGAACACAGAGAAAATTGAAGACAGTGGTGGGTACTTCGGAGAATGATAAAGGTGACCGTGATTCAGATAATGACGATCTGGACTTTGAGGAAGATTTCGCTGATGATGAAGAAGCACCAATCATTGATGGTAATGAAGAAGAAAATAGAGAGTCTGAACAGAGGATCAAAAAGGAGATGAGAAACGCTAATGCGATGGGGTTGCATGATGATGAACATTACGATGATGATAATGACTTATTCGAAGATAGAAAGTTCGATAAAGAAGGTGAAAGAGTCAGAAAGGCATTGATGAAGACTGATGCCTCCGGGATGTATGAATCTGATGATGAAGCCAATCCATACCTGAATGAATCTGATTTGGAAATCGATAACTCAGAGGAAGAGGAAGTCATCAAAGCTGATTTGAGTAAACCTACCTCACCGGTGCCAACTAGCCGTCAAGGTTCACCTTCTTTAAGTGGTAAGACCATCAGAGTGAAATCAGTGAACAAGCCAGTTGGTCTGGTGGTGTTGAAAGCCTTACCTTCTGTGCTTGTCAAGTTTCCAAAGGGTGACTGGAATCCGAATGCTAAGAAACGTGTTGTTGAGCACTCCGATTCAGAAGAAGCTGGTCGTTCTTCCAAACGTGTCAAATTGGAGAATGAAGGATCAGAATTACCATCAACGGTCAAAGTTGAAGATGGTGGAGCTGTCGCGTTACCGTCTGAGGATTTGTTACAAGAACAGGATATCATTGATCTAGTCACTAGAGAAAAAGTTACAGCCAAGGAGCTGATCCATAAGTTGAAACACAAGTTGTCCAAACATCCAGATAACACCAACAGAATTAAGCTATTAGCAAGACAGCTATTGAAAAACCAAGATGGTATTCTTGTTTTAAAGCAATGAGCTTGATGATTGACGTTATGGATACCATGTACGATAGACAGATTACACCAATTACGATCACTTCAACAATGTAGTTATCATATATTCATTCCTCATATTGGCTTGACTTTGAAATGCAGGGAGATCAAAGAGAATATCAGAGCTTTAACATCCTGCACAAAGTAATAGAAGACACGTAAACTATCTGGGTCTTCGCTCTTCTTGACATCGCTCAAAGAGCCGATCTTTGTAGTCTATGAAGTGGTTGTTAGTACACGTCTTACCTCTTATAATACAACTGTTAAAAACTTACCTCAAAAGAGATATGGTATCTACCCGATCTAATCTCTAGTTCTTGTTTACCATCACGGTTCTTTGGTGGCCACTTTGAATCGTTCTCTCTGTAATATGCGGTTAATAAGCTACTCTCGTAAGTATATCTCATCAATTCTTACCTCATGATCTCACTGTCCTGTACGATCTTTCTTATCTGATCCACAACAGCTGTACTAATAGTCACTGATATCGTTAGTCTTGTCCTTCAGCTTTTTAACGTCATGGAAACTTACCTTCTTTCTTAATCCTGTCCTCTCTTCTATAGTTGGAATTGTTTGTATACCTCAGAATACCATAATTCCCATCCTCACTGCTCTTGATATCGAACTCTATGCTGCTGTTAGTGTCATCTTAACTCTGGACCATAGAGTCCAACATACCGATGAATTCGTGCCCAAATTTACCCTTATGGCCAGCGTAGTATCTCAAGTAGAACTCCTTGTCAGCCTCTATCTCCTGCGGTACCGTTAGACTCATCTTGGAATGTGTGATTATCTTTAAAAATAAGAGAAAGCTCAATACACTGGTTAATTTCTATTATATTTTGATTTTTTTAGCCGATGAGAAAACATCAACACCTGTACAGTAAGCCGTTTGACACATTTTACCACACTAAATACCCCCAAAGTGGTGATAAATTCAAAATCAGCGCCAATTATCTGAGAGATCCAAGCAAGGCATCCTTAATATGTCCATTGATGCTCTTCCGCTTGAGATCCTGGACCTTATACTGGCTTTAATAGACGATGTCTACGAGTTCATGAACATCAGCCAGGTTTGCAAGGCTCTCAAAGCCGCGGTCAGATCCCGTGTGCTGGTGGTAAGCGACTCAGAAGGGAAGTCAGCACTCTTCCAGAGCATTGCTGGTGCTGTGATCCACGCAGATAAGGGCTCAAACCTTGAAGGCTTCCGTGAACAGATTGTGAAGTTTGGCTTCTATATTGTGGAGTACCATCAAAAACAAGTCTCAGATCCAACTGGCTCAGAATCGTTGATTGCCAATATTGTTGCGTTAAACAGCAAGGAGAAGAAAATCACAAGGGTGCTACTGTCTACTGCTGCCATTGAAACACTTTATGACTATCCACCATCGACAATACAGGTCAACGAACTAGCGGATGATTGGCTGTCCCATGTCTCAAAGACAATATGTTATTCCCCTAAATTGGACTCCAGAGTGCTCATGAATGCTCAGATGGAGATTATGGGTCATCATTATGAATTCATCAACATTGTCCACATCCCCAGGGTGTTTTTTCACTACAATGAGAAATATGACTTCATGATAAGGTCTAAGCACACAGTTACGTTGGTCGAGGTTTCAAATACCAGTATGGGCAAACCAAGGCTACCCCCATTGTTGAAATTTTTACAACTGTCAGAGCTTCCCAGTCTGACTCGGATATCCGATATCTCAATAGAATCTGGACTAAGTTTAAAGATTTTCGAAAGGTTCCCAAAGCTGGAGGAACTTACGTTGCAAAGTGCTTTCACTGGAAATGTTCAGTTACAAATATCCCAGGACCAGAAAGAAGCTACACTAGGAAACTTGAGAGAGCTGAGAATCATAGGGAACGCTATTTCGCTATCAATGTTGAAGCTGCCAAAGTTGCAACGGTTGTGCATCGCGCTGTATGGTTCTAACGAGAGAAGTATTTCCCAGAGCATATACTTTGAAGATGTTGAAATACCAGCACTGAGAGAGGTGGATTTGGACATTGGCTCTCTTGCTGGTGGACTAGACTACATCACTAAGCAGATGAAAGACTGCTTTCCCAAGCTGAGAAAACTTTGCATCCGAAGTGATATCGCGTCCTTCACATCCTTCAAACATCTACGATTTGACAATTTGATTGAACTAACCTTGAAGGCCAACAACTTTGCTATCAGTGATCCACCACAAGCCAGCATAGGCTCTGATCCATCTCGCGCTCCGCTTCCAGAGATTGAACCAAAGTACTTACAGTTCCCCAAGTTGAAGAAATTGGACTTAACAGAGTTCGACCCCTTTAATTCAAGTTTCCTCAACACGAACGTGCATTTTCCGATGCTTGAGACCCTCACTATCAAATTTAAGGTCCTACATGATCCACAATATTACGAAATGACACCAGAAAGTTTTCCTGTACTGGAAAACCTGAGAATTTGGTACGCTAATAGATATGGCCCCTTGAAAGAACCAGATATCACTTTGAGGATTGGGAACTTATTGTCATTGAAGTCAGTAAAATGTGATAAGAATGTCCATCTTGAATTCGATGAAGCTCTAAAGACAGGCACCGGTACACCAGACTTCAGTTAAAACGTTAATAATAGGCTACAACGAATACCTGAACAATTAGTTACCAGAACATAATTTAATGAGTTTATGAGCTTAAAATCATAATATGTAGTGATTGACTACGGAAACAATAACTGTATTGCTCCGATCATTAATAAATAAGTCATATATAATAGATGCATATGTGTTCTTAGAGGAGCACAATTTTATCTGGTTCATAACCTGCAGTCCATTCCAAGCAGTTCAATTCCAACAAGGGCTTCAAAACGATCAATTTCTTCAATTTGATATCGCCAATCTTGATATTGATGAAGTTTTTTAAGATGTTGGCGATATCAGGTCTTCTGAAATCCAAATATTTGTTCAATATCAATTCAAATGTCTCTAATTTTGGCATATTCTTCTGGTTCAACGTGTACCCGGATACCAAATATGGATCTTTCAAGTCTAGTGATAATTTCAAGTTCTTCAAATTGGCATAACTATTCACACCTAGTGTCAAATGTTGAAGATCAAACAGATCCTCGACGGTGAGTGTTTCAACCACAGGTGTCTCTGAATGAAGCAGACTTCTCTGAATGTATTTGGCAATTTTGTCCGTTTTGTGTAAAATGATATTACTGAAAAAATCGTTATTCAAATCAATCACACCACGTAGAGTACAAACTTTCAACTTTGGGAAAATGACAGTATTTTGGAAATCAACCATTCTAACATTTCCTGATACTTCCAAAGTTGTAATAGATGTGATGGAGTTGAAACCTTGAAGGACTTGACGCAATGACTTCTTGCAATTTCCCAGAATCTTCAGGTTAAAAGTGTCAAGTATGGGCGTTGAGACATTGTATACAGTTAGATCTGAAACACCTTTGCTGTCCGTTGTACCGAATGATCGAAGCTTAACGACTTCAAGTTTAGGCAAGTCCATGTTTATTAATGCAATGGAGTTTCCAGAGAGCTCCAAATTTTTCAAATTTGGTAACTTTGTTTCATGGATTGGTACCTCTTCGTCAGAAGATGTAAATGTAAATGATATGGTTTCCAGTTTGGTGAATTTCTCAAAGATCTTAAAATCAAAACCTCTTTTCAAGTTGAAACCTTCTAGATGCTTGATATTGGGTAGGTAACAATTTTTAAAGAACTCATTTGAATCACGAGCACGGCAAGGTCCTGCTGTTTGATCATAATTCATAACACCAATGATCTTCTCTAAATAAGCACCTCTGATACGTAAATGGTGTGTTGGATCAATTGCGACAGATAACAAGGGTAGAATCTTGGCCGAAAGGAAATCATATTCGTGACTGACAATCGTGAGGGAGTCATATACCGCTTCACCTTTATCATCAACACCTTGTTGGATTAGGAGAGCTTCATCTGACCCATTCATGTAAATAGTCCTTGTTGTTCCATATAGGTAGTTGCTATTGTTATAGGAAACGTCTTTGATGTTATCTAACCCAAAGGAGTAGTGGGCACCTTGTTTGTTGAGAAAGACTTCGGTGACTTTCACCGATCTTTTGGGCTTTGCTTTCGATATTATGGAGATGTATCGCTGGATCTTCACTTTCTGATGAAGAGAGTATTCAAATACTATGTGCGAGTAATTTTTAAATGCCTGCTTGTAGTGGATATGCTCCTCGAAGAAGTCCAGTTGGAGATATGTAGATGATATCGTTTTGAATGTGGACTGTGTAGGAGAATCTCCCGTGATTAAAACCATCGATTTAACTATTCCTTGAAGCTTCTTACAAGCACCGGCGACTGATACATAGTCCTTGATATCGTTCAGATTGGAGAACACTTGGAGAAGGATTTCATTGGGAAGCGACAGTATGTGACAACTCATTATGGAGAGCGGGATGTGAGCACTTTGGGATCAGAAATGCTCTCTTAATCCAGTTGCTAATCGACTCAGGTGCATTCCCAGACAGTAGTAAGTGCTAAAGAACACAGAAAACCAAGGGTTGCTAGAGGGGGTTAAGAACGAAGATGTGGCAAAAGAACAGGCGTCCTTTATAACAGAACCTTGTGATTTGAAGATCTCTAGCAACTGAGCAAACGCTCAGAAAGTGCAACTGAAGAGAGATGTTTCAGTGCTTAAATAATTATCATCTCCAACAAGAAGAAACGAAGATACAATCGGGAGCTTAGTCAGTCCACAGCGGCCCGCTGACGTAACACTCGGCTAAATTATGTGAATGTTATTTGAAAAGCCGTTGGGGGCAATTTAGGGTTTACAGGAAAAAGCAACGAGTGAACTGAAGCGAAATGAACTGATGAATCTTTCAACGGTGGCGATGCAGTTGAGTTTCTGCAGGTTTTTAAGCTGTAAGACAGTAGATTACGCTGGTTGAAGTTGACTCGGGATTCGTATAGCTTTTCTAATTCTCGTACTGTTAATATGGTCAGCTGTTCTCGACATTACTCAAAAAGACTTCAAGTTCTTAGCCTGAAGGTTCCAAACCTCTGATCTCTGATCTCTGATCTCGTCTGATCTCTGATCTCTGATCTCGTAAACAGACTCACTGGAAGAGAGGTATTCATGCAGTCAAAGTCTTGGTCTCAATCAGCTAATAGCTAACAAAAACACTATAATACAGGGTCCAATTTAACCGCAGACGTCATCGCGAAGCATCATAAACACCAAGACTTACACACAGCAACAAGCACCAATGGGAAAGTATCATGGTCTATACTTAAAGCTAATCCAGATCAGAAAATGTAGGCACTGATCTGTGTGCTAAGATATATCGACCTCTCTAAACTCTGTTCAGTACCAACCATGTTTGGCAAATATACCATCCAAAAGAGAGTGCTGGATGTATGAACTCTAAAGCGCTAATAAGGCATTCGAAATAGTGTTTTAGTTTCTTTTCTCTCCTCCCATTTGCTGCTATTAAGACACAATTAAGTATACAATCAATATTAAGCTCCAACTTTACCCGCTATGCCTCTAAAAGTTGTGACTTCTTGATGTTTAAAGCCTTCAAGTTTCAGGACATTTTAAAAAAAAAAAAAACACTTCCCCGCGCGCGCGCGTCCAAAAACAGACAAAATAAAAGAACACGGCTCGGCTGTCCTAAAAAAGTACCGAGCCCCAAGACATTCTTTTCGCACGTGCCAGTCCACGTGATGGACTTCTCAGGTTGTAGAACTAGTTCGCGGAGATGTCAATATGAAGCTTCTAGATCGTGATTGAACTAAAAGCACTTTGAATTGACTTGATAAGTTCAGTTTTCACGATAGTAGTAATCCATTGAGATGTCCACTATTCCTGTGACGTACGGGGTGAAGACCTTGAAAGTTAAGATAACGCCGTCCACACCATCTAATGAGATCTTGGAAAGAGCTGCCAATCACTTCAAACTGGATCCCGCCACCACTGGCTTATTGTATGTGTCCTTTAATGATATTAACTGAATGGACAACTAACATCCCTTTTAGCCATAATAACACTGAATTATCGCATGGTCTACCTTTTAGACTGTTGAACTTACCATCAGGTGCCAAATTGTCATTAAAACCAACAAAGTCGAAAAAACCATCGGAGATCACAGTCAAAGTTCAATTCATGAACAGTAACTTCACACCATCTTCCATTGTTAAGAAATTCAATAATCAGCAGACTATAAGAAGCGCTATTGAAGATGTTGAAACTGAACTGGGCATTGAGGTGTTTGGGAAAGGTCATGCTCTAAAATTTCAAAGTATCACTAGGGCTATTGGTGAGAATGAGATTGATGATTTAACATTAGCACAGTTTGGGGTTGAGAACAATGGAATTATTAGAGTTAGAGTATCAAGTCCTACAACCGTGCAAGCTAAACCAAAACCTGTTGCTAACGTCACAGAAAGGGAAGTGCAAACTGAGCAGAATGAAGAACCACAAGACTCATCTAGCGTATCAGTGCCTAAGGTATCATTACCAATTGTTGAACCCCAAACCGAGACGTCAGTGGCTAAAGCTGATGAGGACAATGACATTGAAGTCCAGGATGTCGATGAAGTACCAGAGACAACGCCAATACAAGAAAAAACTATGCCAACACAGCCACAACCAGAGGCAGAATCTCAATCCTTTCAACCTGAACCTGAACCACAACAACCAACATCTCCACCAAAAGAGATTCCACAACACGTCTATGTCTACAAACCGTCCAATGGCCCAATTACACGTCCTTCAACTGATGATGAAGTCTATGAAGTCACTGTGTCTCATGCAAGAACCTATCAAAACATGTTATCTAAAGCTGCTCATGAAACTGCGAAAAGCAAGAGGCTACGTCAAGAGCAACACAAGAAGAACATCACAAATATCGAAATCAGGATCAAATTCCCTGATAATGCTGCGCTACAGGTAAATTTCAAACCTCATGACACTAATTCTCAACTTTACGATTTCGTTAGGGGAACTTTGGTGAACCCTGAGGAGGAATTCAATTTGAGTATACCTTACCCACCATTAGAAATCAAGGACGATAACACTACCCTATTAACAAACTTTGAGTCTAGAAACTTGCTAATGTTCACCTCCTCAAGAAAGACCGGTGTGTTCTTGAAAGATGAATATACTGCAAAGGCAAAGAGCTTGAAAGACGCTGAAGAAGTGAAGTTAGACTTAACAAGACATTTGATGAAGGACGATAACGATGATGAAGTAAATGATGGCAAGATCCATAATGGTGTGATATCAAAGAGGAAAGATAATGTCAAGATACCAGTGGAAGACGGAAAAGGCGGGAAGAAAGTTCCAGCATGGTTGAAACTAGGCAAGAAATAAAGGTAAAATATCATCTACAAAACTGTAATCATATAAATACATAAATAAAACTTGTTCATCTAAAATCCATTGTTAGCACATGAGAATGCAGAACCGTAAATCCCACTCTGATAACTCAACACGATCGAATCAATAGAAGCATAAGTACCAGGACCAAAGATGTAAAACCCGATAATAATCAAAATGATGTTCACAACGTACTCTATTTTCTCTCTAAGAGTTAGTCTAGCCCAAAATTCTCCAAAGTTGTTGAATTGGCCACGGTACTTGTCCTGTTTCAATCTAATATAGGCGACACCCCAAAAGACAAACCCGAACCAACAGTCAAACAAAGAGGACATCAACGCAAGTAAATCTGAGAAAAATGGAATGACTTCAGCAACGACAAAAGCAAGAATCCAAGTGGCAACGTTGACACCGATCCAAACACCCCAACCTTTAGCGGTATGACTGTATCTATGTCTTGATTTCTCATCAAAAACATGGAAAAAGACCCATTGAGAAGTCACGTTGGAGTATAGGGAACCCAAGAAAATGATTGTTGGGATAGCAAAGGAAAAGGCAATGATCTTATTTTCACCGGCGATGGAACCAAAAGATGGTGCAGTGATGTAGTCGTTCCCGACATAGACATAGATGACGGCACCAGCTACTGTAAAGACAACAACTTGGGCAAACGTCACTGAGATAACAGCGTATTTGAAATCACGAGGTCTCTTCATTTCTGCAATGAATGAAGGATAACAAATTTGACCAACAAATGTATAGACAATGTTCAAGAAGGCAGACATACCTTGTACGTAAGTTGTACCTTCGACAGGCCATAAATGCCATTTCACCATTGTCTCTGGATCATAATTTTCTGGATGCTTTTGAGTAGCTGAGAAGATGATACATAACAAGACAGCGACGAACTGAGTAGCAGCTGCAAAGATCCCGATCCAAGACATATGGGCAAATGTTCTTGGAAGTGAAAAGATTAAACAAATGACACCGGTGATGGCAGCAAAAGCCACTGTACAAGCACCATGGTTTGACACAGTGTTCAAGTATTTAGCACCAACAAGACAATGCAGACCAGCAATCAAAGTGTTGTTCAAGATGAATGCAACAGCGGTCAACCAGTAAAACCAACGGTTGTTCCAAAATAAGTGTTGACCAATATCACAAACGTTCTGAACTTTAGGGTATCTAGCACAATAATCACCAATGATCAAACCGGTATACAGCGTTGTTAATGAGACAAAGACGGTTAGGATGATACCTGGAATTAACCCCAGCACGGAATACGACCATGGGAAGGACAAGATGGCCAAACAGATGTATTCTGAGAAAAGTAGCCCAGCAGTCTTCTGCCATGAACAGGATCTATACTTAATATCATGACCATCCTGTTCTAATAGCTCTTTCTGGATGATGGCGTCAGCAGAGGAATCATCACCAGTTTCGGAGTCGTAATTGTAGTAATGCTCCTGCTGTTTCTCAGCCTCTGATGGCGTGTATCCAGTACTCATCTCGGTCTTGTTTAAGCTTTTAAGATTTACAAAATGAGATGTGAAAAAGGGAAGACAGTTACTTTTTAAAAGAAAAAGTATTACGGTAAACTTCAAAGAGTCGTTTCAACTTTAATCATTAGCCACTGTTTCCTGCAGTGCAGCCTTCAGTTTTGACACTTTAACAAGGCCTAGAGATGCGCGGTGTGGCTACTCTGTTGAAATTACTACACTGTACCTGAGAGGCCTAGAATTGGACAATATTACGCAGGCTAAGTGACAATACGACCAACGCCCAGCGCGCTCATGCTTCGGTAATTCTGCCAATGTCTTAGCCTGAATCCACTTCCTTGTTTCCTGCTGGGCAGTTCTATGTTTGCTTATTGTTCGGGACAGAATGCGATTACGTCATTTTGAAGATTTTTTTTTCGTGTGGAGTTCTGTGTGGAGCCCTAGATGGACAGTATCTGTGGTAACGGAGTTTTAAATGGTAATAGCACTTAAGATGCCAAATTTCGATATATAATGGTCAATCTCCTGCAATGTTCACAGCTTTACACTCCAGTATCTCATGGAGTTTACCTTATCAATAGTTGAACTATCTTGCCCCCTATGGCGTCTCTTTGTCTCGTCATTCATCCATACGACACAACTGTACGATGTGGCTAATTGTGGCGTTCAGCCTCATTCAATAATATGCCAAACTACGTGTAGTTTTTTTTCTTTTTTTGTTGTTTTATTTTCCCGCACGAGAGACAGTACAGTTCGGTTAGCGGGTTTAGGTCTCTCGGCTCAACCCGATAGTGTAAGTGAACAACGATTACCTAAGTCTTTAGTTTACTTCAGTATATATAATTAAATAATATTTAACGTCTCCAGCAACAGAGAAGCAACAAGGTGGACTATAAGTTACCGGTAATCACTACAGTTAAGGCTGTATGTACATAAATCGTGCCTTCGTGAATGCTTATAAATTTAAATGTTAAGTACTATCCTTTCATAAGATAATAGGTAAGTCTCTCTATAATGTTTCCCACCCACCAATATCCAAGGTTCCTTCTAGCTTTCGAGTAATATAGTTGGCAATATTATTCTGTAACCACATTTGTCTAGTGAATTGTTCATACTTAGAATGGCTTAAAGTCAACACTTGACCTTGTCTTGTATCTGATTCATTATCACCATTACTATCAACGTATGGAGCTGGATGGAATGAGCCATTACCATTATGTAACAGAAACATTGAACTGTGCTTTGGTAATAGGAAAATACCAACATCACTTAAGCATTGGTTTTCAACATGATGATTACACTCACCTTTTTTAGATGCAGCAGCCTTCTTTTGAATGTTCACAATATCACCACACACCAAACAGATGGCTGGATCAATGGGGCCCTTGTTCTTGAATTGGTCAGATTTGTAAATCAATTTAGTGAAAATATCATCAATTCTCTCTGGTAAATCAATCAATTTAATAACACCTGGGTATTGGATAGTCTTGAATTGTAAATCATTGTCTGTGGTTTGAATGTGAGCAATAAATTCTCTAAATTTAGAGTACTCGACTGTACCTTCTTGACTAAAAAGATTGATTGTATCTGATAAGGTTGGTAAATTCAAAAACTTCGATAATCTATCAATTTCTAAACCATCATCAGTTCGGAAATCAGATTTTGTTCCTGTTAGGTCACCACAATTACCAAAGACCCAAATGGCGACTTTTCTTAAGAATGGGGTAATTGAACGAGCAAGCAAGGTATAGAGAACCAGAGGAAAATCTGGAGATTCAAAGACATCGTCAGGTAGATTATCAAATATAGGATGATTATCTCTCAATGATCTTGTAATGGTTAATAAACTCTCCAATGTGGTGTCATCAATGTTGATTGTGTCCAAGTTAAAGTAATTGAAATCACCCATGAACGCCTCTTCCTTGAGTTGAACCAGTAAGGTGGATAGAGTTTGAATAACAGTGTGAATGAACCCAAGCTTATACACCGAGCTCAAAGAAACCAAATCACTTTCACAGCACCCAGTGATGAACTCGAAGAAGTCAATGTCTTCATAACTGTCAAAGATCTTTTCAGAGCCCAACAAGACTAATCTGCCGATTGCTTCTTTAGCAACTCTCAAACCAAGTGGATGATCTGTATCTTGTTTACTTTCACCGTATAAGGTACTTGCCAACCAGCTCTTTCTAAATTCAATCAAAATTCTCAACGTAGTTAAAGTTTGATGTGACAATTGATTAACAACGAGCCCATCAGTAGATTCAACACCTCTGAGAGAGATTTCAGTTAAATTGATCATATCGGAAATCAGACGCGACATATGATCTCTGAAGTGTGGTTTGGAGGTTGCAGCTATCTTTTGAATCATTTGTGACCAAATGTTGGAGAATTTACCAGCATAGCCCAGCTTTCTGGAGTAAACAACTGACTCATAGTTTGGTTTCAATGATGATAATGCATTCTTTAATTGTCGTTGAGAAAACCCGATTAACGATGTCGGATCTGAGATCGATCTATATTTCAATTCTTCGAAGCCATCATACCAAGACTCATCACTTCTAACGAATGAGTTCAAATTGTTCTTGTTGTAAGACCAAAGAATAGGAACAAACAAGTTACCCAATGATTTACATAGGGGACAAATGTATTCCGAGTTCTCGAAATCTTCTGGGACGGTTCTCGTAATTTGAGTTTGACGACCCTTTGACGAGAGTAAATGATTCTTGTAGCAGGAATAGTGCATACCGTGCCCACAACTGGAAGTTATAAGGTTTTGATGAACATCGGTAGGGTTTGACACAGCAAATGAAGGACCAAAGACAGTACCATCATGAGCGTGATCAAAGAATTTATTCAATTCACCTTTAGCTTCTATAGAGTCAGCAGAATCCATAGCCCTGACGTCGTTGAAAGCCCTTAAAGACCAATATCTGTTCTGGAATGGAACATTTCTGTCAATCGTTGTGTTAGAAACGTTACAGACCACACCGAAAATATCACCAGAATCATTTGGCATTTGACACAGGATGCAATGTTCTTCAGGGTATCTCCAAGATTCAGAATCTGCGGCTTCATTTTGTTCAGCTTCTTCAGTTTCTGTATCCACATCATTCTGTTCAACAAACTTGCTTTGCTGCTTCTTGAATTTAGCCATGATTTTGGCTCGTCTTTCTTTGGCCATTCTTTTCTTCTTCTCGAATTCAGTTTCAACATTCGAGTTTTCCAATGGACCAATCTTCAACACATCTGGATCAAAGTTTTGAACTTGCTCTTTCAGATAAGCTTCCACGGAATTGGTCTTTGCAGATAGAGATGTGAATACAGCTCTGATCTTTGGATGATGTGCAGAGAATAAATTGTCTCTCAAAAATTTGTAAAGAATGGATCCAACACTTTCGTAGAAAAATGGTTCATTATGATCAGCACGTAATTCAGACCAAATGTTTTCATTGAATTTGGACGCATAGTTGAGGTTCTTGCCTTCAACAGCCATGTGAATCAATTGTAAGGTGAACTCAAAGATGGTCTCAGATTTGTCTAATCCTTCATTGTTAACAAACTTCAAGGTACTTCTTAAAAATTGAACAAAAATCTTTGAAGATGTCACTCTGTAAAGTTCCGCAAAGATAGTCCCTTCAACGTCTGGTAATTTTGGGCCGATAAATACCTCATCTGGTTTCAACCCTAATGCTTTCGCCTTTCTTTCTTTCAATAGTTTGACAGCATCATCTCTCTTGTTGGAACTGTAATGAACATAATAAGGATCGATCTGATCAAAGAACTCTTCCTTCAATTTGTGAACACCTGCACCGTTTCCATCCCTTGGGGGAATGTAATCGGCAACTTTTTTCAAGTACAGATCGAAACATTTTTCATGAGCTAAGAAATCTGGGATTTCAGCACATAGCTTAGAGTAAGACAAAGGTTTAAAGCACAGAGAGTGAATGATCTCTTTCATGCATCTCAGCTGGACAAGGTTTGTGGTTTCTTTCAAAAATGTGTCTTCTGATAATGTATTGATAAAGAATAGCAAGCACTCTTCAACAATCAGAGGTAGCCCATTTTCATCATAGTCATCATGGTTGTTGAATTCTTCGGATAGCCATGGCAACAAAGACCATCTAGTAAAGATTGTACTCAAAGAGAATTCAGGCTCACATAAGCTCATCATTAGTTGAACTAAGTACAAGTCTCTTTTGTAACCAGACTCTCTGATGCCACTTGTTTGATAAATGTGCAATTGGTTTCTAGTACTGAATCCATTCCTCACCCAAATACCAACTTTAATTTGTGACAGCATGACAATAACTCTTAGTGGGTAGTCAAGATAGAAATTTCTGTGGTTGGCGCCAACGTCATCCCAGGAATAACCTTCAACTAAATCAAAGTCCGAGAGTTTGCTGTATTGAACAGCCCAAGAAAGGAAAGAATGTAAAGGATGTAGAAAACTCATTTGGCCCTCGTGAACTGTGAAGTCAATAACTTCAACTGCACCTGCAACAGTCTCAACTTTCCTCAATTTGAAACGGCTGACATCTGGAGGAACGTAACTACCATAATGTTCACCGTGAATAATGGATTCAGAAATTCTGGAAATGATGACACCAATCAGCTTGGAAACCGTTTGAGAGTCAGCATGGGCGAATGTCTTGGAGACCATCTCTGACATTGAGGAGATCACAGAGTACATGTTGAAGTACAAACCATAGTCATTTGTCTCATACTCAACATGTTCAACTGCTTCTCTTCTGAAGTTTGGTCTACCTTGGAATAACCACAAAACATCACAAACCTGGCTTATGAATCTCTCAGACAAAACATTTTCAAATGACGCGGTCTTAGAAAGCACACAGCAAATGTCAAAGAACACTTGACCGATCTTTCTGTTCTTGAAGGATGACAACGTCAAGTTCTGGCCAATTACCACATCTTCAGGTCTGACGACATGCATCTTAGTCAAGAACCCATAAGCAACAGCTAGGAATCTTGTGAGGTCACCGTGGTTTGCAATCAGAGTGGCATTACTGGTGGAAGTGAATATCTGAGAGGTTAGACTTGTCATACAGCTGTATTCAGGCTCTCTGTCGAATAGGAAAAACAACTCCAACATGGAAGGATAGATATCAACATACTGACAGCATATTAAGGATCTAAACTTTTTGCTGGTTGTCAAGATTGAGTTGAATAAGTTGTGAAGGTTGGATCTCAAAATTTTCCAAAACCTAATATCAAAGTAAAGTAAATATTGAAATCTTGAACCATGCAACAGCGCACTCTTTTCTGAAGAGATCAAGAATGGATCATACTCGCAGATTTTCAACAATTCTTCGTCAATGTCCCAAGCCCTCGGCTCTACCACCCATCTGCTGTTAACGCGGCCTTCGCTGCCACTAGGGTGTGTGACAAGTGGAATTTGGTAGTTAATCAAAGAGCCGGGAACAGCAGGCTCTAACTCAGGGATAATTGAAACACCGGTTTTCCATTTCTTGCAAAATGCTTCACTGATCAGATCTCTTGCGATATTGTAGTTTCCAAGAATGGAGCCAGTACACATCTCATTCAACCAAAGAACAATATCAGCGCACATCTCTTCCCTAAAAATGTCTCTGGCACTTCTGATAGTAGTTGTTAGACCTGCAGCTTCGAGTGTACGCTTTGCTTCTAATAGTTCGTCAATCTGAGTAGATCCGAGCACTTTAGCGCGGCCGTTAGTGTTCACCTCGTCAGCGACCATGTAGGCAAAATCCTCAACTTTGTTGGTGGAGGCACAGATCCCTTGGATAGCGTCACGGTATTGTCTTGTTTGATCGTTGTAGAGCATCAGATAGAATAGATCGGAAGACCAGTCAGTACCGAAGTATTTCTGAGCATCCAAAGTGGATCTATGACTGTCTCTTAGGATGGATTCATTGTCTTGCTTTTTATCTTTCATGAAAGTTATTGATGCTCCCGACATCACATCAACAACGTAGTCTAAAGTAATTTCAAATGTTTGAAGAAGTGAGTCCTGTAGCGCTTTGGGTATCTCATTAATAGGTGTGTCTTTCTGGTGATCATATTTACACTTGAATAGGATATTCCAAGCTTCTGGGTCACCACAGTCACAAACGCCACCATTTTCTCTTTGGCAGATACCAATTACAACATCATGATCTTTGTGGCAGTTTTCATCAAAGCAGTGTGAGCATATACCGGAGGATTCATCTTTGCCACAAGTCAGACAACGGTAAACTGGTTCGCCTTTCTTAAATTTTCTCCCACAAGATCTGTTAGGGTGAGCCGGGTCATTAAGTTCTGCCCTTTGGAAGTAGAAGTCTTCCTCTTCAAGATGCTGATATCTTTCTGGTGCCAGCACATGCTGCCATGCCTTTGGAAGTACGGCCTCATTTATTTCTGGAAACATATGCTTCATGTACTCACCCTTGTGAGAAGCAGCGAAGTACAACACGCGGCGGAGATCAATCTTGGCTTTGTGTGTGAACTCATGGTTATAGCGTCGTGGATACTGTAGAAGGGCCTTTTTAAGCAGATCAGCATTGTCTTGGAAAGTTGTGGGTAGGCAATCGCTCTGCATAGTATCTATTTGCCCTCAGATGAGATAGTTGGTTAGATGAGGTAGACAAATAGGAGGGAAACGCGCCAATTGATTGCAAGAAGAGGGTTTCGAATTGATATTTTTAGTTGTGTTTGTCCTAAATTAGCGTACAAGGAGGCAAGCAGTAGTATTAAAGCGATTTCTTTGGTGGAAGTGCATTCAGTCTCTTCAATAGTCGCCTTCACGATGACTTTCATATTAGACAATTCCGCGAACTCGTTCGATGCTCCAAATTATAAGGGAAAAAATATTGGAGGAAGAATATTACATATTAACATAAGAATAACTCACCAATTCCTACAGCGTCCAGGTTCAATTGGTTTTAGAACATTCATTTGCGCTGGTCAGAGCATCTTTTGATTCCGATGTCGCAAACTGGCCTTAAAGAAGTCGTGCGCGAGACTTTGCCTCGACTTGCCAACAGTCTAGGTACTTGGGCTGAAAGTAAAACTGAAGCTTCAACATTCAGGGCCCTCTACTACCTGATAGCAAATGAGGGTAAGGAACTGCAGAACATTTTCCCAAAGGCCTCTTCTGGTGCTTTCCCAAAAACGCTTGATGAAGCAGTCACTCTAATTACAACTGGAGGCGATTTCTACTCCGCTATAGAAGAATCGTACTCTCATGCTGGAAGAAATTGTGGGCAGAAGTTCAAGTGGGGTGAGCCTATCTACAGATGCTACGATTGTGGGTTTGATAATACCTGTGTTCTGTGTGTGCATTGTTTCAACAAGGAGGATCATAAGGGCCACCATGTAACCGCCACCATCTGTGGAGAGATCAATGAGGGTATTTGTGATTGTGGTGATCCAGAGGCTTGGGTGAATGATATTCATTGCAAGTCTTCAATCAATGATTCTGATGCTACTGAAAATTCACCTAGTGCCCATGATACTGCTCTATCTGAGTTCCTGGAGACAGTATATGCTGAAGTTTTTAGATTTATCATTTCAGTATTTTCACATCAAAATCAGAGTGTCCCTTCCGTCCAGGAGGCACTGAAAACAATGCTAAAAGGAAACCAAATCGAAGAGGTGCTGGCTACTCTTGAAGCAGACATCAGACTCTCAAATGGCATCTATAAGAGCGATGATCAGGATGCTAAAGAATTTAATCTTGTTTTCTGGAACGATGAGTATCACAACTTCCAAGAAGCACAGGCTGCGATCAAAAGCGCCTCCGGTTGTGACAACCGTGAGGCTATTGAGATATCGAAAGAGATCGATAGTGAAGGTCGGGCCATTTTGAGGAAGGGAACTATCAAAAATTTGTTACCTGGGTTCCAAAGCTCAATCACAACAGAATTCACGGCATCTATCATGTCAACCTTAGAACTGAAGAGACAAAACTATGTAAAAATCTTGTTCAGATGGCTTTCACACTCCATCAGGTCTACACCAGCTGCCTTCCAGGCAATTGCCCGCCGGGCTTTGTGTGCATCACTTTGCTCACCTTTGACAATACCTGAAGATGAGACTCCATACTGGAACTCCAAGAGAAGAAATTTCGGAAATGCTTCAGGTTTATTGCACGGAAATGTACTTCCAAAAAATGAAGTTCAAGAGATTTATGGAATTGCTAGTAATGAAGGATCGTCTGTCCTCCAGTACCTGCTATTTTTTGACATCAGATATTGGAAAAAACTAAGGAAGGAAGTCCATGAGTTGCTGATTGCATCATTAGTTACTGATCTAGAATACAAATTTATTTCTTGCAAGCAAATTGTGAGCATCTATGATTTGTTGCTACAGAACCATTACTACTTTGACAGAGAACCTCACTTGAATATGATGAGCGAGATATCCACACAGTTCTTCACATGCCCATTGAACTCGACTGAAATTGTATCCAACAGCTTTTTGAACGTCATCACTCCTATGTATGAGGTGCTGCAAGACATGATGGTCACTGTTGATGGGAAACTGGTGTTCAGATTCCCACATAGGATACAGGATAAGTCAACTAGAAGACGAAAAACGGTGAGACGCATCACTGCTGATTTAACTTTGTTCCTTCAAAAGTCAAACAATTTAGATAATCTGTATTCTGATGCAGAATTCAGTACGTTCTTCAAACTGGTGCAACTTTTGGACAACAGCTGGGAAATACAGAGGAAAACAGGTGACCATGTTGAAATCGAGAACTATGCTTTCTCCCAGTATTTTGACACTGTCTTGTGCATGGGTGAGGTGATCACTGCCGCTACTAACACAGACAAAATTTCAGTCGATGCTTCCAAGTTGAAATCGACCATTTTAGGCATCATTCCATACATCCAAATGAGATACCAAAAGACCAAACAAGTGAAAGGTGTCGAGATTGTCGACTTCGTTGTCTCCAAGGAAAAATCTGGCTTCTTACACCCATCATCTATGCTACTGTCGAAGTTGCTAGGGCTTCTTAGTAGAAGTTTGCCTGATCTGAAATCTGCTTTGGAAGATGCCAACTATCTAAATATATCTGATGTCAGTTTAAGAACTATGGTGCTACAAGCCCAAATCGAATCGCAATTCTGGATTCGTAACGGGAGCAGTGCTCTCAGTCAGGCTCTAACCTACAAGACTCTCCCAGTTGCTCGCGAACACTTATACAAGGAAGATCTACATATTTGCCAACTCGCCCTCCTGCTCACAGATAACAAGCAAGTTTTCTTGAATATCTTGGACCGATTTGAAATTTTGGGTTGGTTTTTGAATGAGAACTCTCTGGATGAAACTGTTTACGAAGATAAAGTCATCACCATGGTTGAAAAGCTGGTCTCCTTCTTGTATCTATTACTGACTGAGCGTGATAAACTATCACATACTTCGACTGCGACTGAGAAGAAGAAAGAGAGGCTCAGAACACGTTTGATCTACAGCATATTTGTTGAGTCGCTCACGTACACTGAAATTGAAGACCTCATTGATGAAGATGACTTTGCTGACACTAGCTTCGAAGAAGTGTTGAGTGAACTGACAAACTTCACTCCTCCAAAAGGTTTAAATGATGATGGTCGCTACTCTTTGAAACCAGAATTCTATAAGATTATTGATCCGTTAAGATTAGAAGCTCAAACTAGAGATTTCCAAGACAGTTACAACACTTTAGCAAAGGCTCTTGCTGAAGATGGTCAATCGCCAGATGATGTTGTCGTTGAGCCAAAATTCAAGAACTTTGATGCCTACTATGACCTCGGTTCCTTCACAAGGACTGTTGAGTTTGCAAAGTTTGTCTCAAAGCTGTTGTCATATGCCATTGAACATGACTCAGAGCCATTTGTTCCATTTGTTCTACATTTGTTGCATGCCACTATACTGGATAACGAACAGATAAATGGTAAGTCTAGCATCATTGAAGCTTTTACCCAGGTACCAATTTGTGAGAACTTATTCAGTATCTATAGCAATTCTAATTTCTCGAAATCAGTCAAGACTAAAGCTGATTTTATTTTAGAAAAGCTAGTTGTCAAAGATCGTGATCTGATCCTAGAATCACTGGTTTCTTGTTTTGGTACCGACTCTGTGAGCAAGTACAAAGAGAACAAGAAGTCAAATGGTATTGATTTTGACGAGACTGAAGCTGACAAGAAGAGAAGACTAGCCAAGGAACGTCAAAGGAAGATCTTGGCTAAGATGCAAAAGAAGCAGAAGGCCTTCATTGCAAAGAATGATATTCCATCTCCTGGTAGAGCTGATGATGGTGAAGCAGATGAAGCTGAGCGTGACGCTAGACATTGTGTCTTGTGTCAAAATCCAGAATCTGGTAATGAAATTGTGTGTGCTCCTGTCTCATTTAACAGTTCCAATGTCTTCAGATCCATTCCATTGCAAAGTGAATTATATGTTAAAAGAGCTTTTCTAAATTGGTCAGAAGACTCTATTGAAAACCACTTCGGTGCTGAGGGCTTAGTTTTCCCAGCAGAAACAATTTCACCAACCAAGCGTAATGAGAAGAAAAGTAACATACATGCCAACAAGGTTGCTTCATCGTGTAACCATTACATCCACTTCAAATGTTTGACCAACTACATGAATGACAATAACCACAGAACACCATCATTTCCTTGTCCTCTGTGTAAAACCACTCATGAAACCTACATCCCAACCACCTTGAAAAAGCTCGATTTGACGCCTGAAATTTTGAACAACTTGTATCTACAAGATAATGGAAGTGGTGATGATGAGGATGAAGATATATTTGGTGATATCGTATTCCAAACTATTGCCAAACCTCCGAGTATTGGTGGTATTTACGATCTAGACCATGCAATTAACATGAACTTCAAAGAAGATTATGACAATCATGTGAAGTTTTACAATAGAGTCAAGAAAATAGGTTCTTCATTCGCCTATTCCATCTCCCAAGCTGAAATCGCCACAAGAGTAAACGGTGTTGAGTCTTACACTAATTTCTTGGATCAGATCCCTGAGCAGACTTACAGAGTTTTAAAGTCCTTAATACAGTACTATTTATTAGTTAAAACTGAAAGATGCCCACCAAAGAAGAGATTCAAGAATGATCGAAGAGTGAAATTGAGCACAAGTGATTTTATTGATGCTTTTGTTTTCCATTTATTTTCAGGTGCTGAGGGCTTTAGTCAGGTATCTCACGAAATGATCAAATTTTTCACCTCAAGATATTTAAATGGTGTTCTGGCTGGAATTGCTCAATTTCCACACTTTTACAGGGAGTTCAATGATAAGCCTGCTTTTAGTAAAGAATTCTTGACCATCTTCCGGGAGAGTATTTGTTTCACTAATGATGGTCTTAAGAAGGTTGTCAAGGACGAATTCAACAACAATGATACATTCGCTAGTAACGTTGTTCACATGGTTCAGTCTATCATCTTACCAGACTTGAGGAGTTTGGCTGTCTTGTACAAGGTGTTCATCCCAGAATTCGACTTAAGGTTCAATGAAGATGAAGTCACTACCATTGGTGTTGACGAAATGTTGCAAAGTCTGGGTCTTGACTCGTACGAACAAATTTTGCGTTCTGAATTCAATGATAGGCTATTCTCATTAACAGACAAAGCCCAATTAGAAACTGCTCTACCGTATCCAGGTGTTGTTAAATTAATTGACTTGCCAAACGAATTGAACTACTTCACAACAACGTCTGAAAAGGAAGAAGTCGAAATGGAAAGATTCCCTTCTGATGCTACTGTTGCCAATAGCTTTCATAGAATTGATTTTGCTATCTGTCTGACGTGCGGTCACAAGGTTTTTGCCTCTATGCATAGTCATAAAGTCTATTCTCATTTGGCTAAAATGAAATGTTCAAGTCAAGGTGGTGGCGCTCTGTTGTTCCCAAACTCAGACTTACTAGAGTTGGTCAGTGTGAAGCGCTCACAATCGTTCAGTCAGGTCATCAATGCTCCATACATGAACTCACACGGTCAAAGTGGTGAAAGAGCTGTTCGTAATGGTTTGATTGCTACTTTAAACATTGAAAGATTCAAACATTTGAACAATCTTTGGTTAACCGGTGGCATCTACCCGTACTTGACAAGAAACTCTACCCCTGTGAGAATTCCAGTCGAAAGTGTCGATGGTGGTATCGAAGCCAGGCTATGGAGACAATTACTAGCTGGTAACGCCGATGATATCGGTGGTATCCCAAGAATCAGGCAACTCGGTAACAACGTTGATCCAGCTATCGTCATGAACTTGGTAGAGGAAAGAATGAATGGCCTTTTTGGAGTTGAAGATGAACAATACACTGAAAGCGACGAAGATGAAGATGAAGAAGACGATGGCTTCTACGACGATGAAGATGATATCAACGAAGATGACATCGAGTATAATGACACAAACGTCAGCTGGGACCATCCAGAAGCAAGAGCAAATGTCTCTAATTTGCTGTACAATTTGGCCAGACGAAGTAATCTGGAAGCCTTGGAATCAGATGAAGATGCGGATGAAGATGAGGATTTAGACGGTGATTTGATCGAGCAATATGATGCTGGTGAAGACGAAGACGATGCCGTGGAGTATTCAAGTGGTGATGAAGATGGTTCTCTACATTGGTGATTCTGACCATGAAATAGAACACTTTGAGGGTTTATCATTATATTACGTACATGATGAGAACTAAGCTGTAGTCATGATCAAGTGAACGATAGGACTTCTCATACCTTTAGTAGTGAAGCATATTAGTAGGCAGATTATGTAATCTCAATACTCATTTTTACGCATTGTTCTAATTCTTCCTAGTGCAATATCGCCAATTTCTCAGAGTAAATCTGAGCCCGAGCTCTCAAAAGCGTCAAAATTCAAAATGAAAAATCAAGTAGAGTCACAAAAGATCTCATCGACCATCATCAATCCTTACCACAATGGCCACTTTATCTGATCCTCAAGAGCAATACGATCTAATCACCAAGAACTTGCAAGAAGTCCTAAATGGTCAAATCATCAAGGAAGTCCTAGAAAAGAAGGAACGTCCTCTTAAAGTCTATTGGGGTACTGCACCAACGGGTAAACCACACTGTGGTTACTTTGTCCCTATGACCAAATTAGCTGATTTCCTAAGGGCTGGCTGTGAAGTTACCGTGCTATTAGCTGACTTACATGCCTTCCTAGACAATATGAAGGCCCCATTAGAAGTTGTTCAATACAGAGCCCAATACTACGGTAAAGTCATCAAATCGATCTTGAAATCCATCAATGTTCCAATTGAAAAGCTTCATTTCGTTACTGGTTCTTCATACCAATTAGGTGAAAAGTACACTATGGATATCTTCAGATTATCCAACAGAGTATCACAAAACGATGCTAAGAGAGCCGGTGCCGATGTTGTTAAGCAAGTAGCAAACCCATTGTTGTCAGGTTTAATTTATCCATTGATGCAAGCTTTAGATGAAGAACATTTGGGTGTCGATGTCCAATTCGGTGGTGTTGATCAACGTAAGATCTTTGTTTTAGCTGAAGAGAACTTACAAGCCATTGGTTACAAGAAGAGAGCCCATTTAATGAACCCAATGGTCCCAGGTTTAACTCAAGGTGGTAAGATGTCTGCTTCTGATCCAAACTCTAAGATCGATGTCTTGGAAGACCCAAAGACCGTCAAGAAGAAGGTTAACACCGCTTACTGTGCCCCAGGTGTTGTTGAAGACAATGGTTTACTATCATTCATCCAATATGTCATTATGCCAATTCAAGAATTAAAATCAGGTGAAGCTGGTAAATTCGAATTCCCAATTGATCGTCCAGAAAAATTCGGTGGTCCAGTCACTTACAACTCCTTTGAACAATTGGTTCAAGACTTCAAAGAAGAGAAATTAGCTCCACCAGATTTGAAAACTGGTGTCGCTGACCAAATCAACCTATTATTGGCCCCAATTAGAGAAGACTTCGCTAACGACCCAGAATTTCAAGAAGCACAAGCTAAAGGTTACCCAGATCCAGTGAAAGATGACAAGAAGAAGACCAAGAAGGTTAAAAATAAAGGTACTAGACACCCTGGTGCAGCTAAGGCCGCTACTCCTGAAGGTGAAGCTGCTGCCCCAATGGAACAAGTTGCTGACAAATTAGCAGAAACCAAACTAGAGTAAGCAGTCACTCTCAATTATATAGATTGTCTTTAAGTCATAAATGTGTGTTTTCCATACGCTCTTTCAGTGAATGATTGGTGATTAATTTTATCTATTTAGTCGAAGCTTAACATAGACTCTACAGCTAAGTGCCCTTACCGTCTAATACCATATATACATCGACTTAACTGTAGAAGCTGATTTCCGCGAATTTCTTTCTACAAAAATTTCCAAACCAAAACATGGAAAACAGGCACAATGCCTCGTTCAAAGTAGACGTTTACACTGCAATATAAAAGAGCTTTTAACTCACAAAACACACAAACACGCAGCCGGCACTGAGAAAGGAATCATAATAACTTCAATTTCTATACTGTCCCTGCGAACTTCAGCTTCATCCTCCCATTGACTTGCATTGATTCTCAACAGGAACAAGGAACATCTCATAGTGCATTCAACAAGTGTAGAAGTTCTCACAACCAATTACAACATTTTCCTAAAAGCACAATATCCGGAAGAGGTTTCTGTTCTCACCAACATCCAAACACATCATAATACACTTAGCTTCTGCTCTCGTGCCCCCTCCAATCTTATAGCCAAGGATGTCGGCTCCTCCACTATTACGTCCTCCTGGCTCTGATCACAGAAATCCAAAATCTCCAAGACTCAAACTACCCACTCTAACAGTGAACTCTGCCCCTCCTGCTCCTCCAAAGCTTCAAATTGACAGTAACAATGTTCAATCCCACTCGAGATCAAGTTCATTGGGGTTGAATCTCGATACCTCATCATCATCAGCTACAACACCATCATTACTATCAACGACTAATAAATTAGCCCATCTAGATATCTCAGACCCATCTCATACCCCAACTCCATCCACTGCGAGAAGTGATATCAGTGTTGGAATGTTTAGTGCTGAGATTATCGCTGAAGTTGATTCTCAAGGACCATTAAGTGGCCATATTAAGACCCCATCTAATAGTTCTATTGAACAAAGTCTTGATGGTGAATCCACGCTATTAGCCACCAAGAAGTGTAAAGACGTTGAAGAATTAGACCAAGAAGAATGGAGAAACATCTCCAAAGAGGGTCAAATCATTGAATTGGGCGTGCTTGGTGAAGGCACTGGTGGTTCAGTGAGTCGTTGTAAACTAAGGCATGGAAGTACCATCTTTGCATTGAAAACTATCATCTCAGATACATCTGAAGAAACACAAAAGCAGATTCTTAGAGAATTACAATTCAACAAGAGTTGCAAGAGTCCTCATATTGTGAAGTATTATGGGACTTTTTTAAATGAACAGAATGCATCAATTTGCATCTCTATGGAATACATGGGAGGGAAATCTTTGGATGCTATTTATAAAAAGGTTAAATCTAGAGGTGGGATCATTGGTGAAAAAGTGTTAGGTAAGATCGCTGATAGTGTCTTGAAAGGGTTATCATACCTACATGAGAACCGTATCATTCATAGAGATATTAAACCACAAAATATCTTACTGAGCTCCGATGGTGATGTCAAACTTTGTGATTTCGGTGTTAGTGGTGTCGTTGTTAACAGTTTAGCTACCACTTTTACCGGTACTTCTTACTACATGGCTCCAGAACGTATTCAGGGCCACCCGTACTCTGTGACAAGTGATGTTTGGTCTCTTGGATTGACATTGTTGGAAGTTGCAAAAGGGAAATTCCCATTAGACATTGATATTTCAGGTACATCTCCAATCGAAGTCTTGACATTGATCATGACTTTCCAACCTGTGTTAGAAGATGATAGTATCAAATGGACCAATGCATTTAGATCCTTTTTAGATTATTGTTTGAAAAAAAATCCAAGAGAAAGAGCAAGTCCAAGACAAATGTTATCACATCCTTGGGTCGTGGGACAAAGTAAGAAAAATGTCAATATGGCCAAGTTTGTTCAACAATGTTGGGAAGAATGAGTTGCTACCCCATGTTTAAAATTATGATGTTATGAAATAAAGTTTTACACAAATCATTGTAGTTAGTTAGTTAACTTGATTTACTACTACTCGTTAGATTAATCAATAAAAAAAGCTTTCATTATATAAAACAATTACAAATCACAGTACTATACAGGAGAAAACCAATCATTACTTTCCCTCATGCAAAAATCAACACTCATTTACAAAAAAATAAACCCTTATTGAATCTTCTAGATCTTTGATTGAGTTGGAGATTGAGGAGCAGAATGAGAAGGAGTTGTAATTGGCCATTGGTAACTACCTTTTTTAGTGAATATGTAACCGTGTTTGGCCAAGTATTCGGCCAAATGAGCAGGACCACGAGAACCGTATGGGTACAAAGTTGGCTTTGGACCATTTGGATCTTCAACGTGGTTTAATAATGGAGTGAATAATTTCCAACTGAAATCTAATTCATCATCTCTGACAAAGTTTGAGTGATCACCATGTAAAGCGTCTCTAATTAAAGATTCATAGGCTTCTGGAATCCAGAATTCTTTGTATCTGTTTTTATAAGTCAGATCTAAATCTGTCAATCTTGTGGAAGTTGATAAACCTGGTTCCTTAGCGTTTAATTTCAAATAAACAGATTCATCAGGTTGGATTCTGATGACTAATTCATTTGGTGGGATTTCTTCAAAGATACCTTGGGCCACTGGCTTATATTGCACTCTAACTTCAACTTTACCATCGTTTAAAGCCTTACCAGCTCTCATAACGATTGGAACACCTTCCCATCTTTCATTCTTGATGTTCAAAGTGATGGCGGCAAAAGTAACGGCTCTAGAGTCTTTCTTAACGGTTTCATCATCCAAGTAAGCTGGTTTAGCACCGTCTTCTGATTTGTCATATTGACCAATGATAATGTCCTTTGGATCGATTTGAGCAATAGCTTTCAAGACTTTAACTTTTTCATCTCTAATAGATTCTGGATCGAATGAAACTGGTCTTTCAATGGTCAATAAGGTTAAGACTTGTAATAAATGATTTTGCATAACATCTCTAATGATACCGATATCATCAAAGTAACCACCTCTACCTTCAGTACCAAATGGTTCTTTAAATGAAATTTGAATAGATTTGATTTGATCTTTGTTCCATGAAGAATTTAAGATTTGGTTACCAAATCTCAGCACTAATAAATTTTTAACCATTTCTTTACCCAAGTAATGATCAATTCTATAAATTTCTTCTTCACTAAAGATTGGTGCTAAATCTTTTTGTAGAGCTCTTGAAGATTCCAAATCGTGACCGAATGGTTTTTCAACAATGACTCTAGTGATACCGTCTTCAGCGTAAACATTGTCCTTAATTTGTTTAGAAACGTCAACAAAGACTGATGGTGGCAATGCTAAGTAGAATAAACGATGTGGTTGACTAACTTGTCTTTCCTTTTCGAAAGAAGTGATTTGATTGTTCAATTCGACGAAACCATCAGCGGAATCGTAAGGACCGGAAACATATGAGATTAAGTTTAAGAAAGGTTCAATTTTAGCCTTAGATTCTTCAGTTGGGGTCTTTAGGAAACCTTTAATTCTTTCTCTTAATTCCTCAGTGGTTAATTTGGATCTAGCATAACCAAAGATTTTAGTGGAGTTTGATAGATAACCTTCTCTGAATAGACCGAATAGGGCTGGAAAGGTCTTCTTCTTAGCTAAATCACCAGATGCACCAAAAACGGTGATGGCGGTATTTTCTTGAAAGGCAATTGGAGTCATTACTAAACAACTTTTGGGTTGACACAATTAGCAAGTAAAAATTAAGCTGATAGACTGTAAAGAGGCAAAGGTGAGAAAGGCAGCTTGTATTGATTGGACAAGTAGCGGTCTTTCAATGATGAGGCAATTGAGCGTCTAAAACAGCGTTTTTAATGGAGTAAACCTTTTTAAACTTTAATAAGTAGAAGGGAAAAAGGTTAAAAAGGTGTACAAATATTCAAATTTGGGCTTTGTTGAATTTTTTCCACGGTTGTCTAAAGTGCGATGATCTCACAACTTTTCCGGTAATTTGTTGCTTTTTCCGGAGGGGAATGGAAGGGGCTTCAGCCTAGGGGGGGAAGGATAGGCAGATGGCTACGTGGCTAGGCAGGACTTTTTAATTAGGTTCTCTACCTGGAATTTACGGCTTTTGATAGGACTCCTACTCAAGGCCAGCAGGCCCCCGAGCGAAAAACACTAGATTTTTCGTGGGTATACAAGTGGGCGTCTACTGTTTCCCCTTTCGGGCGCCAGTAGCCGAACCCAGAGCTTCGCTTCAGCTTAAACTGTAACGGGCAGAAAAATCCTACTAGAATGGAAGCTAGGCAGGAAATTAAGAAAACCGGGCAAAGCGCTCCTTCCGGAAAAACCCACCCCTTAGTGGGCAGGAAACTATGAGCGCACCGGCCTTTGCTTTGATTCTGTGCAGGTGAATTCCCGCAGAAGGGAAACAGGTGGCAGCGGGTTGAACTCCTCCGTACTGAAAAAATAACTGGGCCGCGCCAGGGGGGGGGGGGGGGGGGATCTTTTACTCTCGGCCTTGTCCTACCTATTACCATGTTCAAAAAGCAGGAGACCCCCTTTGCCTCCCTTTTCACCCACTAAGTAAAGAGGGAGGCAACACGATAGTACTAAATAAAATCAATCGGCCAC
>JANIVH010000020.1:0-159537 GCA_030557705.1 Taiozyma odintsovae
AGCCGAAGAGTCATGGACCTTAGTCTCTACTATTACTGTCGATGCCGCTTCCTCTGTTGTCTCATCTGGTGCTGCCTCCTCTGTTGCCTCCTCTGTTGCCTCCTCTGTTGCCTCCTCTGTTGCCTCCTCTGTTATCACCTCAGCTCCATTCACCAACGGTACCACCTCCACCGTCACTGATGACGACCAATCAACCACCGTTATCACTGTTACCTCATGCTCAGACAACCTATGCAGTGAAGTTCCAGTCACCACCGGTGTCACAGTTGTCACCACCACCAAGGAAGGTGTTGTCACTGAATACACTACTTATTGTCCATTGACCACTGACGAAGCTCCAAAGACCACTGTTGTCACTATCACTTCATGCTCTGAAGACAAATGTACCGAAGTCCCAGTCACCACTGGTGTCACTGTCATCACCACCACGATTGATGAGACTGCTACCACTTACACTACCTACTGTCCAATCGAATCCACTGAAACTGGTGTGAAATCCACTGGAACTGAAGCTAAATATACCACAATAAAAGCCATTACTTCAACCTACACCAAATCTCAAGGTTCTGAAGTCATCACTGGTACCACCACCATTCAAGTCACTGAAACTGTCGATGTTCAAGAATCAACCACATCAGTTGGTTCAACAACCACCGACGCTATTGAATCCACAGGTGTCTCTGTTTCAACATTCGAAGGTGCCGCTAACACTATCAGTGCTGGTTTCTTAGCATTTGTTGGTTTATTGTTCATCTAGATGCTTGAACTGGTCCTGCTCAATAATGAGTCAATGACTTCGTTGACTCTTAACACTTTTTTGCTTTGATTTTGTATTTAGTTCTAGACGTTTATAGTCATATTGATACCATTGTTATGTGTCCTGCGACTTCGCAGTTGATATATACGAGATAGAACCGAACAGTAGTCCACACACATTGTTAACAATAGTCTCAGCGTACTAAAGTGCAACCGTAACGTGCAAAGGTTGGAGTCTACATAAAATCACTCTCAAGCGCGACTCGGAGAGTCATTCATGTAGTCATTTTCACTTTAGTAGCGGGCAGAGCGCTCTCAAAAAAGCTAATATATAGCCGACTCCGTTGCTCGTTTACATTCGCCTTTAGTCAGTGGCATGTTTTACTGTTTGGCTCAAGCGTGGGATTTCAGCACTACCTTTGATTGTCAAATCCAACGGTTTTCATTGGCTCGTGCCCTTCAACAGTTGAATAATAAAGTTACCCACGACTTCAATTATTTTCCTGATTCGGTATATTTCTTGAGTCATGAGTCATAAGGAAGTATTGAGTAGTTGTTTCCAACTTCAATGTGGTTGCATTGCTTTGTTGTACTCAACAAAATATGGATCTGTAGTCTCATTGTATAAAGTATGGCCGTAATCCTGAATTTTTTCAGGATCTGATTCTAGCGAAGGGTTGATTAACTTGACTCAATTTTTACCAGAAGGGTCACAATGACATTGACCAAGAGAGCATTCACGCAACTACGATTGTTTCACAACTCGATCCCAAAGTCAAAGCCACCTGCTGCTGCTTTGGCTACGGAAGTTGAATATTTCGAAGGTATCCCACCACAAGCCGAAGATGTCCGTCAAACCTCCCTACAGTATGCTCTTTCGTTACGAACCCCTGTCAGCACATGGACCAAATCACAGATTAAGGAAATCTATCAAACACCATTAATGGAACTATTATTCTCAGCCCAATTACAGCACCGCAAGTTCCATGATCCAGCACAGGTACAACTTTGCACACTTATGAACATCAAATCTGGTGGTTGTACAGAGGATTGTAAATACTGCGCCCAATCTAACCGTTACGACACTGGTGTCGAAGCTGAAAAAATGGTCAAAGTTGAAGAGGTTATTGAAGCTGCTAAGGAAGCTAAGAGGAATGGTAGTACAAGATTTTGTATGGGTGCTGCTTGGAGAGATATGCAAGGTAGAAAATCGGGTCTAAAGAAGATCAAACAAATGGTGGAGACTGTAAATGAACTAGGTATGGAGAGTTGTGTCACTTTGGGTATGGTCAATTCCGAACAAGCCAAAGAGTTGAAAGATGCTGGTCTAACTGCTTATAACCACAACATTGATACCTCTAGAGAGCATTACCCAAAAGTCATATCAACCAGGTCATTTGATGATAGATTGAAGACCATCAAAAACGTCCAAACAGCTGGTATCAAAGCTTGTACTGGTGGTATCTTAGGCCTGGGAGAAACCGAGGATGATCACATATCCTTCTTATACACTTTAGCCACTATGACTGAGCACCCAGAGTCATTACCAATTAATAGACTAGTCCCAATTAAAGGGACTCCAATGTATGAGGAAGTCAAAGACAAGCAACTAAAAATCGATGAAATCATCAGGACCATTGCCACTGCTAGATTGATCATGCCAAGGGCCATTATTAGATTGGCTGCTGGTAGATACACCATGAAAGATATGGAGCAGTTCATGTGTTTCCAAGCTGGTTGTAACGCGATTTTCACCGGTAAGAGAATGTTAACCACCATGTGTAACGGTTGGGATGAAGATAAAGCTATGCTTGAAAGGTGGGGTCTGAGACCAATGGAAAGTTTTAAGTACCAGCCTAAACAGTGTGCTAGTGCGTCAGCTTAGTGCTTGATCCTACCCTATATATAGCCTATTTATACATTTCGACCCCGAATCAGCTCCTGTATCGTAGTTTCAAATTTATCACTCTTGTCAAGATGGGGTGGCTCATGATCTCTATGAAGTCCGCGAAATGGCAGAAGCGCGGGTAAATATTTGACATGTACATAAACTGTAACTTGGAGCGAGATGAGTTTTAATGATTTCGCATGTGATCTTGGTGATGTTCAGAGTGGTTTGAGGCCCTTGAGTAAAGTACAGGGGAACACGAAGCTAAGGAGTGATCTGCCTGGGGCCTATTTCTGCGCTATCCCATGTGGTGGAATTCAGATGTAGCCGATCTAAAGTTTAGATGAAAGATGCTAAATTTTTCTCCTATTTGATAAGACTACATAGACCTTATCATGACCTAGTGAGCATTTCAATAGTATATTGTACCAAGTACACGGGAGTTCCCTTTGGGTCAGATTTAGGGCATTAAGGAGCTTTCTCCTCTTTCGACTATCTATAGAAGGATCATTCCGTAAAGTTCCACTTAATTTCACTTTCTCCCCTGATTTTCATGCCCCAACCGTAGATCTGCAGTCTAAATTACGCCTTTTAGCATTCGGTGTTAATTTTAGGGGCAGTTAAGCACTATATTCCCCTTAATTCCCCTGGGGACCTTCGCCCTAGGCTCCGACGAAGTTATACTTATAGCGGATTGCGCAACACGATCTAAACTCTGGATCCCCACGAATGCCCAGACCACATCTTGAACCGAGATGAGGTTCAATTCTTGGTCCCTGAATATTATCTTATACGACAACTGCATAACCACGGCAAAATTTCAACTGGCCATGCATGATAGGTACACATACGTGATAAATTATATCCTTCGGACTTCAACTGGAAATCTTGACCACGTTGATAAGAGATAGCAGTAGATACTTGAAGTGATCGAGAGTGAAACGTTCCCGTTGGTGATCAGCATACTAACTTTGTTTGCCGTTTGAGATCTAGATGCTCCTCTGGGGCATATAAAGGCATAATAGTCTCGAGTTTGAACTGGATCTCATCATGACTTAGCTTTATCAATCCTCAAATTAATTAAATGGTTTTCTCATACACCACTTTAGCTGCCTTAGCGGTTGCCATCGTCTCCGTTAGTGCACACCCAACTCCAGATACTTTAGTCGCTAGATCCACTACCAGTTGTCCTGTTGATGGTTTGCTCTCATGTTCTATCTCCGGTAGTGACCAAGATCTATGTTGTTACGAATCCCCTGGTGGTGCTGTGCTTTTAACCCAATTCTGGGATTATAATCCAGCAACTGGTCCAACTGACGAGTTCACTTTACACGGTTTATGGCCAGATAATTGTGATGGTTCTTATGAAGCCAATTGTAACCCTGATGCTGTCATTACTGAAGCTGAGGCCTCTTCCATCCCACAGCAGTTTGATTCTTCTTTATACACTGAAATGCAAAGAGTCTGGAAAGATTATAAAGGTAAGGATAGAAGTTTATGGGAACATGAATACAACAAGCATGGTACTTGTTACTCCACTCTGAACCCATCCTGTTACGGTCAAACTACAGTTGATTCAGACAATCGTGAAGACGTCTATGATTTCTTCAAGACTGCTGTTGGTTTGCATACCAAGTACACCACTTACGCTTGGTTAGAAGCTGAAGGTATCACCCCAGATGAAGGTGCAACTTACACCTTGGCTGAAATCCAAAAAGCCCTAACTAAACACTTCGGTGCCCTGCCATACTTGGGCTGTGACTCCAGCAATGCCTTAAAGGAAGTCTGGTACTTCCATCACGTTGCTGGTTCAATCAGACAAGACGATTTCAGAAAAATTGATACCATCACTAAAACCACTTGTCCATCAACTGGTATCAAGTATCTACCAAAAGCTTAAAGTCTCTCTGATTGAGACCTAGAGTGGCGTGTTTTTTTGTATATCCTCCGTGCCACCTTTGCTATACTGTGTATACCAACTAAAATATTGATATTAGATTTCCCAATGGTTGTAGCGTTAAATTACACTCAATAATGTTCGTACAATGTACACAGATGAGTATCACTCTGGTATCAGCACTCATACTACATAGCAGCTCATGAATTCATATATAACTTAACGTTCAACAGCGCTATACATCATTAATGATGGAAAAGATATTCATTTGCCAAACTCCAAAAAGACCTTAATACACTTCTCTTTGGCAGAATTGGCAAAGACTTCATAAGCTTCAATAATCTCTGAAAACTTGAAATGATGAGTTACTAAACTTGATGGATCAAAAGCCTTAGCCTTGATCTTACCCAGTAAGTCCTGGGTAGTATTAGCATTAACCAAACCAGTTGAAATGTTAATATTCTTGATCCATAAATCTTGCAATTGCAGGTCAACTTTAGTGCCATGCACACCAACATTGGCGATCCTACCACCTGGGGCGATAATATCCTGACAAGTCTGAAAAGTTTGGGGAATACCAACGGCTTCAATGGCGACATCGACACCATCATGCAGATTAGCACGTTCAGCTACATTGAACTCCTTGGTCAATTTGATGATCTCAGACTTGATTTCGACTTTACCCGGGTTCAATCCAATATCTGCCCCAAATAGCTCTTTACCAATTCTTAATCTTTCATCATCAAAGTCGATCAAGATGGTCTTAGAAGGTTTGTAAGTTTTAGCGGCAATCAAAGCTGAAATACCAACTGAGCCTGCACCAACAATGGCTACAATGTCACCTGGTTGAATTTTTCCTGCAACGGCTCCAATTTCATTACCAGTTGGTAAAATATCGGATAGCATTAGCAGGGCCTCATCTGCGACGGAACCTTCATATGGCTTGATATCATGAAGTGAATAGTCAGCGTGAGGAATCTTAACATATTCAGCTTGCGTACCATTAATATTGTGACCCAAAATCCAACCACCTTGTAAACAATGGGCTTGTAGGTCTCTCTTACAATAAACACAAGTACCACAAGAGGTGATACATGAGATTAAGACCTTATCGCCTTCTTTAAACTTGGTGACAGCAGAGCCAATCTTGTAGACATAACCAATACCTTCATGGCCTAAGATAGTACCTGGTCCGGTCTCTGGAACGTCACCTTTCAAGATGTGAAGATCCGTACCGCAAATTGTGGTGGCAGCTAATTTGACGATGGCATCGGTTGGTTTTTCAATGTTTGGGGTAGTGACCTCGTCAATGGCTTTCTTACCAGGACCGTGGTAAACTAAAGCCTTCATACTTGTTGATGTAATCGTGATTGTTTGAATGAAGTTAAACAATTGATTAATAATTGATGATTTATACCTCTTTTTATAGTTTCTTTTATCTACCCCCCTATTGTTTGGTCCCTACACATTATTTGAGAAGTGGGTATTATATTTAGGCCGAAAATTTCTTCTTATGGGGTATTTTCAAGACTGTATTGGACCTGATGGGTGTTCACGATGTTTAATTGGCTACCAAATGGTCTGATACAGTCTAGGCAGCTCCTACAAACTATTAGTTTAACATGTGTTATCTGAAAATGTCCTAAGAAATGGCCATATGGTAAACCAAACCAGGACCCCTAATAGAGTAGTTTAGTAAGGATATTAGGCCACTATAACCCATCTGAGGAGGTTTCTCCTCCTCCAATCTCTTGAGATCCCAGTAGTGTTGCGTGAATCAGCTTCATTAGGCTCAGATCATCTTCCCACTTTGAACTTTTCAGCTTAAAATAGCTTCAAGTTCAAACTTTATGTGACACTAAACCAATTTTCGTGACAATTACGCGCCAATTATAATCTGGCATGATCTACACAAATACGGTAATTTTCGCGGAATCGTGCAAAACTTCGCAATTCCTCATTTGCACGATTTTTTTCAGAAATTTTCAGAAATATTTTCACACTTTCACCACAAGAAGTAAACAAAGGAAATCTGTGTCACTGCACTTAAAGACCACTTCACACACTGCTTTACACGGGCTCTTTCTGCACTGATACCGCCCCTTAGGCCACTCTCGCTTCATATTACACACCCGGCGAACACTGCTGCTTTTTTTCCGCCCTTGAAAGCTGGCCACAATTAAGGAGTGTCATGTCATCTAATAACGTTAGTATGACAACTTTAAAGATCATAACAATAATATTTTACTAACTAACAAACTACAGCTAACTGCGAACACTTTGAAAGAGGAGATCGACAAGGTCAAGGTCGGTCTGCAGGAATACAAACAACTGGCCTATAGCTCTAACGAATCCCTAAACAGAAAGCTAAATGAGTTCATCGAAAGAAACAATTCAAGATTGACTCAATTAAACTCTGTTGTTGATCTGCTGATCAAGGAGAACCAAGAACTAAAGAACTTGTTGGTTAACCAAAGATTTTTGATCCAGCCATTGAACCCTTATCAACTAGGTCCAAACAATCAAGTCGTGCAAGTCCCTGGCCAGAACCCAAACAATCAACAACCTATCAGTATACCATTCAATGAGGCATTCCTATCTGGTAACACAGCCTTGAACTCTGCTTCTGAACCAAATAGATCACACACATCTCAAGAACAGCCACAACAGCAACAGTCCCAAGCTCACACGAGTACCAGATCTAATAATCATCCATCATCTCATCACCACTCTCATCATCACAACAATAACCAATCTCAAACTCAACAACAACAACAACATCATCAATCCCAGCAGTCATCCCACCAACAGCAATCCAGATCTAACCAAGAATCTCAACATCAATCCCAGCCACATCATCAAAGTCAAGCTCAAACTAGTGGGAACATCGATTCATCCCTGGCTGAAGCTACTGGTAACAATGGAATCTTGAGATTTATTAACAATCAATACGTTGAAGATGAAACTTCATTGAATCAAAACGGTGGTAATAATCAAAACGCTAACTCTAGAATTGACTTTGTTTTCATGGACCCAAGTGCCTCAAGAGGTAGACATTTCAGAACTAACTCTACCGCTTATCAAGAAGGTAACCAACTGGGTGACGACGATGATGAAGTTGACGAAGATGGTTCTCCTATCGGCAACCTTTCTCCACCTCAGTCAGGCAATAGCAGTAGACTGCAGAAGTCATCAACTAGACAATCTGAATACGATGCTGAAAATTACGATTTGATCATCCATAATGATTTCAATAAAGTCGAGGATATCTATTACGAGTACTACAACTCATTGAAACCACAAGTTGAGAGAGTTCAAAAGGCCTACAAGATCAAGAAGATCAGAAAATACCAAAAGATCAAAGCTTTAGCTGTTAGAGTCGATAGGTATAAGGAGTTGAAAGGTTGTTCCTTATCTGAAAGTTTCCAATTCTTCGACAACTTGAGAATCGCTGAAGACAATACCAAGAGATCAATTGCCTGGTTATACAACACTTTACCAGATGTCCTGAAAAAAATGGGACTCGAAGATCAATTGAAGAGAAGTGGTACCGGTGCATGATATTACTCTTTTTAACTCTGTCCGATATTCCCCACTATGTGTTAGTCCCTTGATGTTTTACTTCGCTCTATTTTTACGTTAACTTTCCACTTGATTTATTCTAATTATCTTCCGCTATTGATGGGTTCATTTAACTGCCACTTCCTAATTGCTCGGTTTTTGTGGTTCTTTGTTCCATTGCTTTTATTGTACGTATGTAATACTATAACTCCTTTGTAGTTTGATTGTTTGACACCACCCACAATTGGTTAATATCCGTGATGCAAGCTTAGCACCATTTGATACGAAAACGTTATAACTGTGGATTGTGTCTACCATTTGGGGTTAACACATTGTTAACCGTACGGAGTAGTTTTATTCGTAACTTTTTGCATCAATTAGATCAATACTGCACCGATAGGTAAGTCAGAGTGATATATACCAGTTCAAGTCCGCTAGTGATAGTGTTATCACATTTTAATCATATAAAATTGAAGCTCCTAGTGTATTGAAACCATACAGTCTCAATTTGACACTTATTAGTATAAAGTGGCGATTAATAAAGTGGCGATTAAACTAACTCAAATTAATGATCCCGTATATTATATCATATTATACAACCATATCTTCAATTGATGAGAGCTCAATCGGTAAACTTTCAAATGATTATCAGTTTAATTGAGCATCATCATCATTATCATGCATCCGTTTGGAAATTTTAGGCGGCATGCTCATGCAGTTGACACATAGAAACCATTAGGTAATTATATGATTGTTGATTCGTCATGAAGATATTTCTGATTGTATATAACTCATTAATAATACTCATTAATTTTGTTGATTTTCATCATATTCAGCCATATTAATTTCATGGACTTTGAAATTAATCAATTATAGCTAGCTGCTGTGATATATATAATATATATATGTATTATATGTAATATGATTGATTAAAATAATAACGTCTGATTAGCTGTACTTCACTAAATAAACATTATAACTAATCATATATTATTATACATATTCATTATATAATATAATTAAATATATTAAGTAAATTAATTATAAATCAATTAAAGATTTAATAATTAATTAATCAAATTTAAAATATATGAATCATATTTTATTATATTATAAATTAATTAGTTATAATATCAATTATATATAATAATTATATCACCATGTATGTGGAAAACTCGAAGTATATATTGAATTAACCTGGGCCCCTAATCTTGTAGCTGATAGGTTTGGAATTGTCTGATACTGGTGAGGCTATACGTTTAATATTATTGTTTTTTAGTTATTTTCATGAAGAATTTATATAAGTATAAGTAACCTAAGATAATTACCCAGCTATGTATGACAGGCAGTCAGATGTCAGTTAGGTGAGGTTGAGAATAGTGTGTTCACTAACTGAATATTACCGTGATGAGCCTGCTAGTTGAGTAGCTTGTTTTCTCAAATTCCATTAACGCCAACAAATAGCTTGTATGGCGCAGTGGTAGCGCAGCAGATTGCAAATCTGTTGGTCCTTAGTTCGATCCTGAGTGCAAGCTATTATTTTTGCAATTTTTTTTTTGCCTCGCGGCTGATAACAAAACATTGCAGCACTGTAAGGGATACATGCCAGCAGTTTCAAACAACTATTCATCCTATATTGACGACTTACAGCCTATCTAACTCTAACTATGAGTACGAAAACCCAGCTTTTAACCAAAAAAAAAAAATAACATAGCTGGTACTAACGTTTACACATAGCAAGGAGATCACAACTGCTACATTGGTTTCAAGAGATGCCTTGGTTGATAGATCACTAGGGATTTTTGGTCCGTATTAACATCCCTATGAGAACGTATAAAGTAGCTCAATGGCAGATTGAGCAAGTTTGTGACCGAAAGAGCAGGTAGAGTGTTCCATATATCTTCAGGGCCTCTACAATTGCAATAAAGTTTCAGTCTATGGAAAGGTTATTTATTCGTAATGTTATGTCTTTCTTCTCAAGGTTCTATTGGCATAATTAATGACCTGAGTATTACCTTCTTGAGTAACAAAGAACTTCTTTTTATTTGAGTCGTGCCATAGTAAGACGCCAATCTCTTCAGCATACCTCTGAAGTACAAGGTACTCTTGCTCACTTTGGAAGTTGGTGAATAAGTAGCCGTCATGTGGAATAATACGATCTAATTCCAGTTGCCATAGTTTGATTTGATCTTCAATGGTAGGTTGAATGATGTGAAGTGATTCTTTTGAGTTATGGTCTAGTTCAAGCTTCTTGTCCAATGCTTCTTCAGCCGATCTTCGTAGTTGTGGATGTGCGTGTGTTTCTAAGTACGAGATGATCTGTTCAGCGGTGATACCACTTGTTAGCGCTCTCCGCACAGATTCTCTTGTTAGCTGGCCAGTGACAAGATTAGAAAATCTTGATTTTAAGTGAACAAATAGATTTAGAACAGCAATCTGTAGTGGTGAGTTGGTGTATGCATAAAGCTTGAAATTGGTTTCAATAATAATAGTACCTGAATTCTCAAATGATGTATTGTTCTTTGCATCTTCAATGACTTTGTTCATTGCTGCCGATGCCGTTCTCAAAGTTGTTGTATCTGATGTCAATGTTGTCGCTAGTCTAGTTGGATAAAATCTTCTGGAAGTGGACTTTCTTTGATAAATTAAACCGTAGTCTCGCAGGTCTTCCAACATATTGATCTGTGTCTCATTTAAGGCAGACAACGAGTAGTCCTTACCAAGCTCCAAAGAGCCCAGCATGAAAATGAAATTCAAGACGTCTACCTCGTTCATCTGTAATGATTCTGACATTCTCAGATATTGTAATAATAGGGTCCACAATTGAGCATTTACGTCTTGCAATAAGAACTGGAAACCTTCGTTTGTGATATTCATTGCCTTGGGTGTTTTACCTTCCATTAAACCACTATGTCTTAGCAAACTTAACACACCGGCACTTGGTATATCATTAAGCTCAGTACCAACCATGAAATGTAGAATGGTCTCCCACTTGTTAGCAGCGTACTTATCTAGAAAATCGATATCAACTTTATGGGCATCATCAATGTCACTGAGCACACCGAAAGAGTTACCGATCTGTGTACCTGTAAGCACGTTTCTGAAACTCTGTCTGAACACTGGGTTTAGTAAAGCAACTCCATTGTTTTCTTTGATCAGATGAAGGTCCTTCAAGACTTGAAACGCCTCTACTTGTTCCAGTTTCCCATTTGAGCTCACCCAGCTATCGAAATCAGTCACAGGCATACGGTCTTCATTGGATATCATGGTCATGACGTAGAACTTGGCCAACGCAGGCAGCAATCTAAAGATCGAAAGACATGTCGCAGCCTAGTAGTTTGTTAGCTAGATTGCACCAATTGAGACAGATAATTAGTCATAAAACTCACAGATTGGTACAGCTTGGTCTGCGTCTTCTCTGGAAGATCCTCCAGGTACTTGTTGACACTAGATTTAGACGAACTGCCACTCATGATGCCTACTTTAATTTCGTTTTTGTCACTATGGTCCAGCTCTCATTTTGACGGTTTTATCAATTTATGCAGAGCAACTGCGGGTAACCTCATCAGGTTTCGAATTTTTTTAATAGCCGTAATTAGTAAGAATCTGAAGAATAAAGAGACACAGAAACCAGCTTAGAAGCCCTTTTTGTCGGTGGTAAGGGAGTTTATAATGGTGCAGAAGAGAAGAAACTCAGCCGCAACCAACGGTGTGAAGCATACCCACAAAAAAGCCGCTCCTGATGACTCGTTCAATGAGTTGATGAACCCGGTTTACAAAGGTAAAGCCTTAACCGATGAGATCAACACAGCTGAAGATAAGTGGAACTTGTTACCTGCTTTCTTGAAAGTCAAAGGTCTAGTGAAGCAGCATCTGGATTCATTTAACTACTTTGTTGATGTTGACCTGAAGAAGATCTTGAAGGCCAATGAAACAGTGTTGAGTGATGTTGATCCAGAGTTTTACCTGAAGTATTTGGATATCAGAATTGGTAAGAGATCCACCTCTTCAACCAAAGATCCTATTCTTCCACCACACGAATGTCGTTTGAGAGATTTGACATACTCTGCTCCTATCTACGTTGATGTTGAGTACACAAGAGGTAGAAAGATCATTATGCACAGAGATTTGGAAATCGGTAAAATGCCAATCATGTTAAGATCCAATAAATGTTTACTTGATGGTGCCTCAGAAGCCAAGATGGCTAGCTTAGATGAATGTCCACTAGATCCAGGTGGTTATTTCATTGTTAATGGTACCGAAAAGGTCATCCTAGTTCAAGAACAATTGTCTAAAAATCGTATTATTGTGGAAGCTGATGAAAAGAAAAATATTGTCCAAGCTTCCGTCACATCGTCTACCCATGAAAGGAAATCTAAGACTTATGTTGTAACAAAGAATGAGAAGATTTACCTAAAGCATAATTCCATTAGTGAGGAAATCCCAATCGTTGTGGCATTGAAAGCCGCTGGTGTCATCTCAGATTTGGAAATCATGCAATTGATCTGTGGTGATGATGCTGTCTACCAAGATTTATTCGTCATTAACTTTGAAGAATGTGCTAAACTAGGTATTCATACACAGCAACAAGCATTGGAATACTTGGGTGCTAAAGTGAAAACCCTTAGAAGACAAAAATTATCTACTTTACAAGAAGGTATTGAAGCCATTGCTACCACAATTATTGCACATTTGACAGTTAGTGATCTAGATTTCAAAGAAAAAGCTCTATACATTGCAATGATGACAAGAAGAGTGATCATGGCAATGCACAATCCAAAGATGGTCGATGATAGAGATTATGTTGGTAACAAACGTTTAGAATTGGCTGGTCAATTGATGTCCTTATTATTCGAAGATTTATTCAAAAAGTTCAACTCTGATTTCAAAGCTAACATTGACAAGATCTTGAAGAAACCAAACAGAGCTACAGAGTTTGACGCTTTGCTAAGTATCAACATCCATTCCAACAACATTACAACTGGTCTTAACAGAGCCATCTCAACAGGTAATTGGTCCTTAAAGAGATTCAAGATGGAAAGAGCCGGTGTTACACATGTGTTGAGTAGACTGAGTTATATCTCAGCACTGGGTATGATGACCAGAATCTCCTCACAATTCGAAAAATCAAGAAAAGTCTCAGGTCCTAGAGCTTTGCAACCTTCACAATTTGGTATGTTATGTACTTCAGATACCCCAGAAGGTGAAGCCTGTGGTCTAGTTAAGAACTTGGCATTAATGACACATATCACTACAGATGATGAAGAAGAACCAATTAAGAAGCTATGTTACTTGATCGGTGTTGAAGATATCTCAGTTGTCGACAGTGCTAACTTACATTCCAATTTTTGTGTTTTTTTGAACGGTACTTTAATTGGTACCACTAGATTCCCATCCAAATTTGTTGGTTTATTCAGAAACTTGAGACGTACTGGTAAGGTGTCAGAATTCATCTCCATTTACACAAACACACATCAAAAGGCCGTGCATATTGCCACTGACGGTGGTAGAATCTGTCGTCCATTGATCATTGTTGATAAGGGTGATTCAAGGGTTAAAGCTCACCACTTGTTGAAATTGAAACAAGGTAAAATGCTATTCGATGATTTCTTAAAGCAAGGCCTTGTTGAATACTTGGATGTTAACGAAGAAAACGATTGTTTTATTGCATTATATGAAAGTGATATCAGTCCAGATATCACACATTTAGAAATCGAACCTTTCACTGTGCTTGGTGCCGTTGCCGGTTTGATTCCTTATCCACATCACAACCAATCTCCACGTAACACATATCAATGTGCGATGGGTAAGCAAGCCATTGGTGCAATTGCCTATAATCAATTCCAACGTATTGATACTTTGTTATACTTGATGGTTTATCCACAACAACCTATGGTTAAGACGAAGACTATTGAATTGATTGACTACGATAAGTTACCTGCTGGTCAAAATGCCACTGTTGCCGTTATGTCTTACTCTGGTTATGATATTGAAGATGCCTTGGTTTTGAATAAATCTTCCATTGATAGAGGTTTCGGTCGTTGTCAAGTGCTAAGAAAGAATACCACTGTGTTGAAGAGATATCCAAACCATACCAAAGATATCGTTTCTGGTATGAGAGTCAAAGATGATGGTGAACCAATCTTCCAACATGCTTCATTAGGTCCTGATGGTCTAGGTGAAGTTGGTACCAGAGTAGAAAGTGGTCAAGTGTACATCAACAAATGTGTTCCAACTAACGCTAGTGATAACATCATGAGTCAAGGTGAGACTGAACATAGAGAAACTCCAGTGTTCTATAAGGCCCCAGAACCAAGTTACATTGATCAAGTTATGATGTCAGTCTCAGACAATGATCAAGCCCTGATCAAAGTGCTGCTAAGACAAACAAGAAGACCGGAATTAGGTGACAAGTTCTCCTCCAGACACGGTCAAAAGGGTGTCTGTGGTATCATTGTTCAACAAGAAGATCTACCTTTCAATGACGATGGTATATCACCAGATATCATTATGAACCCACATGGTTTCCCATCTCGTATGACAGTTGGTAAAATGATTGAATTGATCAGTGGTAAAGCTGGTGTTCTTAACGGTTCATTAGAATATGGTACTTGTTTCGGTGGTTCCAAACTTGAAGACATGTCTAAGATTTTAGTTGACAAGGGTTTCAATTACTCTGGTAAAGATATGTTGTACTCTGGTATTACTGGTGAATGTTTACAGGCCTACATTTTCTTTGGTCCTATCTACTATCAAAAATTGAAACATATGGTGCTGGATAAGATGCATGCTCGTGCCAGAGGTCCAAGAGCTGTGTTGACAAGACAACCTACAGAAGGTAGATCTAGAGACGGTGGTTTGAGATTGGGTGAAATGGAAAGAGATTGTGTCATTGCTTACGGTGCATCCCAATTGTTATTAGAAAGATTGATGTTGTCATCCGATGCTTTTGATGTTGATATTTGTAATTCATGTGGTTTGATGGGTTATAACGGTTGGTGTACCAGCTGTAAGAGTACTGAACATGTCATCAAAATGACCATCCCATATGCTGCTAAATTACTGTTCCAAGAGTTGTTATCCATGAACATTGCACCAAGATTAAAACTAGGTGATGTTTTCTGAGGTTTTAGATCATGAAAAAAAGAGTGTAAATAACATATACATAAAACACTGTACATTAATTTAACATTTTCAATCATAATAGCATAATTTATATCATTACTTTTAAACGTAGCATGGCTCATAGTTAGTGGGTGATTTAGTCATCGGATTCGGGAAAGACAAGCTTATAGTCAAGCTTTAGCCTCTTGTATAGGTCTTTCATCGTGAATTCTTCATCAACTTCATCGTCTTCATTCTCCATGAAGGTCTTCTCAGCCTCCTCTAGTACTTTCTCTTGTTCCTTTTCCAAATCTTCTAGTATTCTATCTTGCTCTTTTTCAGAAAGTTCTTGAAACTGTTCAGAGTGGGAGATATCATAGATCCTATCTTGGAATGAGTTATCAATCGAATATTCCAGTGACTCCTTCATCCTTTCACGTTCTTTACGTACAAACTCTACTTTACCACCGACTTTATTCACCTTGTCAGTAGCAGCATTCAACAAATAGTTAGAGGCTTTCTGCGCTGCAGTTCTCCATTTGTCGATCAACTCAGTATTCTTATTGACGTCTTTCCTCTGTAGAATTTGCTTGGCTCTCTTTAGTGATTCGACTTTAGCTCTGGCACGCCTGATTTGCATATCAAGCATGGCATCTTGTCTCTTTAGTTCAGATATCGAAGGTTCTGTCTTTGACACGGGCGTAGGCACAGGTGTACTTTCAGATTTTGGTGAGCCCTCAGGTGAGTCAATTGTGTCATAAGTAGGGCCTGATTTGGGAGGTGTGAGCTCAGGCTTGTGGAGCTCTGAAAGTGATAAAGTTCTCTTGTTAAAGCCACTTCCACGCATCTTTAGTGGCACTTTGTGATACTGATCAGCGTCATCATGATCTGCGGGGAGCTGAAGCTTTCTCTTTTTGTTAACGCTCAATGGTGGAGGCGAACTCTCATCTACTGGCGGAAGAGGTAACCTCTGATGCTTAGTAGGGATCTTTATGCTTTTGTCGTCAGTGTTATCTCCAATCGCGGAGCTTGAAGGTAACACCTGTTCCAAGTGTTTTGCAATAACTTCCTTCTCTTCGTCTGACATGGCCAATTTCCCCCTTTTCAATGGTAAAATATAAAGGATCCTAATTAATTTCCCCATTTTGTGTCAAATCTTTATTTACTATCAGATCCGGGTAAATTTCCGGGCTCTCTGTGTGCCCGCACCAGGCTCATCTCAAAATTTTTTTAGGCCTGCAATTTTTTTGTTATAGTAGAAGAGATATAGGAAAGCTCTTTAAACCAGTTTGTTCTCCCAAGTTGCCCACAAAAGACACTCATAAACGATGGCCAAGGCAAGCAAACAGACTAAGAAGTTCCAGGCCAAGCACCTGAAGCACACTTTGGAACACCGTAAGCAGGTGAAGAAGCATAAACAATTGGTTGACAGTCATAAGAAGAAAAAGTCCGATGATAGTGCAGCAGCTGCTCCTGCTGCTAAGAAGAATGAGATCTTTGATGACATGAACGTTGAAGAATTCTTCGAAAAGGGCTTCGACATTCCAAAGGAAGGTAAAGGTTCCAAGAAAGCTAAGAAGCAAGAAGTTACTGAAGAAGAATCATCCTCAGAGGATGAAGAAATTTTAGAACATAAGGAAGATCTAGATAAGTTGGCTGAAAAGGATCCTGAGTTCTACAAATATTTACAAGAGAATGACAAGGACCTATTAGACTTTAACCCAACTGATCCACTAGATGCCATCAGTGATGATGAATCAGGTGCTGAAGATGAAGAAGATGAAGCTAAACCATTAAAGAAATCAAAGCAACCAGAACAAGGTGAGAAAATCGAAGTCACTGTCAAACTGGTTAAGGATTGGTCAAAAAGACTTGAAGAACCAAACTTGAAATTGATCAAGAACATTACATCTGCCTTTAAAGCTGCTATCAACGTTAACAAAGAAGATCAAGAATACAAATATGCCGTCACTGATCCAAAGGCCTTCCAAGAATTGATCTTCTTAGGTCTAAAGAAACTGCCTACTGCTGTCCAAAAATTGGTCCCTTACAAAGTTGTCAAAGGTAGCAGAACTGTTCCAAATAACACCAAAGTTAAACAAATGAACGCCATCCTAAAATCACATGCTGGTGCTCTATTGACCATGTTGAACGATATCACCAATACTGAAACCGCTGCTCTAGTTCTATCTTCTGTCCAAGAACTATTACCATTTTTCCTAAGTCACAGAAGAATCTTGAAAGAACTAGTCACCACAATTGTCACTGTCTGGTCCACCACCAGTGATGTTGAAACTCAAATCGCTGCCTTTGCATTCCTAAACAACTCAGCTAGAGAATTCCAAAAATCCATTTTGGAATTAGTCTTGAAGCAATCATACTCTTCATTCATTAAAAACTGTCGTCAAACAAATATTCATACCACCCCAATGATCAATTTCCAAAAGAACTCTGCTGCTGAATTATTCGGTATTGATGAAAACTTAGCATATCAAACCGGGTTCGATTACGTTCGTCAATTGGCAATTCATCTAAGAAACAGTATAAACAATACCAAGGACGGGTACAAGACCATTTACAACTGGCAATACGCCCATACATTAGATTTCTGGTCAAGAGTCCTATCTGTACAATGTCATCCAGACAAGGAAGGTAAGAAGGAATCTCCACTAAGACAAATGATCTATCCATTGGTTCAAGTCACATTAGGTGCTGCTAGACTAGTTCCAACTGCCCAATTCTTCCCATACAGATTCTACTTGATTAGATCTTTAATTCGTCTATCACAAAATACTGGTGTCTTCATTCCATTATTCCCATTATTACAAGAAATCCTAAATTCCACCACCCTAACAAGAAACCCAAAGAATGCCAATTTACAAGCCTTTGACTTTGACCACAACATTAAAGCAAACTCTGCCTATTTGAATACCAGAACTTATCAACAAGGTGTCTGTGAACAATTCATTGATTTGGCTGGTGAATACTTTGTTCTATATTCCAAGAGTATTTCATTCCCAGAATTGGCTACCCCAGCCACTATTTCACTACGTCGTTACATCAAATCATCAAAGAATGTCAAGTTCAACAAACAATTATCCAACTTGGTTGAAAAATTGAACCAAAACATCGAGTTTATCTCACAGAAGAGAGCCGATGTTGAATTCTCTCCAACTAACAGAGCCGAAGTTAACAGATTCTTATCAGACCTTTCTTGGGAAAAGACTCCACTAGGTGGCTACGTCATTGTTCAAAGAGAAGTCAAGGAGGAAAGAGCCAGAATTTTGAGAGAAAGTTTGTTGGCCGATGAAGAAGACCGTAAGAAGAACAAAGAAATTGATCAAGATGGTGATGTTGATTTAGAAAGCAATGATGAGGAGTCTAGTGCTGAAGAGGGTGGTGAAGAAAGCGAAGATGATGAAGAGTAGAGCATTACTGTTTAATGTAATATAAAGAAAAGTTTAAATGGTTTTTTGAACAATTTGTAGTACAACTCCGTATCAACTATGCCGACGATTTTACGATGAGCTGGTCGGAGACACATCTCCAAATTTTTTTAGTTAGACACAAAAGAGATATATAGGATGTAGAGAAGACCACTGTTACAACCAACAAAAGACCAAGATGATACCCACAAGGCTGCAACGGAGTGCTCTGAGATCACTGAGATCCACCAGGGTGATACTCCCCTCATCCAGAGTGGCTCACAACAGATATTATTCCGAGGATATCCCCAAATCATCGTTTGCATCAGATGTGCCACCATCCACTACAAAGACACTGGGAACCAAATTCGATCCCACTCAGCAGTATTCAGTCAGTAAATGTAACTCCTGTGGTATCTCGCTGCAGTCCCACAATGCGAACGAGATTGGTTACTACTTAGAGCCAAGGTCCAAGAAGCCAACCTCATATCAATCAAAGAAGCTGCGGTACGTAAGTGCTTTCGCTAAATTAGATGAAGACGGTAGGGCTCTGCTGGGGAACGAAACTGGTGCGTTCAATAGCAATGACTCTGAGCTGTTAGAAGACCAGAAGGAGAGTTTAGTGTGTAAGAGGTGTCATGATGCCCTTCATCATTCTGTATACAACCCAGAAGAACATATTCCAATGAATTTTGACGAAGTGATGGAAAGTGTTCCATACAATGCTAACATTGTTCATGTCTTCTCAGCTTATGACTTCCCACTATCCTTGGTGAACATTAAAAATAGACCCAATGTGACTTATGTGATAAATAAGACAGATTTACTGTTTAGCCATGGTTCTGGTATCAACAAGTATCAGAACTTCTTTAAAGGTATGGTGAACAGATTGACCGGTCAAGAAAGCAACGTCCACTTGATCAGTGCCTATACGAACTGGGGTATTGCCGATATGTTCAAGAAGTTTGATTTTGTGAATTATATGGTGGGTTATGTCAATACCGGTAAAACTAGGCTATGTAATAGATTGTTGAACTATGCTAGACAGACAAAGAATCCTGGCTCCAAAGTACTAAAGCCTGAAGGTTCATCACATTTACCAGCATTGACCAGAGAGAACATTGAACATGATTGTTTGAATAAATCCATCATTGATGTGCCTGGGTTCTTAGATGAATCTGGTGTCTTTCAACATATTAAAGAAGAACACCTGAAGCTGACGTTACAAGGTAAGAAAGTGCTAGCTTCTGATTTGAGAGACTTTCCTTACCAAACTGTGAAAGGTGGTCAGTGTTTTACCGTTGGTGGTACGTTTTTCTTACTCCCTCCAAAGGACTCCATATTACAAGTGAAACCTGTTGTTTATGGTGAATCAAAGATTTTTACAAATTTGGAAAAAGCTGTTGAAGTTGTGAAGAATACTCCTGAAGCATTGAAGAAGTTTGTCAATGTGAAACCAAAATCCATGGAAGACTTGGTAAGATATGTTATCCCTCCATTTCATGGTTCAGTTGATCTTTTAATCAAAGACATTGGGTATGTCCAGATCACTCCCACTGGTGCTAAGAAAAACGATGACTTGTTTGAAGTTTGGGCTCCAAGAGGTGTTGTCCTTGGTGTGCGTGAAACCATTGAGCATTTCTTGTCAAGGTACTTAAAGAGAATCAAGACCAAAAAGAGAGAGATCAGACATAAAGGTGAACTATTACGTGTTGAAAAGAAGGAGAAATTAAAGATGAAGGCCAAGCCTATCCCAGATTATAAGATCTTTAGTAGACTTTATGAGATTCCTCAAAACTGTGAAGATCCGATGGATGAAGTCATTGCGCAATATGCGCGTCATGTCAAGCAAGAGGGTAATGGGCACAACGTTTGGGGTAAGGGTGATTATAGAGATGAGTCCAGAAACAACTTCTGGATCGAAAAAGTTTAAATAACTTTGTATGTAAATAGAAGATTAACTTGTTACTAAAAATATATCGTAAAGCCTAAAATATAAAAGAAGACCATTTATTCCAGGCGATATACGTGGACATACGTAGCATTGAACGCTACTAATGACAAATCTCAAAGCGAAATCAGCCTGAAACCTTTAGCTGGACAAGGTATGTTGATGGGTAATAATCTGTACCGATTCCACAATGATCCCAGAGTCGTGCAAAGATCAATTTTGAAATATTCTAATTTGTAGGAAAGGCAAAATCCTTATATATCACAATAGCCAAACAGGGCCACAAATAACGGATCAATGGGGCATGGAAACCACTTTTGTCAGAGGTGCAAACTCCCGTTAGCCATTGATAGCTCGCTAACGACACTGAGTAAAGCACAATCGCATCTGCTGACCTCAGGAAGGCTCGGTTATGGCCGCGATAAGACCAATACAGTTGAGCTTGGAGAAGAGCCATTTATTTCACAACAGAAGTTAGATCTGCTCCACGCTGCATCATCTAACAATAATGAAGCTCAGGATCAGTTGGACTCCCAGGAAACTCAATGGGATTCCCAGGGAGCTGTGTCCGAATCGTTTGTGATTTTACCAAAGTTTGATAATGGCGACGATGATGACAGTGATTCAAGAGACGATGAAATGGACAACAAGACTTTATCCAATAGATTGAAATCCCTTTCTGCTATCTTCAATATCCTGTCCTCCAAGAGCAATATCGACTACCCTGTTTGCAAAGATTGTGCTCAATTGTTGCTTAGTGGGATGAAATCTCAATATGAAAAGACCGCTAGTGAGAGAGATGTGTATTTGCAATTCTTACAAAAACTGCAGAACAGACAAGCACCACTAATACCAAAATCTGAAGAATCTATTAAGGAGATTGACAGATTAAAGAAACAAGAGACAGAACTACTCCAAGAGTTACAAAATCTAGAATCTGAGAAAGACGATTTAGACGATGAGATACTGAAAGTTGAAAAAGAATTGGAAGAAATTGAATTAGAAGGGCAAGAGTTTTTGAGAAACCAAAATGCCAAAGAGTTGGAGGAACAAGATTTCAGAAGGGAAAGAGATGCAATCAAGGCCGAGTACGATTTCAACCTTCGTCAACTAGAGAAATTAAGAAAGACGAATGTTTACAATGACTCATTCAATATATCACACGATGGGCCGTTCGGGACGATAAACGGGTTGAGACTTGGTAGCCTGGAGGAGATCAAAGTTCCTTGGCAAGAGATCAATGCCGCTTTGGGTCAGGTAGTATTATTACTGGCAACCATATCTAATAGACTGAATATCAAGTCAACGAATTATAGATTAAGACCAATGGGCTCAACTTCTAGGATTGAAAAAGTTGAAAGAAATCTAGCTAATCCAAACAAACCAAAAGTCACAGTCTTTGAAGTGTTCTCATCTGGTGAATACCAAATTGAAAGATTATTCAACCACTCCAAGTTAGATAACGCTATGATTGCAATTCTAGATATCCTTTCAGAAATTTCCCAAAAGCTAAAGGAGTTTGACTCCAGTATCGAATTGCCGTATAAGATGTTCAAGGATAGAATTGGTGACGCTTCGATAAGACTATCGACAAAGACAGCTGATCAAGAGTGGACAGGTGCCTGCAAATTTCTCTTAACAAAGTGAGTACAGAAACGACATTGAACCTTATAGACATTTACTAACGCAACATACAGCCTTAAGTGGATATTAGCATACTCAAGTGCCCATTCTCCATCAAGATAAACTCAACTAATGAATAAACGATTTTAATATAACGGTAATCTAATTCATCACCGTAGCAACAACCAAATTTCCTTCCCCCTCCCCAAAAGGGCAATTTACCGGATTCGTCTCAAATTACCTGCAGGAAGTGCTCGAACCGTGTGGATTTTTACGCCATCTCATCATAGAATTTATCGAGAGGCAAAAACAACTGTGCGATCTTCAGATTTATCTATAGCTTCATTCATAGTCATCTAATCCCACTCATTGATACACGTTTCTTTCTGACTTCTGTTTCTTCACCCAACAGTTCTTCCCTGGAAGTCATATACGCAAGCTTTATACTTCCGACGTTGGCAACCTTTAAGCCATACAGATATAAATCGGAGAAGGTGCACTCATGACTGATAAAATCCAGCCTCAGAAGAGAGACATTCCAATTGTTTCCATGTCACAAACTCTAGTTGTACGATCACATGGAAATGTCGAAAATTTCGATCCTGACAGACTTCAAAGAAGTTTGCTGTCGATGTCAAAGGGACTTGACACAAATCAAATTAGTCTAAAGAAGATCACAGAAAAAATCCTAGTGAGTCTCCCTGATCAAATTACTATTGAAGATCTGGTAGATTTGGTATCGGAGACTATTGCTTCCCTTACTACTATCCATCCAGACCACTCACTACTCGCTGCTAGAGTTAGGGCTCGTTACTTATGGAGTCAGATACCCACGAATTTCTCAGATGCCATGCAACAGTTATACGACTTTCGCAATGAAAAGGCAAAGAAACACTCACCTTTGATTCACCAGAGGCTACTGGAGCTGATAATAGAGAATAAAGACAGGCTAAATGCCGCTATTAAGCCCGATAGAGATTATCAATTCACTTATTTCGGGTTGAAGACACTAGAGAAATCATACTTGCTGAAATTAAAGACTACAATTGCTGAAACTCCACAGTTCATGTTCATGAGGGTGAGTCTTGGTATCCACTGGGACGATATTGATGCAGCTATAGAGACCTATGATCTAATGAGTCAACGTTACTTCATCCATGCCTCGCCAACTTTATTCAATGCCGGTACCAATAACGCATATTTGTCATCATGCTTCCTTTTAGGTATGAGTGATGACTCAATTGATGGTATTTATAAGACACTGCACCAATGTGCTTTGATCTCAAAGGCATCTGGTGGTATTGGTCTTCATGTTTCCAACATTCGTTCTGCTGGTTCATACATTGCAGGATCTAATGGTATCTCAAATGGTATTGTTCCTATGCTAAGAGTATTCAACAATACAGCAAGATACGTTGATCAAGGTGGGAACAAAAGACCTGGTGCGTTTGCTATCTACTTAGAACCTTGGCATTCGGATATTTTCGAGTTCTTGAGCTTGAGAAAGAACCATGGTAAGGAAGAATTAAGAGCCAGAGACTTGTTCATGGCTTTGTGGATCCCAGATTTGTTCATGAAGAAAGTTAAAGCTGATGAAGATTGGGCGTTGTTCTCCCCAGATGAAGCTAAAGGTTTGAATGAATGCTATGGTGACGAGTTCGAGAAACTTTACAACAAGTATGTTGATGAAGGTATTGCCATGAGGACTGTTAAAGCTCAAAAGTTATGGTATGCAATCTTAGAGGCTCAGACTGAGACTGGTGGACCATTTATGCTGTACAAAGATGCTTGTAATGAAAAGACAAATCAAAAGAATCTTGGAGTTATCAAGTCTTCAAACTTGTGTTGTGAAGTTGTCCAGTATAGCTCCCAGGATGAAGTTGCCGTGTGTAATTTAGCCTCAGTTGCCTTACCCACGTTTGTCAAGTCCAATGAGAAGACCATGTGGTATGATTTCCAAGAACTGCACAACGTGGTCAAAGTTCTCACAAAGAATCTGAACAAGGTCATTGACGTCAGTGACTATCCTGTTCCTGAAGCTGAGTATGGTAACAAGAAACACAGACCTATTGCCATTGGTGTTCAAGGTTTAGCTGATACATTCATGGAACTGCGCATGCCATTTGAAAGCAAAGAAGCTCAAAAATTGAACACGTATATCTTTGAAACCATATATCACGCTGCTGTTGAAGCATCTGTTGAACTAGCGGCTATACATGGCCCCTATGAAACTTACAAAGGCTCACCAGCATCTGAAGGGACTTTACAGTTCGATTTATGGAAACACAAACCTACGGAGATGTACGACTGGGATACTCTAAAGGCTAAGATCCAAGAACACGGGCTAAGAAACTCGCTATTGGTAGCACCTATGCCAACTGCTTCCACGTCCCAGATCCTAGGCTTCACTGAATCATTTGAGCCTTTGACTTCCAATGTCTATTCGAGAAGAGTTCTCTCTGGTGAGTTCCAATTGGTCAACAAGTATTTGATTCAAGACCTAATGCAACTGGGTCTTTGGGATGAGGAAATGAAGAACCAAATCATTGACAATGATGGCTCGATACAAGGGATTGACTCAATTCCTGCTGAGATCAAAGAACTTTACAAGACAGTTTGGGAGATTTCACAGAAAAGAGTCATCGATATGGCAGCTGACCGTGCCCCATTTATTGATCAATCACAGAGTATGAACATCCATTTGAAGAATCCAACAATGGGTAAGTTGACAAGCATGCATTTCTATGGCTGGAACAAAGGTCTGAAAACAGGTATGTACTACTTACGTACCCAAGCTGCTGCCTCTGCTATCAAGTTCACCATTGATAGATCCGTCACTCCAGTTGAGAGAAGAATCATGAACAATTTAGATCCAAGCCCGCTGAAAAAGAGAACGTATACCCCACCAATACAAAGTCCATTGGTAAAGAGGAGACAGCTGAGTTCCTTGATTTTTGATGAAGATGAGAATAGTGACAAAGATAGTCAGACAACTTTAGTTAATAACGGTACTGAGAATGGTCATGACATTCATTCAACCACGCCATTGACCTGTAATATTCAATATCCAGGCAATTGTGAAAGCTGTTCGGGCTAAAATTATCTTGTACATAGAATTTTAGAGACAATGAGATATGATACTGCATGATTTAAGTGTTTGAGCTTCAGAGGTACTTGTAGAATCGATAATACGAGGCATGGAATTAAACAGCTTCACTTCGGAATTCCGTCTCTGCGCCAACCCCACGTTTCTTCTCTCACATCCCTACGGCTGCTACGAGTGTTGATCCCTACGGCTGCCTCTCTATTGAGGCAAACCCCTTCTAAGCACTACATCGAACTTAACATTGAAAAGGGGTTCCTCAACGTTCTTTTTAGTTCGACCGATGATCTTCGTTTAGCTGCAGCAACAAGTTTTTTCACAGAGCTCGAGAGCCTGGAATTACACAGGAAAGACGAACTCGAGACAAATTAATTAAACTCGAACCACGAGGGACGTTGTTGAGGTACCCGAAGTACCCTTCACCCTTCACCCGGAACCCGGTGCTTTAAAGCACACGCTACTACCCCCAAGGTGAGAATTCTATTGCACTTGTACCCGACGGTTTTACGCTGATCGACTATCAAGAGTAACCTTTTAGGCTGCACGGCAAGTTGAAATGCATCGAGCACGTTGATAAAGAATGATAAGCAGCACAACGGTTACTCAGAATGAATGAGATATAAAAAGAAAGGGATCTCCATTCTCTTTCAATCAATCAAGTGATCGTCTAGAACAAACTAAAGACTAATAATGAGCTTCAGTGCTAGAACTTTAGTTGCATTAGCAGCTGCTATCGTTTCTGCTCAAGGGTACGATTTGAACAAAAGAGACACTTTTCCAGGTTGGGAAAGACAAGGTCAATGTTACGTTACTTCAAAAGTCTATCCTGTTAGTCAATTGAGTACTGTCACAGATGGTACCGTGGGTACTTCAAGTGCTTCGCAGACTGCTTCTTCCTCATCATCTTCAGCCTCTACTTCACCAACTGATTTGTTCGCTTCATGTCCTGCTGAAGCTTTGTTATCTTGTTCAAATACCACTGCTGTTGAAGAGTTATGTTGCTTTGAATCACCAGGTGGTGTCGTCCTACTGACTCAATTCTGGGACTACAACCCAACTACTGGTCCAGCTGAAGAGTTTACCATCCATGGTTTATGGCCAGATTACTGTGATGGTTCTTATGGCCAATACTGTGAACCATCATTAGAAATCACTAACCCAGGTGAAATCGTGAAGCAATTTGATGAAGATCTTTACGAAGAGATGTCCAGGACCTGGAAGGATGGTGCAGGTAACGATGAAAGTTTATGGTATCATGAATACAATAAACACGGTACTTGTTACTCCACTTTGAAACCGGAATGTTATGGTCATGACACCGTTGATCCAAACGATCGTCAAGATGTTTATGATTACTTCAAGACCACGGTCAACCTACACAAACAATACCCTACCTTCAAATGGTTAGGTGCTGAAGGTATTGTTCCAGGCGCAAACGCCACTTACACTTTGCAAGAGATCCAAGATGCCCTAACTAAACATTATGGTTATTTACCATACGTTGGTTGTGACAAGAACAACTCCCTTTCTGAAATCTGGTATTTCCATCATGTTCTTGGCTCTATCAGACAAGAGGATTTTGTCAAGATGGACACTTTAACTAAGACCAGATGTCCAGCTACTGGTATCAAATTCCCTCTAAAGGATCCAAACAACACACCAGCTCCAGTTCCACCAGGTACTTTACCATCCACTGTTTCAACTGTTACTGGTACTGTTGCCCTATCAGGAGGTCAAGATGGTTGTCTAACCTCCAGTGGTGAATGGACCACTGGTTCTTGTGACACTTACACCTTCACCCAATTGAGCACAGGTTCTTACTATTTGAAATCAAGTTCAGGTAACTGTGGTTTCCAAGGTAGTACTTTGAAATGTGGTTCTGATATCGCTGTTCCATTTGAGTTCAACTATGACTCTGGTTTAATTACTGCTAATGGTAGTCCAAAATTCTCTGCTGCTTCAACCCCATCAGACTCTTCAGACTCTCAAGTAAGTTCTGGTGGTACCGGTGCCATTGTCTTCAACTTGGCTGTTAAAAGCTCCTAGAGTACAAAAATAAAATTAGAACTAAATGTATATATAGATTCTATGACGTTACAATGCTAACAACATTCAATATGTAGAATGTCGCCTGTGTGTTTTTTTAGTCTCTAGTCTCATCCTAGTTCGCCCTAGCCCCAGCCCCTTTTATGGCGGGACTAGTCTCAAAATTTTTAGGTACATCCCGAGAGACAAGTCTCCACGCCCCGATAAGCCAAAATCTGTCAAAATTATCAAAGTCTTATCTTTATCAACTCCCACAAACGCGTCAGAGATACAAACAACAAATAAGGAAACAAGAGAACAAAAGACTATGATAATTGGCTACTCCTCTTTCACTGAAGGTGCCAACGCATTCAGTAATGCTCTGACCTATTTCACTGCGGGTTTTTCCACCCTTGGTATGTTTAAGGTTGATGCTGATACTGATATTACAAACCACCGCGCCACCATTGGTAATGACGGTTCAGTTTCTTGTCCAGTTGATATCCCACTCAGTTGTTCCAATAATACTTTTGTCGGTGATTTATGCTGCTTTGAGTATCCAGGTGGTGCTATCCTATTGACCCAATTCTGGGATTACAATCCAGGGATTGGACCAGATGATGAATTTACTCTACATGGGTTATGGCCTGATAATTGTGATGGTTCTTTTGATCAATTTTGTGATCAAAGATTAGAGATTCATGACCCAGAGACCATTGTGAAGAGCTTTGATGAAGATTTATACACTGAGATGAAACGTGTTTGGAAAGATTACAAAAATCGTGATGAATACCTATGGGCTCATGAGTATAATAAGCATGGTACTTGTTACACCACTTTAAAACCATCTTGTTATGAAAAGGATCATAAACATCAAGTCTATGTGTATGATTTTTTCAAAGCTGCTGTTGATTTACACTCGAAACTGCCAACTTATAAGTTTTTAAATGAAGCCGGTATCGTTCCAAGTGACACTGCAACATATTCACAAGAAGAAATCTTAGAAGCTCTAAGGAAGAATTTTGGCGGTTATGAACCATACGTTAAATGTGACTACAGTGGTGCTATTCAAGAAGTCTGGTACTTCCATCATTTGAAAGGTTCAGTGGTCAATGGTGAATTTCAACAGATCAACACTTTAAATCCAATGAGATGTCCAAAAACTGGTATCAAATTCCCTCCAAAGAAGCAACCATCCCCGGGGAATCCAATACCAGTTCCAAACCCAGGTAAACCAGGTAATGGTGATTCAAGTAGAGGTTATGTGAAATTAAGTGGTCAGCCTGGATGTTTGATCAGAAATGGGAAATGGTACGTCTCTGGTAGTTGTGCCACTTATACATTAATTCAAAATGATGATGAAAAGATTTACAATTTAAAAAGTTCAGGAGGGTATTGTAACGTTGATGATTCAAAGACATTAAGTTGTGGTCCAAATGTTGGCGCTGGTAATTTTACTTTTGATGAAGATACAAAAACTTTAGGTTATGATGGTCAAGATACTTGGACTGCTGATGTTTTCCCTAAGGGCAGAACTCAAGCCCCTGTTTCCCTTGGTTCAGGTGGAGCTTTTGAATTTCAATTGAAATTTTACTAGCTACAATGCAATATATATGCATCCTATTTCACTACATTTCTCAATTCATTAGATTCATACATTAATATATAACTTCAATAAGAATTCCTTTCATCTGGATTGCATCTTGCTCTTTTCCGTAGTTTAATAGTGGCTATTATCAGATATGAAAGAGCTTTAAATTTCTTTATGGAAGAAAGTTTTTTAAAAGTTGGGCTTTGTCGTTTGGTACCAAAGTTCAAAAGAAGCTGGGTAGTGGAGTCTATGGTTTCTGTTGCCTCGTATAGCTTCAATTTCTCTGTCTTCGACAATAGACTCTTGTAGTAACTGTTTATGAATAGTAATTCTTGGTTTTTCTTGTGTAATTCGTGTCTCTCAAGTTTATAATTCTGAGATTTTTTATAAAGTTTGTCAAACTGGTCTTCCAAGAACTCGATAAATCTATTCAGATCTTCAATTTGGGCTAACAAAGTCTTGTTTTGTGAAATCAATTCATGGGAAGGCTTGTATTTTGTTTGCGAAACTGGAGCAGTGTTGAGTTCTGATCGGTATGATCTAAGTTCTTTCAAAAGGCGATCATTTTGTTTCTCTAATATTTCATTGGTGGACTTTTCACTAGAAGGTGATTTATAAAGGTTATTTGACTTGGATGATCTGAGTTCTTTAAGTAATTGGGCATCTCTGTTATCTTGATCTTCATAAATTGGTATTGGTTTATGGGTTGAAGTCAGTTTGTATTTATTCACCAAGTCAGAGAAATCATCCTTTTGGTCTTGATAGATTTGCTCATCTAGTAGCTCATCGAACTTGTCTTTCTTTTTCTTATCAATTTTAAGGTTTCTGATTGGTGAAGTGACATCATGGTCCCTTGTTTGCGGTCTTCTAATCGGGCTAAGCACCCCTTTGAACGGATTTGAGTCTGGGGAAAGATCGTACTTCTTTGTCTCTGGACGGAGGTCAGGTATTCCCCTTGGTCTAAAACCTAAATCTTTGTATTTATTTTTATCAAATTTTACACTGACATCATGAGATTGTGATCTTTGAACAGTTGGTAACTTAAGTGTATTAAGAAATCTCTCTCTTTTCTTTTCATTTAGGTATGAATCTCTTTCGTAATCATCTGTATTGAGATACCTGGTGTTGGATTGTCCTAATAGTTGGTTATCAATATCATAGTTCCTATGATACTTTGGATTAGGCTTTAAATCTTGATTTGATGAGCTAGATCTTGAAGGAATGTAACTTTTTCTTAATGGTGATGGATTTTTAACAGGTGATATGGTATTTGTGTTGTCTTTTAAAACATGGATACTATTGGTAACATCATTTAATTCATTAGTCAAACGGTGTCTAGAAGTTCTAATTTCTCTTCTTAATTTTGTTAGCAATGAGAGATCATTATCGCAATGATATGCATCTCGTTCTGATGTCATGATGAAAGGTCGTGTACCGTCAGAAAGTGCGATTGAAAGTCTATATGATGTCTTGCGATGATTTAAAGTTATGAAGTGAATCTAATGGGATGATGATAAGAATTATTGTCGCTGAATGGATTACTCTGTTTACAGTATTGGTAATTAAATCTCAAAATTCAAAATGTACCCATATGGGTTTTCGAGGTTTCGTAATTTTTAAATTTGTGTTTTTGTTATTACACTTAAAACTTTGTAACCATAGAAACAAAGACGAGCAATTGAAAATTAAATAATATTTTTGTAAACAAAAAAAAAAACCGGATTTAGATATAAAAAATCGAACAAATCCGGTCAATTGCTGATTATGTCAGCAAAAAAATGGGTTTCAATTTTGGCCCATTTTTTTTTGTTGGAACTTTCTCAAAATTCCCCTTATGACGTAATGTTATTTTTAGGTTTTTGGCATGTTCTAGAACGTCATTTTTGCAGGCTCTGCCGATTGTCAATTTGACATCATCGGTTTCGTTTAATTAAAACAACCCTCAAAACAAACGAATAATTCAATTTCTCATCGGAGGTTGTTAATTAACTTAATTATTTTTACAAAGCAAAAGATCGCCACTTACTAAATACTTAAAGAACACTGTTCCCTTTTATTAACTATCATCAACTGTGTTAAACGCATAAATCATTTGGATTTACCGCTTAAATTAGCATTATACTCGGTATCAGCAAAGAAAGATGGCATCAACTGAACCATCACCAACGAGTTATTTCCCCATAACGACCACTCAGGGTCAAGGTTCCTCTAAGGACTCAAATGTTGGTTACTTTAACTTTGATATGGCTTCAGCTAATAGGGCAAATAGATCCAACAACTGCTCGCCTTCGTTCTTTAACAAATCAGTTTCGCCAACTGGGAGAAATGATCAAGCCTCAGCCCCAGTTTCAAACTCTAACGCCACCGGTTCCCAACCTAGCTTTACACAAGGTATTAATAGCTCTAACGTGAAGAACATTAGAATCGATTCCTCAATTAAGTTTCCACCTCATCTAAAGATTAACACGTCTCAAAAACCATTACCTGCACTTCCTGATTTAACGGTAACGTTAAGTTCGCCTCAAATGGAACAAAAAAGAAGAAATCAAAACCTGCCTAATCAACTAGGCTCATCAAATAAACTTAACTGTAAACTAACTCCAGATATCAAACCTATCAAATCTATAAATGAGTATGTTCAATTAACATCTCATGAAAACGCGATGGAAGAATATGAACATGTCGTGATCGATTTGAGACCTTTTAACCAATACAACACTTCAAGAGTTAAAAATGCATTGAGTATATGTGTTCCATCTACACTGTTAAAGAGAAGTTCATTCAATTTTTCAAATATCTCTAAGACCATGATTTCATCTCAACAAGAAGAGTTAGACGCTAAACTTGATGGATTTGTACCTTTAAGACTGGTATTTTATGATGCAAACTCCGAAGCTGATCATTGTTCTTTACAACTTTTCCAAATTGTTAAGAAATTTAAAGATAGAGCCGTTGATATTAATAAGAAGATTGAAATCTATTACGTTAATGAAGGTTTCCAATTATTTACAAAGGATAAAGACATCGAGGCACAATACGTTGATTCCAAAAAATTTAAAGCATCAAAATCACCAGATCAGACTACATTTTCTGAATTTTTATTACCTTCAGCTGATCCATCTTCACAATTTTTAATGGCTATGAAGAGTAATCAATACTTATCACCTGAAATTATGAAAGACGCTCATATTAATGTTCCACCTTTCCAAAACAATACAGACTTACCTATATGGGTTCAATCTTATACAGACAAATCATGTATTCAAAAGATTGTTTCAAATTTTATCAAGATTGAGAATTGTGAGAATCAGAGAATAAGTGCTTCTGTTCAAAGAAAGATGTCAGTCCCTGGTCGTTCTAATAACTCTCCAAATTCACCTGCTAGTTATAATTTATTTGGTCCTGAAAATGGGTTCAAAAATAGATATCCAAACATTTTACCTTATGAACATTCAAGAGTTAAACTAAGTTTATCACCAATGAGTTCCACTGTTAGTCCATCCAAGAGTCAAAATTTTTATTTCCCACCTCAAAATTTGGCTGTCACTCCAGAAGGTATCTTACCAAAACGTTCACCAAATTCTTCAGTCTCCGGTTGCTCTAAGAGATCTTGTGACGATGATTATTTCAATGCCAATTTTATTAACGTTCCACAATTCAATGAAATATCTCACTATATTGCCACTCAGGCTCCCTTACCATCCACTATTGATGATTTCTGGAGAGTTGTATGGCATAATCAAACTGAAGTTATTGTTTCACTAACCAATCTAAGTGAACATGGTATGAAAAAATCTGATGTTTATTGGGAAAATTCTTCCATTGTCCAATTATTAGAAGAAAGTTCAGATTATAATGATATTCCAGGTTTAACCGTTAGAAAGATTGAATTGACTCGTAAAGGTCATAAAAGAATAGTTCATCAATTGCATTATACTGATTGGCCAGATCATGGGGTTGTTAAATATGATAACCTTTTGAAACTAATCGATACAAAGAACAATTTTATTAAGCATGAAGATTCACCTGTCTTGGTTCATTGTTCCGCTGGTTGTGGGAGAACTGGTACTTTTATTGCCATTGATGTGATCTTGGAAGCTTATATGAAAAAATTGGAAAAGAGACAAGATCAACCTTTTAAAACTTTAGACATTTGGAAAACTGAAGAAGATTTGGTCTATTTCACAGTTCAACAACTACGTAAACAAAGAATTTCCATGGTTCAAAGTTTGAGTCAGTTTATTCTATGTTATGAAGCTGTCCTACAATATTTCTCCCAATTGACCGTTTCATGAATCGTTGCTTAGTCCACTTCCTGGCTTCGTCCTTCAGTTTATTGATCCCTACAAAAGTACAATCCGCATTATTTTTTATACATTTTATGACATAAATCATCACTTAAGATACCCTGTTTTACGATTACCTAAGGGGTCTATTGATTCATTTCGTTTGCTTTGCTTTGTTTTCTATTGGTGTGAGTTTTTTTTTTTTACAGTACCCAAGTCAAAGAATATAGATTAGAACTATGATCTATTCACTACATCGTTGATCAGCTTTGTTATATGCGATGCAGCTATTTATTTTATTATGAATTCCAATGATTATCAAAACTATTCAATTAGTTGTAGGATTATTAACTTGTCTTAAGAAGTACTCAAAGTTCTCGATTAGATTAGAGTCAACTTTAGAAATTATGGCACTATAATTATTTTCACCGATAACATTCTTAACAATAGCTAGTGTTTCACTGATATAGTTCTTCAAGCTTGTAGTGTGAACTGGATCCTTGGATTTGAATAATTGTTGAACTCTATGATATTCACCATTCTCTTGCAGTGAAAGGTCATCATTGTAATGGAATTCATAAAGATAATTCGAATGGTACTTTTCACAATCCCCGTCACCAGATTCATTTATCTCTTCCATGGCACTAATCCAAAGTGTAATTAAGATACTAAAGTCATTGAAAACTGCCTCTTGACCAGTTTTCAACAATGAAGTTAAACCAAAAACATGAATCTTTCTATTTCTTGGATTACCTATGTTATATTCCATTCTAGCATACCAAATATTGATGAATTTTGTAAGGACGAGAGATCTTTCAGAACCGTTAGGATACATGAACTCAAAAACCTTCATGAGATTTGTTGGTTCATAGTATGATAGACGAGCGACGATTAGTAATAACTTAGCAACTGTCAATGGTGATTGAGAATCGTCAATGATATTTTCAATAATTCTTTGAAGTAACTGAGATTCAACTAATAATGATAAAAGCTTTGAGTAATTTGTCTCATCATTGTAACTCTGTAATGTGATGATCTCTAAGATCGACAAGGTGACATCCAAGATATCGTCTCTCATCTTTGGTAAGTAGTCAGCCAAAACTTTGAAAACACTAACAATAAACTCCTTAGTACTATCATTGACCACTAAATCTGGTATCAAGATTATATAGCTTCTGAAAATTTCAAGGATCATCGGTAAAATCTCAGTCTGGTTCAATAAGGCATCCATGTAGAAGTCATTGATGTCCTGGATCAAAGAATGGTTAAAGTCTATGGTTTGATTAACTGGGAAGAATTGTAGGATAGCAAGCCATAATTCGTACCCATCTTCACTCAGTAATGAATGATATTCTGATAAAGGTGAGCAACAAACTCTAACTAAAGGCAATCCAATGCTCCATGTAGAAGCAGAGTTTTCATTCAATGAGATGATCAAGTTCTTCAATATTCTTAGCAAACTATTCTTCAAAATCATTTCATTGGAGTTGTTCGAATCATCCCAAAACTTAGGCACCACAGTTAACAATTGGTCTAGTTCATCAACGGAGATAAGCGGGTTGGTCTTACTGATTAAATCGGCAATGGTGTTTAGCAGAAAGAGCTTGGATTCTGTCAATTCCATTGAATTAACCAGTCTTAGGAGATGACCAATGAACTCCTTAATGTATGGTTTGAATTCCTCCTTTTTGAATTCCCACTCGTTGATGAGGGACTTCAACGCTTGAATAGCAGTCAAATTAACCACTCTGTCATTGATTATGTTGGATGGATCCAATAGATTCAGCAATAAAGAATAGATCTTTTGGATGTTTTGACTCGTGATGACGTTTAAGCTGGTCCATTCCTTGATTAACAGACAAACACGTCTCTTGATTAGTTTGTTTTCAACCAGATCATTTTTCAAGGCTTCAGGGAGGAACACAGTTTCGAACAAGTTGTTGAAATCGATGATTTCATAGATGGAGTTAGCACTTAACTGAAAAATGGAAAAGATTGAATCCTTGATCAAAATATTTTGGGTTGATGCCTCATTGTAATTGGCAAATTCGTTTTGAACCTTGTTCAGAACGTAAGGAACCAATAAGTCTCTAAAGTTATTGATCAAATCTTGGAAGAAGTTTTCAGCGCATTGTCGGATTTGATATTCATAATTCTGATTCACTTCATCATTAGCCCACTCTTCTGGTTCATTGACCCATGATTCCAAATCTACAGGCCGTAGCTTTATATAGTAATTGATCAGTAGATCTGTCAAGGACTTGATCAGATCTTCGGAGAAGAATTCGGTTGTCAACAGCTTGATGGCATTTTCAACTTCGGCTTTGCTTGACTTAGACTTCAATGTCAAAACTGCACCTTTCTTGAACAAAAAATTAATTAACGATTTGAATATCAGCAAGGTTTTGATTGCAATGAATTCCCATAAATCGTCAGAATCGTCGTTGTTGTAGATAATGGAAGCCTTGTCTTGCAGAATGTTCAGTAAAGTGAAAAGAATCTCTTTTGAGCTTGGAAGTAGAATTAAATTAGTTGGATTGATCTTTGATAACAAGTGGTAAATCTTTGCATAACGCTTTATGAACTTTTCTAGCACTTCAGATGGAGCGTACTTATCATAGTTCTGAACTAGAGCTTGGAAATGCTTAATTGACAAAGACAAAAAATCAACAATTTCTGATGTTTGATGAGGATTGTCCAGAACATCAATGACGATTCTCTTCAAACATTTCAATGCAATGTAACCAACTTCAGCACCAGCAAAATCTAGTGACTCAACCCACTCATTGAAGAAAGTAGTATAAATCTTGATCAATAATGGAGTGATGATTGGGATTTTACTCTGTAAGGCTGGTCTCGTTCTACCAATTTTAGCCATTGATAAGTGCTTTAGGATTTGGTTCAGTATCAGGAGTAAGTTGTGAATCTTAACGTTATTCTCTTCTTTTATGGAGTCCTGTAATAGGACTTCTAGCTGGTCAAATAAATTACGCCATTCTTGTGGAAAGTCAAAACGACAAATTCTAGAAATAGCATGAGCATTCTGAATGGCCAATTGTTTGTTAGGTTCATCGATGAGCTCGAAGAGCCTACCTTTAATATTTGTCTTTTCTTCTGGTGACAATGCGCTGCGTAATCGTTAGCATATAATGCGTTAATACCAGACCATCTCTACTTACTTCTTCTTTGAGGATCTCCAGTATTTATCGATACCATTCTTAAAATTGATAACAGCAAGCCATCTTGTCTGCAATGGCAATGAAAGATCATTGTAAACGGTCTATATCTTCGTTAGCTTCCTATGCAAAAATCGTGGATCATGCCATACGTACTTGTAGCAAATAGTGATAGCCTGGTTGTGTTTCCCATTCTTTCAGCTTATTCTCTGCGAGTTTCTGCTCCTGGCCTCTTTCGGAACCATTGGCCTGCTCGAGGACACTGGTCAACGATAGCAAATCTAGGCTCATTGTATCACAAACTTCTTAAACACAGGTGCTCGAAAATCTAACACTTCTCTCTTCATCACTAATTTTTTTTGTAGAAATAAAGACTATGTGATGGTTACGGAGCGATGGGAAGAAGAGAGAGTCACATGCGTCTGTCAGAAGGTAATGATCAGCCATTAGCTTACAATATAAAAATCCGATATAGTGTAACGGCTAGCACGGTTCGCTTTCACCGAGCAGACCGGGGTTCGACTCCCCGTATCGGAGTATTTTATAATTTTTTTTATTTTCAAAATAATAGGCTCGCGAATATTTCCCCATTTGGAATTTGGTGTCTGGAGGTTTTGAGATTGTTTAAAAAACTCGTGTATTAAAAAAAGTGTCAAAATTCAAAGGCATTTAGGACGTCACTTTGTTTTCTTTTTAATACTTAAACCTTTGCAGAAGATGGCTGCTACCACACAAGCTGCAAATAAGGTCGATACTTTGACTGCTCAATACATCGAACACGAAAAGTTGATCAATGAAGAGTTTAAAATCTGGAAAAAGACTGTGCCTTTCCTATATGATACCATTCAAACTTATGCTCAAGAGACCTCATCACTAACTGTGGAACCACTACCTAACTTCGAAGTATCTAGTGATGGTAACGAAATAGAAGCCAAGTTTATCATTGGTACATATGACAATAAGGCCGATGCTCAAAATTACTTGAAACTAGCTTCGATCAAATTACCATCTACTTTGTCACCTAATGTTAAGACATCCATCCCAATCCAAACTGGTGCTTCACAATTTCCAAAATTCAGCATCAAACAACAGTGGAAACACCCTGGTGAAGTCAACAAGGCCAGATATAACAAGTTCAATAATAAGATTGCCACTTTTACAAAGAATGGTGATATCAAACTTTGGGACTTTAACAATGAGGAGTCATTAAGTACGCTGAAGTTCCATGAAAAGGATGGGTTTGGCCTAGAATGGGGAATTGGCAATGATACATTACTAACTGGTGGTGAAGACTCTAAAATTGCTCTATGGGATATCAGTAAATACACTGCTCATCCTGTTAGGGTGTTTGAATCCCATAGTTCAATCATCAATGATTTTTCATGGAGTCACCAAATTCCAACATTGTTCGGTTCTGTTAGTGATGATAGATCAGTTCAGTTGATAGACACTAGAAGCAATGCTGATGAACCACTCATCAAGATTTCAGATGCTCATAAGGACGTTATCAATGCTATTGAGTTCCACCCAACTTTGAGTGCGTTTGTCACTGGTTCGGCTGATAATTTGATAAACGTGTGGGATCTAAGATACACAGAAGCCCCATTGAGACAACTATACGGACACAACAATGCCATAACACAACTAAAATTCAACCCGACTAATTCTAACTTACTTGCATCCTCTTCAAATGACAGAAGAATCCATATTTGGGATCTGGATAAACTAGATGAGGAGTTTGACCCCGAAGAATTGATCAAGAATGATGCTGAGGATCCAACGTTGACCTTTGTGCACGGTGGTCACACTGCTAGAATCACAGAATTCAACTGGATCCCAGGCACGATAAACACTGTTGTCAGTGCTGCTGAAGATGGTCTTGTTGAGATTTGGAAACCACACCTACCAGTTGAAGAAGATGAAGAAGACGAAGACGTTGAGGTTGAAGACGCTAAAGATGAGGAGAAGGAAGGCGAGGAGAAAGAAGATGAGAAAGAAGAGGAAAAGAAGGATTAACAATGACCTTCCATGATGTGTTTTTATGTATTATTATGTTTTGTTGAATTTACAGGTTTCTCGAGATGAATGTTTCAATGTAAAATGCCTTGTTTATTTTCTTTTAGTTAGATTTCGTTATGCTTCAAAGTAATCAATCTTCATGGTCTTGACCAACTTGTCTCTTTTCTGTTTTAAGAAATTTATCTCTAAATCGATCTTGTCAATATTCATGTCTATTTCGTCATTAATCATGGATTGCCAACCATTATGCTTGAAACATTTTCTCTTTTCCAGCAAACAGACTTTGGCATCAATAGGTTGTTCTTCAGTTCCTTGCAGTTCTTTGAACATTGTCACCAACGCAACGGTGTCATTAGTTATCAGGTCTATTTCATCAACATGTGTCTCTTCCTTTCTGAAGATGTAATCATAACCACAAAGATCAACTTTTTTCACTTTAGCTTTCTTCTTGCTAGTAGTTTCAACATCAGCAGCGGATTCATTGGTTAGTTCTTCATTAAGTTTCTTGATATTCTCTCTTGTCTTGATAAGGAGTCTCTTCTTGTTGATCTCTATGTCTCTCATTGATTTGAGAGTTTTGATACTCTGTTCGATCTTTTGAATGTTTGGGTCTTCGTTAAATTGAACTGGTGGTTCAGGTAGGCGACTTCCCAGGGATTTGAACGATGTTAAGTCCTGGGCATGGTTCACAAGTTGGACTAGTTTATCTTTGTCTAATGCATTTGCTTGGTCTTGGGCCGGTAGTTTGTTGTAGACAACTGATTTCATATATTGAATACCATGTTCTCTGGAGCAGTATTTAGAATCATTTCCAGAGATTGGCTTGAAACAATTCTCGATACGGCACTTCCTCTTCCATAGTGTCTTACCTTTACCCTCGTGTTGACAATAAGGGCAGAAGTAATTCGCTGTCAGTGGTTCATATCTCTTATCAATCTTCATACACCTGAAGTGATACCACTCATCACAACCATCGCAAGCAACCATCAGATCACCATTATCTGCACCCCGACAGATACAAAACACCTCTTCACTGTTTTCATTATATTGGTTCGTGGCCTTAGGCGGAAGTTTACCTATTCTTGGATCTATCACTGAACCATCATACTGAGATTTAGCTGATGATGCCCTTTTTGGCTTTGGTGTTTGTCTTCTCTTCTTGGATCTTTCTTGTGGGGATTCCTCTACAGTGCTTTCACCAGATACATTCTTCTCTGTCTCGACGTCTGAATCCAGGCTCATTATTCTAGAAATGCCTTAATATTGGGGATTTTTTTGCCGTTGTTGTATCGAAATCAGTACTAAAGTTTATTCGTACGCGCATTGATTTTTGTATTTCACTTTATAGAACAAGTTCGCGAAGTGTCTCTGATCTTCTTGATTGAGCTCATCGCCCTTAGAAATCCCAAGGTTGTCATTGGATTGCAAAGAAAAGGCCCTGAAAACGATAAAATATGAGCCAGAGTTCAGAACTCAGTGCGGTGGAGCCAACGCCAATAGAGATAGAGGACGCGCCAGAAGAGATCCCGCCTCAAAGGGAGGTGTTTGGCGTCGATTACAAGCGTTTATCGACATTAGCTTCTGTCATGTATAATGTCCAAAAGTACTCTTCCTACACTTTCTCCATCTTCGCTGGCCTGCATGGCATCAATGTCCTGGTTGCACCAGTCATCTCCGCCTCCATTGCAGATCAGGTGTTGTCTATGACAAGAGCTGTGTACCAGGCCGAGGGCCTTGAGAGCATATTAGTCTGGGGTTCTTTGTCAGTCCATGTCATTGCCGGTGTTTCTCTAAGAATAATACGAAATCTACAGCACAAGTTAAGGTACGGTGGCTCGAAGAGACATGATAATGCATTGAAGAGAAAGAGAAAGCAACCACAAGTGGACCAAAATGCTATTGTCAGGGACACATCTGGCGAAGTTACAGTTAATGATGATAAAGAAGTCGGCCTGGCAGGTGGTGTCACAAACATGGTTGGGTTAGGTCCTAAGAAGAGTTATGTCTTTAGAAAATTTGGACTATCGCCACTGCAGATGTCTGGATACCTGCTGGTCCCGCTTGTAAGTTACCATGCTCTACAGACTAGAATTGTCCCACTGATAATAGAAGGTGATAGCAGTTACATCAACTTTGAATTTATCGCATATTTATTGAGTAACACTGGCTCCATTTGGCATCCAGTAAAGAACTGGGTCGTTTACCCATTACTGGTGGTGTTGAGTACCTACCATATCATATATGGTCTACTGAAATGGAACAATGTTAAGAACATGAAAGTCAGAAAAGCGGGCGCTATGACCATCAATGTCTTGAGTTTGGTGGGTATATGGAGCTTGTACACCGTCAGCAAGATTGATTACATCAACTCTGTCCCGGAGTTTATCATCAAGAAGTTTGACAAATATCTTAACTACTTTCACTACTTAAAGTCGGCATAGACGTAAATTTTAATTAGCTTGGAGTTATACGGCTAATAATATTCATAAAAATCATATTTATTTGTCAATCATCGACCCATTTAATACATTCGTAAAATTCAACTATTATATATCATAAAATTAAATCAAGTAGTTATCTCGTAATTATATCAAAGAAGTTTAAAACCTAACGCCATTTCCTTTGACCATAACCATTATTCTTCTTCTCATCCCTGTTAGCACTCAAGGCAGCCTTGCTTCTCTGGAAGGCCAAGATACCATCAATCTTGCTCAACACTAGTTCCAACAGCTCTTTACGTTGTTGTAGCTCAATGTGTCTCTTGATCTTTGGGTCTTCTTTAGCAAACTCTTCGACTTGCTCCTCGGTCAGGTTCAAATTCAATCTGTTGTCTAGTTCTCTAGGGAATTTGTAAAAAAAATCAGTCAATAGTTCAACATTCAAGAATAATACTGCTGTGGTTGTTAATTTCTCGTTAACAACATTTAAAAAGACTTCTGGACATTTGAACTTATTCTCTTTCACTTTACATGGGTTTGACTTCAAAGCCTTCAGTCTCAAATTCAAGATGATTGAACGATCTTTCAAGAAGAGAGCTTCACGACCTCTATTCAGCAAAACATGCGAAAACCCTAGGGTCTCTTCATTGTTCTTGCCACCTTCTTCCAAGTACTTCATCACTTGGCCCAATTTACGACCACCAATGGAGGTTTTCAATTGGTTGTAAGCCTCATTCACTTGGTTCAACTCTTCTTTTAGCAAATGGACTGAATGCTCTCTCGAAATAGTCCATTCACGATCTTCAACATCAATCTCATACTTGTATGGCTTGATACAGTTTTCAACTTGATCAGCAGTGCTGAAGTATCTTGAACTCAACACATTTTGAGCAGCTTCTTTCACAGCTTCTTTAGCCAAGGGATGATTCTTCAACTGTGTGCGATCAGTAATGTTTTCAACCTCTGAAACAATGGCATTTGTAATCAATGATGTCGAAAGTCTACCAACGCCAAGTTTGGTCAAAGAAGAGGTGGTCAGTTCTAATTTCTTAGCCCAATATGGATCTTCTTTCTTCAATTCACTCAATTCTTCCAAGTTTTGAATCAGTTGTTTGGACGATATATCCTTTGGATCAAGTTTGTTCCAGTATCTTGATGCTAATAGATCAAGAACCTGTTGATCTAGTTCATTTCTCAAAATTGACTTCAATTCGGTTCTACTGAAATGTTCATTCAATTCTTTAACTGCTAGCTTCAAGGCATCAACATTCTCAGCTAAGTAAGTCTTTGGTGTTAAGTGACGATCGTTGAATTCGACTTTAAATTTGTATGAGGTTTCATCCAGTTCTTCTTGAACCAATTTAGCAGTTGGAGCAAGAGACATTGACATCGTTCTTTCCAAGACCTTGATCAACTTCTTCTTCAAAACTCTTGTGGAGACGTTACAATTTTGAAAGTCAGCCTTATTAGTCTTCAAGTATTGGTACTCAAAGTTTTGCTGAGCAACGAAGGCATCGTGACCAACACTCTTTCTGAATAATGATTTGGAAGGTGCCTTAGTGATAACACCAACGTATCCCATCTTCAATGGGTATTTCTTGTTCAATAAGATGCTTCTAGCAATCTCAGGTTCAACCAAATCTAGTTTAGTAATGACACCAATGGTTCTTTCACCCCTTGGATCTGCCTGTTTACTAGCTCTCAAAGCTGCACTGTTTGCTAAATCAACATCAGCAGATGAAATGGCCAAAATGACATTTGGACTCTCCAAATACCTGTCACAAAGCTCACGGATCTTTTGCTTCAATACCGGTGGCTGATCAGCAGCCTCAATTTGAATATAGCCTGGCAAATCAACCAAAGAAAGATCTGGGATCGATGGCGATCTGATTGTTAGCTGAATAGGATCACTGGAGATAGCATCAGTCTCTGGGACTGCCATGTTCAAGTCAAACAAGATCTTTTGAACTTCTGAGAAGTCTGTCAAGTTGTACATCTTCAAAGCTGGAAAATCAGCGGTCTCTGCAGCGGCACTTGGGGTATTGACCAATGTCAATTCGATAGGTCGTCTGGTGACCATATTAGAGCCCTTTGGAAGAAACTCGTGGCCGACAATGGATTCTAAGACAGAGGATTTACCAGAAGATTGTGAACCAATAACCACAATGGACGGTAACTTCAAGTTGTCAGATGATCTGTCAATTTCCTGGAGTAGTGACCTGATTTCAATCATTTGTCTAGTCAGGCTCAGCATTTGTTCATCAGTGTCATCGTCTTCTGGCTCTTCATCTTCATCTTGTTCAATCAGCTCTTCTTTCTCTCCTTCATCGTCTTCTTGTGTAGAGGCAGCAACTGCCGCAGCAGTACCAACAGCAGTACCATTGCTATTATTGTTACCGCCGCCATTGTTATTACCGCCCTCAGAGGAATCAGAAGCACCACTGCCAAAATCTAACCCACTCATAAATTGTGAGGCCTTGTCAAAGACGCCTTCACCGAGATCTTTTAGTTGCTGTAGCTTGTCACTAGTGTAGTTAGATGCCTCTTCAACCTTGTAGGCAATGTAACTCCCTGCGGCAGCCAGACCACCACCTACATAAGCAGGGCCTCTCACCATTTTACCACCAACTTTGGCAAAGGCACCAAAGGAGAAGGACCTTGGTCTCAAATGGGTAGCTGGGTGCTTAGGGATCAAATTGGAGCTTGTTATCATCAGCAATGGGGAATTGGATATGCTTCTTCTATTAAGAATGGAAAAGCTCTGCTTGAGCACATGGGGCACCAAGCAAGGATTTCTGCCACAGGCAGTCTTGGCCGCCGTGGAGGCTCCCACCATGGGTCTCATCATAGCGCTTTGTAGGGCCATTGTGCTTTGCAAAGGGTTGATTTCATGTTGTAGTCTTAAGATTTGCCATATTTTTTTTATTATGCCTAGTGGTGTATGGATGTTTTGGCGATGGCGTTCTTTAGTTAAAGAATAGTTAATAAGTACGGGTCTATGGCGGTTTCTACGACGGTAAGGTTTCCATAAGCGATTTAAACATGTTGTTTATGACCTAATGTACAAATGTGCCGGCTTAGGTTTTCAGTAACCAAACACAAATCTCTTTTCCGTAGAGTATATTGATATTAATGAATCCCATGACTCGTAAAATCTTTCCTGTATCGTCTTCCTCCCTCTCTTGGTCTCTCTTCTCAAACACTAATCTTTATAATACAATTTTGGACGATTAGGCCGTTACTCAACGACTTGTTCCTTCTTTTCTAATGGGTTGTAACGTAGGAATTTCTCAATCAAATCGACGTGGGTCAAGATCATTCTTCTGCAGCAGTATCTCTTCAATTTTAGCTTATCTAGAGCTTCACCCTCACTGATGTCTTCTTCTAAGTATGAAAGGTAACTTTCCCATTTGTCACCAACAACCTTTATGTCAATGTTAGTAATCCGATCAGAAATTGGAAGGTATCGAATCTGTTAATTTCTGGCCCAGAAACCACAAAAAGTTTCGGGAGATCAGCAGATAGCGAAACGAGCATCACAAAGTGCACATACTTTACCACAGGAGAAACAACGAACAGGGACAATCATTGTGTTTTGGATCTGTTACCGTTGATACTCTTTAATGTGTTAGCACGTTAAATTCTGAAAATTTTAATTCTCTACTTTCGAGTCTCAGGGTAACCGGCTTCAATATTCGCGAATTCCCAATTCGGACTAAAAATTTTTAAGCTATAGAAAAAATTTAAATGCGATGAGCTTCACTTGATTGTGTTTGTATCAAGACGTTTCACAGCCAAATTGAACAATGTCTGAAGAATACAAGCTGTCAGTCGTCGCTGGTGGTAAACCTCTTCCAACCGGCTCCCTTTTCGCACAAGATGGTCGCCATTTTATTGTCCCATTCAACAATCAGCTAAGAGTCTACTTCATCACTACTAGACAGTGCATCAGATCTTTAAAGTTCAATGATGTCAACAATATCAACTTTGACAAGCTAGCTGAGCTAAAGCATGACACTGAAAACAGTAATTTGATCTGGGCCTTCTTAGAAGATGGTGAAGTCCTGATAATAAACTGGAAAGACAAGCTAACAAACCCAGTCTTAAAGAGATTCTCACTATCATTACCACACAAGGACGATTCACTACTGAAAGTGGTCAGTTTTAACAAGGACCACTTCACTGCCATCACTGGTAAGAAATCCAATAAACCACACACTAGATCAATCATCCAATACAATATTCAAGAAAATGAGGAAATTACGCAAGACACTATCACATCAGTCAAGAACGTCATCTTGTTCTCCATTTCTAAGGACTTGAACAAAATCTCATTTTTGAGTAAGAACAAAGACGGGAAATCATTCACTGTTATTGATCTATCAAACTCGTCCAACAAAATCACCATTCCATTTGCATACAGGGCCTTCATCACCACATTGGCAGTTTCCAACGATTCCACTGTAGCTGCTGGTACTTCCAGTGGTATCATCCATTTGATATACCAAGACACTTCCCGTGTTTTAAAATGGCATATTGACCAAGTCAAATCATTAGCATTTTCACAAGATAACAACTATTTACTATCTGGTGGTTTAGAAAGAGTTCTTGTCTTCTGGCAATTAAGCACCGAAAAACAACAATTCTTGCCTAGACTGAACGGTGAAATTGACCAAATAGACAGCACAAATGACGAACACTACACACTGACATTGAAACTAGATAACCAAGAGAACTTTGAAATCTTGGTCTTATCAGCTGTTGACTTACAATCAAGATTATCAGTTACTGGTCCAAGACAAAATTTCAACTCTGATCTATCCAACTTCAAGAAACTCCAGAAATCATTCCAAAAGAACGCAGACGCTGATGTTACTAAAGTCAAATATGATTTCACTAGTATTTTCAGAGTGCATCCAATCACTAAACAGCTATACTTCATCAATGGATCAAACTTACAAGTGTTTGATTTCTTCAAGAACGAACAGAGTTTTGTTCAAAAGATCACAGATACATTACAAACCGGTAAGGTGAGATCAGAAACCAAGTTACTAGATCCAGTTGTCAACAACTTCGCCTTCACTGCTGACGGTAAATGGTTAGCTACTGTTGAAGAGCATCACCATGGTGAAATTGATAACTTATTGTCCAAGAACGATTTGACTTACGTTTTGAAATTATGGAGATCTGTCGAACTACAAACCAAACAACCTACATCAAATGCCAACCCAGCCGTTGTGCAAACCTCTTGGGAACTAATAACTAAAATCATCAACCCACATGGTCTGCATATACCTATTCTATCTATCATTGCCGCTCCAACTTCATTCCACAAAGGTGTCGCATTTTTAACCGCTGATAACAATGGTGGTGTTAGACTATGGAGGCTAAATGGTAATGACGAGAAACATCTGTCTTGGTCACTAAGAAAATTGAAACCATCTACTGGTATCTTCTCCAACTCTATAAGTTTGACATGGTCTGAAGATTCAAGTTTGATCTTCCTAGGGTTTGACAGCAACATTATCCCAATTGATACCAACACATTCGAAGAGATCGAAACAGAAGAAACTTCAGTGCTAGCGAACATCACTGGCTCCAGAATAAAGTACCTAGATATTGTCGATAACAATTTGATAGTATTCTCCAAGACAGTGCTGAAATCCATCAACTTGCTGACAATGGAAGAGAATGACTTAATTTTGAAAGTGAATCCTCCAAAGAAAGGTGAGAATCTGATTTCAGTCAACCATAACAAGAATCTGATTGCTGTTGCCTCCAATTACTACAACCCAGAACTAAAAAAGCTCCAATCTAAGATCTTTGTCTTCACCCCATACTCCAAGATTCCAGTGTACTCAGCTGAACATAATGAATATATCTCCTCAATCAACTGGAACTTGGATAATGACTTCATTTTCATTGACATCAGCTCCAGAATAGGTATTGTCACCGGCTCAAAGATTGACGATGACTCTGATATCACCACTGTGGATTATGCCCAAGAGATGAGTATTCTGCTACAAAACGCTCAAAGCTCAAGTGAGATCTACAAACAGACCAGCGACATTGATAACACTGATGAGATTTCCGGTTACAGCAAAGGTATGGATGTCAACTCCTTCAGAAGTCTGTTTGAAAACATTGATAGTATCAAGCTCGAGACTATGTTTGAACGTGTTATGCAAGTTATTAATTAATCAACGTACGTCATATATAAAGGTGACATCCTATGAGGTCAACATAAAATAGAATTGCATTTACTTTCGGGTGTAGTTGTCGCTAACGTGTAGCTAATATAATATTGAAAATGAAATCTGACTCACTATTTATATAAGGTCATTCATTTCAATTCGATGTTTTCCTATCCCGGCTTCAACCGATAGCCCATTTCCAACCTGATAACCACATATTTCCCAAGTAAAGCCCTAAATATATAAAAGGCACAGTTTGCTGTCTTTCAAGGGATATTTCTGTGGTTGTTAGTTGTATAATAAAACTCCCTTACTCAATCTTCGCCGCTCTTGAGATTTTTCGGGACATTAGAAAATAACCGTATAAAATTGAAAAGGTACCCGTTAACACTATACACTCAGAAAATCGCCCCTGGGATCAAAGATGACTTCTCCAGTGATCAAGTCCCTTCTGGACACTGATCTATACAAGATCTCCATGCATGCTGCTGTCCACAAGAACTTCTCCGATGCCAATGTCGTTTACAACTTCACCAACAGAACTCCTGATAAGAAACTGAACCCTGAAGCTCTCTCCTGGCTAAAGGTCCAAATCTCCCTGCTGGGTGAGCTAAGGTTCAGTGAAGAGGAGATTGAGTACCTTAAGAGAGAGGTTAGTTACCTACCACAAGTTTATTTGGACTATTTGAAAGATTTCAAGCTGAATCCAAACGAACAGGTTAAAGTCACAATGGATGACAAAGGGGAACTAGACTTGAAAGTTCACGGATTATGGCAAGATGTCATCCTCTATGAAATTCCACTGCTAGCCTTAGTCTCAGAGGCCTACTTCAAGTTTGTTGACAACGACTGGAACCTAGATGGTCAAATTGAAAATGCTCAAACTAAGGCTAAGGGCCTAATAGATGCTAAAGTCCCATTCTCAGAATTCGGGACCAGAAGAAGAAGATCATTTCAAGTGCAACAGACAATAATACAAGCTATGGTCGACTATGTGAACACTTTGAAAGACGAGGATGATAAGAAATTTTTCACTGGTACTTCCAATGTCCTACTTGCGAAAGAACACAACTTAAGACCAATTGGTACCATTGCACACGAATGGTTCATGGGTATCGCTGCCATAACTCAAGACTACAAGAATGCTAATCATCAAGCCATTGACTACTGGGTTAACACATTTGGTCCTGAAAATGCCGGTTTAGCCCTGACTGATACCTTTGGTACCGATGATTTCCTAAAAGTCTTTGTGAAGCCATACACTGATTATTACACCGGTGTTAGACAAGATTCTGGTGATCCATTGTTATATGCTGAAAAGATTGCTAAGCATTATGAGAGTTTGGGCTACGAGAAATTCAGTAAGGTTGTCTGTTTTTCCGATTCGTTAGATGTTGCTAAGTCCATCCAATACAAGAAGAAAGCTGATGAAGTTGGCCTAAAGTCCGTCTTTGGTATCGGTACCAACTTAACCAATGATTTCAAGAGACTATCCACTGCTGAGAAATCCGAGCCACTAAACATCGTTATCAAACTTTTCGAGGCCAATGGTAACCCTGCTGTTAAGATCAGTGATAATTTAGGTAAAAACACAGGTGACGCTGCCACTGTGGTGAAAGTGAAAGAAGTGTTAGGCTACAACGAGAGAAAGTGGGAAGGTGATCAAGAAGAACACAGATGGAAGTGAGGTAATACCAATATACTTGTCAGATAATTAATCTCATGCCAAAGTTTTGTTATTAGTAGTTCACGATGTGGTGTCCGGATGTTTCTCAATGACATAAATTATCAAACAACATCAAGAACTTTTAAACTTAATCTCTTCTTTACTGAACGAATACCAGCACAATGAGCGTCGTTGAAACCACAAGAGAACCACCACAAGTCAATGCTACTTGCCTTGATCTCCTTATAAATGAGATTGTGCCTCTTGCACTGCGTACAACCGAAGAGTTAAGCAAAACAACCAAGGAAGAATTAGAATCAGAGATTGCCCAATTATCGATAAGGGACGCTGATACCGGTGACGTGAAGATCTTTGACAGTGATTTATTGAATAGCGAGGAGGTCAATTACAAGATTGACAATTATGGGTACAGTATAGGGCTGAGATTAAGTGAATTGATGATCTTTAACAATCCATCTAATGAAATCTTGAAGAATCTGGAATTGTTAAATATAATGAAGTTCATCTGCCGTGATGTTTGGAAGATTCTGTATGGTAAACAGATGGATAACCTAAGAACGAATCATAGAGGAACATTTGTACTTATTGACAGCCATTTCAAGCCTTTCAAGAGAACAAGTTCCCAATTGGATTTAGAGGACACCATTGATAAATCAAAGAGTTACCTATGGATCCCAAGTGGGATAATAAGGGGTGTGTTGAAGAGTTTTGGGATCGATAGTTTGGTGACGCCAGAAGTTTCTGAATATCCTGCTGTTACATTTAACATACAGACTAATGTTTAAGTTGTCTACGAAGTTATTCATCATGATCACGTTTCACATGTAGTACAGTACATATTGTCTAGCATCTTTAATCTTCATTTTTCACAATCGAGGATAGATCAGTCAAGGTTTCTTCCTTCTTCAAGCTGATGATTGAACCAGTTTTCAATAGTTTTTCTCTTCTCTTTAACTCAGCAGCTTTTTTCTCAAGGGCAGCGGCTCTCAACGCTAATTCTTTAGCGGATTTCTCTTCCAGTTCTTGTAATTTTTGTTGTCTTGATAGAATTCTTTCATGTTTCAACACGTATGGAACAGTCTCACTAATGACTCTTAGTTTATTTCTGCTTGGATCTGGAGAGTATTGGAAACTTGGAGAGTTTCTGATAGATGACAAAATGGCCTCGTTTTCCTCCTTGATAGATTTGGAGATCTCCTTGATCGGTGAAGAGTTGATATCTGGTCTGAAAGAGCCAGTGGATCTCAAACTTGGAGTAGTTATTGATTCGTCATCAGTGCTTAATGAGTTCTTTCTTTGTTCTTCCAATGTTAGAGCGGCCAAATTGGATAATGAAGGATTAGCACCAAATTCCGGTTTCTTTTCATCAGTGACACTCGACAGTTTCTCACTTCTGTAATTTTCATACAGGAAATTCGTTGTTAGATCTTTGAAGTCTTGTAAATGGGAACCTAAAAGCACATTCTTCAATTTTGGAAAATCTGAAGATTGTTCAATGTCAATTAAACCCCATGGGTATTTTCTAGCGAATTTCAATTCACCATTGATTTCATGTTTCTCCTTGGATGCCATGATAGCAAACGGTTGGATAGCTCTTAGCGCTCTGTTCTCTTCAATGACCTCTATGTCGTCTTCATCCTCGTCATAGCTAAATTCAAACACTGGAATACTATATTTAGAAATATCATACAGAACGTTCTTCTTGAAGCCTTGTAACTCCACAGTGGTGAATGAATCACTTTTACTGATCACAGGCAACACATTGACATATTTCGATATCTTTTTCATACATTCAACATCCAATTCTCTTAAACCATGACCTGTTGGTTCAAGGAAGTACAAGCAAACATGGACTCTTGTGTCTTCAAACTTTGGGTTTCTTCTAATTCTGGTCTCTTCGGAAAGGACATGGTCAAACTGTTGTTGCAAGTAGGACAATATTTCGTTAAAGCAAACCTCGTTATCCAAATTGTCACCAAAACCAGGTGTATCGACAATTGTAACATTCAATTTGGAACCATCCTCATCTTCAATATCAATCTTAGAAGTTGTAATGGCAATGGTGGCCCCATCATAATTGGCAGAGGGATTGAAAGATCTAGAGTCGTGGAAGTAATCTGAGTCACCGACTTGTGATTGAACTTTTGGTTGTTCAAGGACTGTGCCGATTGGCTCGTACTTATGAGGGACGATCTTGGTGTCTACTAATGCATTGATGAAGGTGGTCTTACCGGTGCCAGACGGCCCCGTGACCATAATGGTGTATTTGATACCCCTCTTAGCGTCATTCTTATGCCTCAAGTAAGTGGTAGCCATTGTGTTGTGCGATGTAATTGTTTTACTTCCGCTGCTAACAAGTATAACTCTATCATCTATTTCACAGCTCTTTTGGGCAAATTAAACTCGAAAATTCTTCTATGAGACGCGTTAGAGGCTATTGACACGTAAATTGATGGCAGATCTGATAAAAAGAAGGCGAAAGCACGTGACTATCACATGAGTGGTCACGTGGCTTTGGAATTTTTTTTTTCCAATTCGCGGGAAGAATCTCTCACAGTGGGATTAGTCCGAAGGCCGACAACCGTTTAGAGACCGTTTAACGTGAAGTGAGGGTGTTATGCGGTACAGGGACAATAGGTAAGAGCATAAATCAAGTTAAGTGACTGCTCTATACATTGGTACCCTCCTATGCACTTATTCTCCCGGAACAACACGGTTGAATTTGCTTGTAGGCTTCCCCAGCTCCACATTTTTCAAGTGGGCATCAGTTGACACATTTTTATTGTCCATGCCATCATGAGCTGGTGCCAAACGCGCCGTTGCTGCTGGTGCTGGAGGTGATCTTTGACCGAAGTAATGTTTGCATTGGGGGGTTCACGTTGCTGTCTGGGCCTAACTGAGACTGTCTGTTTGTCTACCTATGAGTCCAACTATGGGTCTTGCCCACCCTATTGGTGAACGGTGAGAGTAATATAACATTGGCTCACCTGCCACCTGCCCACCCTTTGCCCCTCCAGATGCATCTCGATCGTTTGCATCTGGGGAAGTATCAACTGATACTCAATTTTTCGCACTCGCACTTAAAGCCGCTCGTGACTAATTGTGTCAATCCTGGTTTATAACATATAACTACTCTCGATCCTGCCTGTATTGTCCCTTAGTGCTAGCTTAACAGAATACACATGATTTTACTATGAGTGAAGTCCCCACACAGACACAATTGCACACTCCGACTCCAGAAGTAGGACACACAACCATGCCAACGGCGACGACAACAATAGCACCACCACCACCACCATCACCACCGCCACAACCAACAACAATATCAACCACGTTCACAACGACGTCAAAGTCAACTAATGACCAAATCAATGAACATAGCATCAATGAACTACAGTCTGAGAAAGGGCAAGACAAACCTCAGCCACCACTGGATCAAACACTAGAGCTGGATGACCAACCCCACCAGGCTGATGACACCAATTTGCACATCGACGCTAATTTAACAGAACCAGAGACGCCGTATTCCCCATATCAAGCTTCAACGCCTTCCTACACAACTGATTTACCTAAAAGAACCACTGATGTGAAGCTTGAAGACGATTCTGGAACACCAAGACCTACAAAGAGATCTAGAAAGTCACAAGGTGCCGGAGTTAAAAAGCCATTGTATACCCGATACGAATCATTGTTCATCATTAAAGCATACAAGACCATTTTAGATCAACAACCAAATTTGGTGTTAATCGATCTGTTTAAGATCGTGGCCATCTTGTTCAATGAAGAGGCAAAGAGACAAGGATTTAAAGAACGTACTGCTGATCAATTATATCAGAAATACAAACGTATCCAACATGGGTTAAACCATGGGGAATTAGAATTCTTAAAGTTCTTTAAACAGAATAAATATAACCCAAAGGAATGGATACCTAATTTTAGGAAAGTAAGTGAAGATGAAGAAGATCCATTGAAATTTATCAAGTTCCCCAAATTACACGATGCAATGTCAGAGATCCTAGGTAAAGAACATATTGGTGATGAAACACTTGAGATTGATGCCGATAACTCTTCACAGGACTCAGACCCTGAAGACCAACTGTTGAAACTGGCTGGTTATAACGACAATACTAATGAGACTGATGACGATAATAACACTAATGATAGAGCAAAGAGACTAATTGACGATTTACAAGGAAAGGTTAAATACCTTGAAGAAAAATTGAAGTTCAAAGATGATGAGATCTTGACTTTGAAAGAAGGTAATAGTAATAAAGAACGAGAAATTGCATTTTTGAAAGACATGGTCAAAGAGGACCTTTCGTATATACGACATAAAGTTAAGAGTATAAAAGAATGATTAGCATTTTGCGTTTTACATCTCACTAAGTTTTTGTAGTTAGGATGTATATTTCTTTCGATCCTTGTCTTAACAATAAACTGACACAAAAAAAAAACTTGACCTTAACTAGTTGGATTCATCCCTTTACAACATAAATAAAAACACATCAAGATGTCATTCAAAACACTCTCTGCCAAAGTCGCTGCTCAAGTGGATAAAGAATTGATGAGTACCGGAGGCTTCTCCATCGATCAATTGGTGAGTATCCTCAACATACTACTATTGAGACATTATACTAACATTAATAGATGGAACTCGCGGGTCTTTCAGTCGCTGAAGCTACTTATAAATCCTTCCCTAAAGCCAACAAAGTTCTTGTAATGGCAGGTCCGGGAAACAATGGTGGTGATGGTCTAGTTGCAGCTCGTCATCTGAAACTCTGGGGTTTTAACCCAGTGGTTTATTATCCAAAGAGAAGTTCCAAAGATTTGTTCAAAGGGTTAGTGACACAATTGGAATCATTAAGTTTGGATTTCATCGAGGAGTTAGACGTTAAACAATTGAATAGCTTCCAATTGATCATCGATGCCATCTTTGGGTTCAGTTTCCAGTCTGGATCTATTCGTTCTCCGTATAAGGAAGCAATTGACTTAGTTAATGAGACATCGGTGCCTATCGTCTCAGTGGATATTCCTTCTGGTTGGGACGTTGATAATGGGTTTGTCGAAGGTGGTCTTCGTGATCCTGCAGTGCTAGTTAGTTTAACTGCTCCCAAACCTGTGGCAAAATTGATCGATACTGAAAAGACTCAGCATTATGTAGGTGGTAGATTCATCGGTGAGGAATTTGCAAAGAAATATGATATTGATGTTTATGATTACAAAGGTTACGATCAAGTTGTCAAGTTACAGTAATCTTGCTCTGTTTAATGAAGATTTATGAAAAATTATGACTTTATTACTTGTACTCAAATACGATTGACAGAGATCACAAAAATAATGACGAAGAAAAAACACAAGCATTTATCAAATTCTTTTCTTTACACCTTCTATCTAAAAGTTATCCCATTTGTCATCTTCTTTAGACCAGTTCTTGTTTGATAATCCAGACAATTTGGTCTTTTGTTTAGGTTTTTCTAAACCAAAGGCAGGTTTGATAGCATCTTCTTCACCAACACCATCAAATAATTTCCCATATTGACCATTTGGATCTGAACTACTACCTTGTTGACCATTAATGTTTAGTCTGTTAAAGGCCTCTAGACCATATTGGGAAGTTTCTTGAAATTTTTGACCAAATTGAGCTGCGGCTTTCTTAGCTTCTTGACCAATTTCACCTTGGGATAATTGTTGAACACCTGGTTTAATCACTGATTCATTGACTTCTTCAATAGATTTAGTAACTTGTGATGAAAATAGGTTCCAACCTTTAGAAAAAGTACCTAATGGATCCTTTTGGAAGTTATCAATTGTGAAACTAGCTAAAGAACCACCTTTGTTTTGTTGTGGAGCAGGGGTATTACCAAACCCAGCAAATTTACCACCTTGAGAAGGAGGTAAATCTTCAGGTCTTGAATCGTTCTTAGCACCTAATGAGGCGAAATATGATTCATTTTTAACTTTTTGATCATTTGGTAATTGTGGAGTACCTTTTCTTGATCCTATTGGAGTGTTACTATTTGTATTCTGTTGTGATGATTGGACACTAGGTATATCTGATTTCTTAATTTCAATCTTTGAATAATCTCTTGGAGTAAATGTGGTACCATTGATTTCAGCGGTTAATTTTTCCTTGTAATCCTCAGCTATAGCATTGTCATATTTAATTTTTGGATCTGATTTTAAGTCAAGACCATTAGATTCAAAATACTCAGCACATTTGGCGTTACCACCAACTTCCATTCTCTTAACTTCTTCAGGTTTGAACTGATCCATTGTGATAGAACGTACAAAGGAGATATGAACACCAAGACCACGATGGACACCTGCACATTCAAGACAGATAAAGATACCAAACTTTGGAGATGCCCATTGAGGGTTTGGGGCATTACAATCAAAACATCTTTTATTTTCGCCTGTTTTTTGCAATTGAAGCAATTTTCTTCTAGTGTCAGGGTCAACAGTCCAATCACCGGCCATTTTATGCGTTTTTCAAATGCGAATTTGGTGTCTGAGATTTAGATGTTTTTTGATGTTTATGATTTTTAATTTCCAATTGTTCAACGATTTTCAGATTTGAGATTGATTGATTCCTTATTTAATCCGCGACAATAAGAATCTGATAACAAAAAATATGTGATTAAGGTCATAATCACAATTCTAATGCTCTCTTGAAGATCATTAAAAGCTTTTTCTACTCTTTATAGTCCTCTCTCCAACTTTCTCTTTCTGAGAATTTAAATCCTCCTTCCACAATTCTTGTTATGTTCTCTAAACTCATTTTCCCGTTCAAAGAAGGGAATACTTTCCTGCCAAATTATTTTGAAGACTTTCCCCGAAACTTTTCAATATTTAAGTGTGTTTTTCTACCGAGGCACATATTGTCAACACAATTTGTGGAGAACTTTGACATAAAACCCAATTGAAATCCTTTTCTCAACCTTTAAATTGTTTTATTTTATTTAAATCATACAAACAATAATTAAATTAAAATGGGGTTATCACTAGACAAATCATACTTAGACAGAGTTTCATTAAAACCAGACATTTTTAAAGGTAAAGTCGTCTTTGTCACAGGTGGTGCAGGGTCAATTTGCAGAGTTCAAGTTGAAGCTCTTGTGTTATTAGGTGCCAATGCTGCAATTATTGGTAGAAACGTTGAAAAGACAGAGAAAGCTGCTCAAGAAATTGCTTCTTTAAGATCAGGTGCAAAAGTTATTGGGATTGGTGGTTGTGATGTTCGTGATGTTAAAAGTTTAAAAGCTGCTGCTGATAGAGCTGTTGAGGAATTAGGTAGAATTGATTTTGTTATTGCTGGTGCCGCTGGTAATTTCATATCTGATTTTAACAATTTATCTTCAAACGCTTTTAAATCTGTTATATCTATTGATCTTTTAGGTAGTTATAACACTGTTAAAGCCACTTATGATCAATTGGTAAAGAATAAAGGTAATATCTTATTCATTAGTGCCACTTTACATTATTATGGTATCCCATATCAAGCTCATGTCGGTGCTGCTAAGGCCGGTATCGATGCCCTTTCAAATTCATTAGCTGTGGAATTAGGTCCATTAGGTGTTAGATCTAATTGTCTTGCTCCAGGGATTATTGCTGAAACTGAAGGTTATGACCGTTTGGTTATGGGTAAATCTTTGGAAGAAGTCACAAGAACTATCCCATTACAAAGAGCAGGTAAAAAAGAAGATATTGCTAATGTAACTGCCTTCTTATTTAGTGAATCTGGGAATTACATTTCTGGTGAAATCATCGTTGTTGATGGTGCCGCATGGCATTTAGGCCAAGGAAGTTTCCTACAGGGTTACCCAAAGGCATTGACCAAGAGATTAACTGCTCCTTCCAAATTGTAAACGAGATTAGTGTATAATTTACACAAAAGTTAATTGAGAAACAAAACCAAATGAAACCATATTTATTTTGATGAGAACTTTGATGCTATTTTCTTACCAGCATTTGTAAACTTATCCTTCAGACTCGATTTTCTCTTCAATGCTAGCTCAGTTATAGGCTCCTGATCGTCTTCTCTTTCTCTCTTCTCTTTCAGAGGACTAAAATTCTTCAGCTGTTGACTTTGTAGAATGGTATTCAATTCTTCTTCATCTAAAGTCTCAGTGGTGATCTCTGTCTTGGTGAAATCTTCATCATCAAAATCGTTATTCCCATTCTGATTACTTTCAATATTGGATTTTTCAGCTTCTGAAGTTTCAACATATTTGATCAAATCATCACCTGAATGAACAGTATCAATTGATTCCAATTCGGCTCTATAGCTGTTAACAATATGACCTGCTAACAATTTGAAGTTTTTCATATCACCTTTCTTATCAATACCTAAAAGCACAATCTCCAAGAGATCTAGGATAGTTGAGTATGTAAGATTGGAGATACCTTCAGTTTCTTTGAATAAGTTGAAAACTTCTTGCAACAAATCGTTGGTTATAATGTATCTTGTGTAATAGTCATCGTTTAAAGAGATGATTGATTTCAAAGTTCTAACAGCAGCCAATCTCAACTGAAGTTTATGAATAGGTTTAATAAGTTTGGAGATACCAATCAAGACGTGGTTTTCAAGGAAAAATGATCTAGAGTTAGATTTACCCTTTGAGCAAAAGCTAACCAACTCACAAAGATGAATAAGCAAGTCATCCCTTTTCACAGAGGATAATTCATCAGCTTCTGAACAATCTTTCAATGAAATCAAAGGCTCAAATAGAATAGGAGCAACTTTGGAATAGAAAGCATTAAAGTAATTGTCTGTGTTGAGTTGCTCACTGAAAGATCCTTCATTTATGGTAGTGATACTGGATCCATTGATAGATTCCAAGATCGATTTGAATGCCTCGTAAGATTCAATCCGTAGACCTGGATCACTATCTTCCAATAAGAACTTGGTCAACACCATCAGTAAACTCATATCATCTGACAATACCAAGATCTTTGGTTCATGAGTTTCATTAAAGTAATCGTCATCTTTATTCTCTTCTTCACCATTGGAGTCATCTCTCTCTAATTGATCATCACCCTTTACGCTACCATTTGAGTCACCGTTCTCACTATCACCATTCTCCTTATTCGTTCCTTCTTGTTCTCTATTTTGTTTTTCGTTATCATCATTATAATTATCATTACTTTCATCACCAATAATCCCATTAATTAATAGCACATCGTGTTCAATCATTGTCACAATCACTTCAGCAGCCAAGACCCTAATTGCAGCCTGTTTATCTTTTAAGACGTAATCAATGGTCTTGAACAAACCTTTCTTGATCAGACTCTTGTAAAAGCTAGTCTTTTGATGTGGTTGCAAGTTCTTTGCAATTAAAATGAATTGATGGATTAATTTGATACCATCTCTCAATTGTGACATATCTGTGGAGGCATCAGGGTTGTATAGGGCAAAGAGCTCATCAACAAAATTTGACTTCTCCAAGAATTCAATGATCTCAACTTGGTTGAAGTGGATTAATGTGGATATCAGGTTGTATGTTGGATCATCTAGCATTCTTGCTAGGACAACGTCTTTCAAGAATTGAAGCTTGTATGTCTTCTTAATCAATTCCTTGACACTTTCATTTTTGATTGGTAATACTTCTTTGAATCTGGATTCATCCTTTAGGAACTCTCTATGTGTTGCCTTAAACTGTGGGAAATCTGAATCATATTCCAATATACCAACAACACCCATAAGATGTTTATCATCGAGGATCAGTTCAATGATGATTCCCTCATTGAACAAGATCAATGTCTTGAAAATGTTGCATAACAAGTGTAGATTCTTGATTTTCCTCCTCTCTTCACTTTCATTGAATAATTTGATCAATTTCAAAATGTAGTTATGTTCCTTAAGGAATTTGGAGATGGATTGCTTTTGATATGATGAGTTTGGGTTTTCACTCAATACACTGAGTATCATTGATAGATCGGTTTCTTTAGGTTCAATTGGAGGATAGTTAATAGGACCAGTGATCAATTCTGTGATATCGCCATCAATCTCCGAAGAAATAACGGAGACCAATGAGATCAATGGAGCAATGTTGCTTCTGTGTACTCTGATGATAAAGTCACACAATGAAGAGCAACCCTCTTTCTCTTGGAATGACAATGCAATGTTTTCACCGTTCTCATCTGTCCATACTATTAAAGTATCTTGCTGTCTTTGAAATTGGGTGGTACCCTCAATCTTTGCCCTTAGAAGTTCATTTGATTGGTCTAACTCATCCTTCACTATAAGGTAGGGCGTTTGGTTCTCGTGGATCTCACCGAAGCAGTAGCCAGTACCGTTATCAACCCAGTTGTCACGTAGTTTGTAGACCTTCACCCTTTTCAAAGTTTGATTTCTATTGTTTGGTTTTGGCATATTATTTTGGATTCATGTATCGGTATTGACTTAAAACAAAGAGTAGTGTAACAAGGGGAGAATTAATTAAATGAGTATAACACACAATTAGCTGGATCTTGCTTCACCTGGAAGATTGGATTTAAAATTGGTGTGTAATGTAGATTAAGGACGTTTTAGTATTGACACAAGCAGAAAATACGTCAAGTTAGAAAGCCAGATCTTGGTATAATACAGTGGGGCAGGTAAACAACTTCTGCAATGGAACTGTGCCGAGGTGCTTAAAGTGCTCAATAAGGAGTATTTCAATAATTGTAACCCCGTGAATTATATGGTAATTATCAACGGACAGAGGCGAATGTTTCACACCTTCTTATAATAACCCGTTTGTGATGAGTTTGGTCTAAGTTGGGCGCCTGTTTCGATTTTGGAACACGGCAAAAGAGCACAATGGTAGCGGGGACACCGGCTTCTTCGCAATAGACTGTATAGGAAGCCTTATATCAGCGGCTAAATTGACTTTTGAGATCTGTTTTCTCTATGTTGACTTTGTAACAAAAGAAACTTTTTCTATATTTTTACTTTAAACGCAAAAAGAAGTTCGCGACGCCAAATTTTGAAAAAGGAAAGCACCGATTTTTGATTTTCCCGGAGCGCCCCGCCCAACTCGTGTGGCTGTAATAGTGGACTCAGGCGAGGAACAACATTACGAGACACAATAGAGCCAGATTAAGCGAGATTTTTTAAGGTGAAGATTATGCTTTTGTTCCCAAGGAGACAATTAACAATTGTCCAAATACGATTGAACTACATAAATAGGCTGAAAATAGGTAGAACAAGTTGTGAGTTTTACAAATGTAGTCGTTATAAAATCAAGGTCATCATCAGATTTCGTAAACTCATAAATAGGAGCGGAAGACTTTTCTAAACTCTTCCTTACCGTTGCCCTCGATGATATTACCATGGGATAGGACAACAGAGTCAAAGTTAAACTCTTTTAAGATTGTTTTCAAACCTTGCTTGTTGTCGTCGTTCTTTGGCATCAACTTTCTGAAGAGGAACCCACCAATCCAAGAGTCTGGGTTCAACAAACCGGTAACCCAGCCCTGTAAACCTCTAGTTTGGTGCTCCATTGGGTATTGATCATCATTCTCTCCGTTCCATGGGATATTGAACAATAAGTCAGCTTCAAATAAGGTATTGGTGTTTTTATCAAAAGTGACCAATTCTCTGTTATGATGACCATTCAAAAAGACAAAGTCCAAATTGGTCAATTCTTTCAAAATTGAAGTACCAGTAACAACCTTGTTAGCATCAGCGTCTGAGAATTCATAGTCCAACTTCAAGTCTGGTTTATCAGTGATCCCTGAAGGCCCAATTAGGAAAATGTTTGGGAACAGGTGCTTTAAATCTATAGCAGCCATAGTGTGTTCAATATCCGGGACAATGGCAGCTAAAATTTCAAACTTGTTAGATTCTTCGCCACTAGCCAAGTCAATGACCTTTTGCAATTCTCTACCAACAGGAATTGAACTCCAAATGACCAGCTTATTGGTGTCTGGGACCTGAATCACAGCACATCTGTTACCGAAGTTGAGTTTGTCGCCTCTTGTGAACTTGGTTGAATGGATAGTGGTGTATTGATTCAAACGTCTAGTAACGCCTCCCAAAGGGTTTGGATATCCCATTTTGATTTAATTTTATGTTATATGTAACGGAATTGTGTAAGATAGAAAAGTAAAAGAGAAGTTAAGTTGAAATTTCGCCTTGGCTCTTAATATAATACAAATTTTCGGGCTGTAATTAGTTAGCAACCTCATCCTCGGATGTATATGATATGTTGTCCATTACAATAGAAACAATGTAGTTTCCCCAAATTGTCTTAGGATTCAGCCCGTGGAGATCGAGGTCACTACAAGGCTCCATGCCTCTGGGCCCGATGATCACAGTTCCAGTATAAAACTTCACAGGCGGGTGTTTTTGGGCCATTTACACTGGCTTATCAGAATCCGGTAGGAGCACTCGCAATGTGCGCGATGCGAAATCGCGAAATCGCGACTATTATCAACTGCTGAGAAATTTAACGAGCCTTATTGTGTATCAGACTCGAAATCTATTCTTTCAAAATATAAACTCACAATGAAGCTCCTCTACTTTCTCACCTTCCTTTTCACTTCTGTACTGTGTGCCCCTGTGGACAACGAGCCACCAGTGACTCATTTTGTTTATTTCCAGCTGAAGCAAGGTGAAGATGACCTCGGTACAGTCAAACTGGGACTGTTTGGCTCCGTGGCTCCTCGTACCTCGAAGAATTTTTACACAATCGCCACAAATACTGGTGAGCAGTCTTACACTGGCACCATCTTTCATCGTGTCATTGACCAGTTCATGATTCAAGGTGGTGACTACGAAAATGAGAATGGTACTGGGGGAAAGAGTATCTACGGTGATCGCTTTGAAGATGAGAACTTTCAATTAAAACATGACAGAGCCGGGAGATTGTCAATGGCTAATGCTGGTCCTAACACTAACGGTGCTCAGTTTTTTATCACTACCGTTGTCACTGGTTGGTTAGATGGCCATCATGTTGTCTTTGGTCAAGTTCTTGAAGGTATGGACATTGTTAATAAGATTCAAAAGACCCAAGTTAATTCTTCGAGTAGACCAGATGTTGATATCAAGATTGTTAAATCTTGGGGTGAACAAAACACAGAAGTCACTGATGAAGATACTAAAGAATACACCGAGGAACAAGTCCCTGATGTTGCTGGTTCAAATGTCTGGTTCATTGTCTTTGCTATCGGGTTGTTAGTCGTTGGTTACGCTGCTGCTAAATACTACAAAGTCATCGGTGGTACCAGATATGCCTCATTAAGGGATTAAAGATGTCTTGTTTTACGGATCTACGATTTAAAGAACTCTAATTTCATAATTTGGTTTCATTGATGTCATGTTGTAGTCTTACTCTAAAGGTTTTAACCCTGTTTGTCTCTCAAACTCGATAAACAAGTCTGATCTAACCAAATTCTTGCCAATAAACACCAGTTTCGAGCTTTTCAGATAAGTTTCAGCACCTGGAATAATCTCATATGCTTCTCTAACACCTTGTAGAACTGCAGCTTCACCATCTTTGATTAGAATACCCTTGGATCTATGAACTTCAACGTCTTTATCATTAATCTTGCTATCCCAAAGCACACTCTGTATGAATTTTTCCACATTCTCGTATTCTTCAGTGGTTTTTATATCAAAATCAAATGAAATTGTGCTTATTCTGGAATCATGGAAGGCACCTTGGTCTTCTTTCCCGAGTTTAATATTCTTTTCAAAAGCATGCAGGTCTAAAATCTTTTCAACATCAATATCACCATAGCTGGTCTCGTAAATAGGGGCGCTACCATTGATCTCTTTGATCTTCTTGAGCAGGTTACTCTTGTCACCTTTCAACTTATCAATCTTATTCAACAGTATTACATCTGCCAATGCTATCTGTAAATGTGCAGTAGTGACACCTTCTTCATGGAAATCAAGCCCATTCTCTCTATGCCAATGACCACCAACATCCTCGAGACAGGTCTCTATATGTTCAGCATCCAGGACAGTGACAACACCATCAATATAAACATTGGACTTTAACCCGTCATCGAGCCAAAACATGCGAGCAATTGGACCCGGATCAGCAATTCCTGAAGTCTCTAACAAGATGTAGTCAATTGCGTCGCCACTTCTTTCAATAAGATCCTCAATGGCTTGGACACCAGTATCCTTCACGGTACAGCATAAACAACCATTCCCCAGATCTAGCCATTCCTCATAAGATCTTTCGCCATCTTGAACGGTCAAACTCTTCTCAATTGCACCCGAATCACCAAATTCATTCAATATCACAGCAAACTTCTTATCTCCACGACGTGCTAGTCTGTTTAACAGAGTAGATTTCCCCGAGCCTAAGTAACCTGTTATGATAGTGATAGGTTTCTTCTCGATTTCTTTGTTAGCAAGTCTTCGTTCCAATGTCTCTTTGTAAGATTGAAGTTTTGCCTCAGATAAATTCTGGATGGAAACATCGACTTTGGATAATCTCTCTTGTAAGTCAGCTTCATCCCCAGTCACTAGATCAGGTATGTCATCCATCTTGAGTTCGGAGTCTTTTGTATCTTGCAGGATGTCTACTAGTTCGTGCAGATTTTATAAGTTTTTCAGTTTTCTTGTGTCAAAAGCTAATATTAAGCACCACCAACTAAAATGACGTAAATTACCTAAAAACTCAATAACGCCGCCTGGTATTTACTTAAGAAATGTATAATCCATTCTCATTCAGTATTGGAACCCAAAACCATGACCAAAATGGCAAAAAGATAGCCCAAAAGGGGCAAAAATATTAATTAATTAATAAACTTAATAAAAAAAAAGATGGCGACAACTGCAGGATTCGAACCTGCGCGGGTAAACCCAAAAGATTTCTAATCTTTCGCCTTAACCACTCGGCCAAGTTGCCCGATTTATTATTAAACAAAAATGTGGTCTTCTAGGTTGTCATGTCGTGGTAGGGCCACTCACTGTCTAAAATTGCAGCCCAAATTCAGTGGTGTTTGGATGTTTCTTTTCCGTATGTTAAATGCATCTCTGTTTATCAATCGGCTGTATCCGTCTATCTGCAAGTCTAGATGTTTATCTGAAAAAACGTTTTTGACTGCATACAAAGGAGGATTATTTATATAGGGTCTCCCCAGTGTTCTTATTTTGAAGTTTATCTGGATTTCCCCTCCTACAATTATCTTTTGTGATCGTTAAGTCATGGTTTCGTTGCAACTGGTTGTGTCATCCTTATCACTATTTGTGAGCTTTAGTGATGCATATAATTTACAGCATCCTATTATCAAAGGTTATGAATCTGTCCCTGAGCCAATCCTTGAGCCAGTGACTCCAAAAGTTGCCGTCATTGGTGCTGGTGCAGGTGGTTCCTCATTTGCCTATCATTTACAAAACTACACTTCTCACTTATACGAAGTGGATATCTTTGAAAAAAGTAGTTATGTCGGTGGGAGATCTACAACAATTGGAAAATATGACACAAAATTTGCAGGTGTTGATATCGAGCTTGGAGGTTCCATTTTCGTCAAGAGTAATAAGATCTTGAAGAATGCAGTGAAGACGTTCAATTTATCTGAGGTCAAAGATGATATGTTCCCAAAAGGGTTGTTCAATAACACATTTGGTATTTGGGATGGTAAGACTTTTGTCTTTAAAGGTACTGCAAGTGGTAAGACTGGTATTTTGAAGGCCTTCTTTAAGGTGTTCTGGAGATACGGTGTTTCCCCGTATAAGACCTATGCCCTGGCTAAACGTTGGGTGGGAACTTTTGTAAAACAATTTTACAAGAAACAATTCCCATTCGCAGACTTGACAATCGCCGCAAATACAACTGGTCTATTGAACTTAACCTCTATTGGTGGTTTAGAATTCTTAACTGAGAATAAAATCAGTCCAGAATTTTCCTATGACTTTGTTGGCGCCATGACTCGTGCCAATTATAAATCCGATATTGATGATATTCATGCTCTTGGTGCTATGGTGTCCACTGTCTCTGATGACGACGCAACTTCTGTTGAAGGTGGGAACTATAAGATCTTTGAAAGTTTCATTAATGCTTCTAATGCGACTTTATATTTGAACACTGGTGTCACTGAAGTAACACAGTTGACCAATGGGACCTGGAGTGTCACATACAAGTCTTCAAACATCACTACAGCTAAATTATATGATGAAGTTGTTATCGCTGCTCCATATTATCAAACAGGCATTGAAATCAGTGGTGTTGTTACACCAGTGAAGGAAGTCGGATACAAGACCTTATGGGCCAATTATATCCGTGTGCAAAGAACAAACCCAATTTCCCACCCATACTTCGGTGCTGTTGGTCCTATTCCTGAACTAATCTTGACCAAGTCACTAGATGATTCGTTACCTTTTTACAGTATCAACAAGGTTCATTATGATAACATCACTGATTTGGTTACGTATAAGATCTTCTCCCCAACTGAAATTGACGAGACTTTCATCAAGACTTATCTATATGAGGATCCAACTGGTGTTGAGATCTTCTTTACTAAGAAATGGTCACCATACCCGCATTTAACTCCAGTTGATTCATTCGAACCATTCCAAATCGGTGCAGGGTTATGGTATTTGAACGGTATGGAGGAATTTATCAGCACTATGGAAACTTCTGCTCTAGCAGGTGCCAATGTCGCAGGGTTACTTGCTGTTGGTAAGAACACCACCGAAATTACTCTTGGAGTTTGATTTGATTAGATACCATGTGAGAAATGATGGTCATCGGTTGACAGGGTTTAATGTGGATGATCAGTCCAAGAATTAAGGTACCCAAGACATTTCTTTGTTCATCTTTTTTTTTATTTCTCAGTATAGGTGTGGTTCGATTATTATATGAACATTTTTAGATATATACACATTTTCTTTTTGATAGGGCAACTAACCCTGTAAGATGTTTTAATAATTGATCACGATTTTCCTTGACTCATCTACACCTATCCAAGAATTTCAAAAATAATATAGCAAATTAAACAGCTGACTCTCAAAAATAGCTACGTATTACATCAATATTATCATGTTTTGCTAGTTTGATGGAATCTCAAAGATTGAATATGAAGAGGCCAGTTGCCAGGGAACTGAACACCCCGTTTGTTGACATTTCGCTGCACATCTCACGCAGAACTCCTCTGGATCTGGATCTCAAACACGTCTAGAAAGGGTTAAAGCCACTCATCATTGTCTCGGCCGGACATAGCAAATAATCGCGTAGAGTACGTCCTAAAGAACCGGCAAAAGAAATCTCCCGGTGGGCTGCTCATCGGTGTTGCCTGTGAGTAATTACTAAACGGTTGTATCGTCTTTACGAATCAATTGTAATCTGCGTCTATATCCGCCAATAGCAGCTTCGGAGTGCGCCGACCGAGATGTTTGAGTTTTCCACTGATAAGGTCTAAAAAGTGGTAAAACGCATAGTAAAGAGAGCTTTAAAGTGATCATTATAATCTTTAGAGGCATATCTTTACAATGAGCAAGTTTTTGTGGAGTTTCAACCACACCAAGAGCCCACAGTAGCGTATAGAAACCACGTCTCTTTGTTGAAGTATGTGGTATGCTATCTCCGGTATTGTCCAGCACTGATAAGAGCTGCTGCATGATAGCGCAGCCTGCGACCCAAAGAAGAAGGAGCACCAAAAGCAAAAACAAGCACAGGTGTTAACCAGCAAATCGAACGTTTGTGGGAGGTGGAGTCGGGATTAGAGTCGACTACAGGGAACATTGGGAGGGACCCTTGTGGATTCTAGAAAATTATGAATGTTTCTGAACTCAGTTGCCATTAGGGGCCTCCCTTTTTTTGACAATATTTCCCAATGTTTTCTCTGGCTACTTCAACACCGATAAAGTTAACTCACACCAAAACAATTGGCGACTAAAATCTCGGTCCAGACACAAGTGCTCATGCAACAAACTTTATCTGCACCAATTGCATCGTCCGGAAATGCACCCTGAGCATTATCATAACATCCGAACACGCGTATATAAGGAGCCAAGAATCCCACAGTAGGTCAAGTCTCTTTACATTGTTCCCTTCTTTTCTATAAACAACAAATGTCCGAAACAGAATCTACCCTTCCAAGTGGTCTAACCGGTGTGGGTACCGGTGGTGACTCCCTAACTGTTGACTTGAACTCACAATATGACCTAGCCAACATGGCTTGGGTCGGTGTTGCTTCCATCTTGGTGTTCATCATGATCACTGGTATTGGTTTGCTATATTCCGGTCTATCAAGAAAGAAACATGCTCTATCTTTACTATGGGCTTCCATGATGACCTCTTGTTTGGTCACTTTCCAGTGGTTCTTCATTGGTTACTCCTTAACTTTCTCCCATGATGTTAAATCCCATTTTATCGGTTCTTTACAATTCGTTGGTATGAGAAACGTTCTAGGTGCTCCATCTGCCATTACTGGTTTACCTGACACCGTTTTTGCCTTCTTCCAAGGTATGTTCGCCTGTGTTACTGGTTGTTTGATGGTTGGTGGTGCTTGTGAAAGAGCAAGATTAGGTCCAATGATGGTTTTCCTATTCATTTGGATCACCATTGTCTATTGTCCAGTTGCCTGTTGGACTTGGAACGCTAACGGTGGTTGGTTAGCTGCTTTAGGTGAATTAGATTACGCCGGTGGTGGTCCAGTTCATATCGCCTCTGGTCACGGTGCTTTAGTTTACGCTTTAATCTTAGGTAAGAGAGATGATCCAGTTGCCAAATCTTTACCAAAATATAAACCTCACTCAGTTACTTCAGTGGTCTTAGGTACCGCTTTCCTATGGTTCGGTTGGTTCGGTTTCAACGGTGGTTCGGCTGGTAATGCTACCATCAGAGCTTGGTTCTCTTGTATCAACACCAACGTTGCTGCTGCCTGTGGTGGTCTATCATGGATGTTTGTTGATTATTTCAGAACTGGTGGTAAATGGACGACTGTTGGTTTGTGTTCCGGTGTCATTGCTGGTTTAGTTGCCATTACTCCAGCTGCCGGTTACGTTCCAATTTGGTCTGCCATGATCTTTGGTATCGTTGGTGGTGTTGCTTGTAACTTTGCCGTCGATCTAAAGAACTTGATCAAGATCGATGATGGTGTGGACGTTTGGGCCTTACATGGTGTCGGTGGTTCAGTTGGTGCCGTCTTGACTGGTATCTTTGCTGCTGACTATGTTACTGCCTTAGATGGTACTTCCATTCAAGGTGGTTGGTTGAACAAGCACTGGAAACAAGTTGGTTACCAATTAGCCGGTTTAACCTCCATTGCCGCTTACACCTCTGTTGTCACTGCCATTATCTTATTAGCCATGGACAGAGTTCCATTCTTAAGATTGAGATTGAGACCAGAAGAAGAAGAATTAGGTACTGATGAAGTGCAAATCGGTGAATTCACTTACCAAGAAGACCAAATGTACATTCCAGAACCAGTTAGATCCCATAAGTCTGCCCAAGTTCCTGTGCAAAATACCATTGACGACCAAATCCAAACTGATGGTACCTCAGTGGAGAAAAAAGTCTAGAAAAGAGAGACGCTCATCTATGCCTACTAATATTAATGTTTAATTTGTTTATGATAACTGCTCTGTAGAGACTATTCCCCATGGTTTTTAAGTGTTCAATTCAGCCTTAAATCTCTCCGATCTGGTGAATCTCGTGATAACTTTCATTGAGTTAAGTCCTGTATTCGCATACAACTCACCCGCTCGAGAAGTGTGGCGTCGTCGGACTTGCCTGTGGTGGTGCCATTTCACCTGCAGCGGTGCTATTCATGTGTTTTTCCTCTCTTCCAAATACTGTCCACATCTTTTTCTTGTTGCCACAGAGAATAGCCACAGAGAATCGCTATTGTCCAGAGGCTTAGACGCTCCGGACTTTAGATTCAAACCTGAGGGAGATTTCTCCGATTTAAAATTTAGTGGGATGAGCTGATCACGTTCCCATCTATTTCAATTTGACTCGATCTTATATAAACTAGTACTCTCCTGATCTGCTACTACTGTTACTATCACTGAGTGCCACTTCATGCAACGATGTCCCTCCACAAAATAAGCTCTGTCGCTGTCATTGGGGCTGGTCCCTGTGGTGCTGGCCTAACAAAGGCCCTTGTGGGTGAAAAGGCCTTCGATAAGATCAAGGTGTTTGAGAGAAGAAGCAAATTTGGTGGATTGTGGAATTACACCGGTGGTAAATCTCAGGCTACACAGCACGTTGATGCCCCATCCACTGACCCTTTCAAGAAGATTGAGAAGTTGACCCTCGAGAATGGTGAGTCTTTCTTCGAGTCTCCTATTTACAAGTATCTAGATGCCAATGTCCCAAAGGATTTGATGGCCTATAACAACTACCCATTTGGTGATGATGTCCCTCTGTTCCCTAAGCATGATCAGATCTTGCAGTACATCGAAAAATACTCCAAGGATATCGAACCTTATGTCACTTTCAACGAAGAAGTCACATCTGTGGAGTTTATCAACGAAAAATCACAATGGAAGGTCGTTTCCAGGTCATTAGTCGGTGAACAGGCTGAATCAGTGGACTATTTTGACGCGGTTGCTATTGCTGTCGGTTCATATGATCAACCTTTTATTCCTTCTGTCCCTGGTTTGAAAGAATGGAAGAACCAATACCCTGAATCAATCTTACATGCAAAAAACTATGATGAACCTTTACAATTCAAAAATGACAAGACCATCCTTGTTGTTGGTAATTCAGCCTCTGGTGCCGATATTGCATACCAATTAGCTCAAAAGCTGAATAGAGTCGTTTACAAATCTGTCAGATCTGAGAATTTAATGCCTGCGGGTGAAGATGATCGCATCATTGATGTCGCTGACCTATTGAAACTTGACCCAGTGACAAGATCGATATTCTTCAAAGATGGTAATAAGTTGGATAACGTTGATAAGGTGATCTTTGCCACTGGTTATTTGAAATCCATTCCATTCTTGAAAAAGGAACCTTTGATCACCGATGGTGCTAAAGTTCATCGATTATACAAACATGTGATATATTACGACAACCCCACATTAGCTGTCATTGGTCTTCCGCGGTTTGTCCTGCCTACCAGATTGTCAGAGACTCAAGGTTGTTGGCTAGCTCGAGTCTGGTCTCAAAGGATCACTTTACCTTCAGTAACAGAGATGAAGAAAGACTCTGAGAGTCAAGTGGGTGAAGAACGTAAACATCACGATCTGGTTTTCCCTAAAGATGTGGATTACTCGAATGAACTAAACAATCAGGTCCTGGCCGTTGATGGTGATCATGGTTATCAGGCTGTGCACTGGGATGAAAGACAAAGAAAAATCAGAGGTGCTATCAAGTACATTAAAGAAGGGTACATTAAATACCTGGAGAAACATGGGAAGCCTGCGTATTCATTGAAAGAATTAGAAGATGGGAAATACTTTGAGTATCCTGTGGAGGAAAGTTAGTGACAAAAGTGGAGATAGAGTGTTTTTTCTAGTAGCTAGTTTAACTTCAGCTTAGGGTGTTTAGATTCATCATAATTCTTAGAATTGTATTTCTTACGTGAACTATATGGTAACGAGTATGTGATATATAATATGGGGCTTTTAGTAATATCCACCACTTCTGACCTTCAATACTCTAGTTCCACTCGAACTACTCTTCTTCACTCTTCATCTCTGATCGTTCTGATGAAACTACACCTACAATTATAACGCTATAGTCTTGAACTTAGTAATTAGTGAACGCCTTCAACGGTTGAAAATAAAATCAGGAGTTCTATAGGATGTATAACTCAACAAATCATCAATAAACTTTTATCGCTCTTTACGGCTACCTACTCAAATTTTTCTCTAGTGCTTCTGAAAAATAGACTTCTATATATGTTTCCATTTACCGATGGCCTACAGTTCACCTCGGCACTTTTGGGTGCAAAAACACAATCTGAGAGAAATAAGAATGCTACTTAATGATTTAAAAAATGGATTACATCTTCATTAATAAAGTAAAAATTAACGTCGTTATTTATAACTAGTATATTATACTCGATTAATCATGATCAGCTGCCTAAAATTTGGCTACATAAGTGACTAATAAGTCATCAATCAACATTTATTTTTCGTGTTTATATATAAATTATCGAGAGCGTAGTACCGCTGTAATCTGTAGTGGTAAAGAATTCGCAAGATTGAGTACGACTCGATCCCCTGATCCAATTAAGTAGCGGTCTAGGGGTATGTTTGATATCGACAGTTTGTACGAGAATCAAGACAATTAAGCTAGTTAGTTGAATTAAATGCTTATATTTTCACACAAACAAATCAACAGTCCGAAAGTTGATTCCAGTCCCGGATCCCTGAAAAGTTATACCCATTTGTTTTTGAATACTACTATAGGGACGCTCAATTGATCGTAAGTGCTATCCTAAAACTTTCACGAATCCCTTAGATATTGGCCGTTTCATAAAAGCCTCATTTCTCCTTCTTAGTCTCCTTCTTTCCGTTCTTTTCACCTTCTTCTTCTTCTTCTTCTTCATCATCACCACCTTGCCCAAACTCATTGATTCTGGAATAATCAACTCTATAGATCCAAGTTTGGTACAGATAGATAAAGAAGATAACATCATCTCTCAAAGTGGCCAATCTATGCAACCAAGGCATCTTAATCACAAAGGCGAATAGATCATCAATGAAAGTGTTAACAACTTTGTAGGCCATCGCCCTTCCTGGAACATGGGCGACTGATTTTAGTCTGTAGTTGATGTAGACGGATGGGACCAATGTTAAGAACCCATAAGTATAAACAAATCCAACCAGCGTAGTGACAATAAATGAATACCACGATTTGTACTCTTTGTAGTATAAGGAGTAAATAGCATATGCTAACAACAACGGTGCTGTGACCATGTATAGATACTTAAAGGCGATCGAGTCGTATTCTTTGGTCTTTTCTTCGGTTTCTGATAACTTGTACCTATCAGTTATCTTCAGTTGTGGAATGATACCATCCCATAAAATCTCAATATTGACGATGGTGGTGATCTTCCATGCTTCCACAAGGATACCAAAACCTTGTGACGCTAAAATCATAAATGAAGTACCGTCTGAATTATCAATCAAGTAAGCCAAAGTAATGATTTGCTGAACGACATTGGCGACAATAGAACGGACACTAACACCAACGTTATTCTTCTTATTCTTCCAATGTGAGATATCATTCTTGAAGGCTAACATTTCTAAAATGGAGTGCAACAGTGAGACAAACACAGTGATCGCCAACAAATATGGGTTTGTATCTAAAAGAATTTTCTTCAAGGCATCGATCTCGGAACCATCAGATAGACCACCTGATAAGCCACCCAGTTGTTCTTGTTGCTGCTTCATGCCATCACTGAAGATAGATAGGGCTTGTATCTTCCAATAAGCAACAAACTCAACATTCAAGTTCAACTCTAGTTCAGTGGTGGTGGAATTAATTTCATACATATGATCCTTCAACTGCCAAAATTTGTTTTCATAGATGATTGGGTAGTATCTGGAAACAAGACCAGTGGCATCGTCACGACGGTTCAAAGGATCAAGGGTAAAAATACTACGTAAAGGTGGTGGAATTGTCCCTAGATCTTGGACACCATTGGTTTTTGCTAGGGAGATCGTGACATTTGGATGCCAGTATGCAACAATCGGTTGGTCCTCGAAGATATCTTCTTCTAGTTCCTCAGTTGACTCCTCCTCATCGCCCCCGATCAATTTGTGTAATTTAACCTGTTTCTTCTTTTGCATGTGAGTGGTCAGGTGTATTCTCTTATAGCCTTCCAATTCATCACCGTGTTTGTTGATGAAAGTATGTAGGAACAATGAACCATTGTGGAACTTCACGTTGTCAGATAATGGCAGCTTCAAGTTTTCTAGGGTATTGTGCTTTGAGTTCAATTTAACATCGTCTAATCTCAAGACAGGCGCCGCTACGGCTCTACCTGAAAATACCTCTTCATCGCTGACATAGAACTTCAAGTCGTAGGAGTCTACATTGTCATACAAAGGTGTCAAATATCTTGGGTCTTTAAGGGAGTTCTCGTAGATGATCTGCTCGGTTGTCTTGACGGTCTTTTGTTCAGCGATAGGTTCACCATCCTGGACACCAACAAGCTGTTCAATGGTCTTGTGCGAGACATCAGGCTGCTCAATATTAATGTATGTAGAGTTTTGAACGTTTGGAACCAACTTCACAGTCTCTGGGTTGGTGTTTGGGGTGATTTGGGCTTGTGGAGCCACTGTTGAGGGATCTGGTCTGTTGATGAAATTGATACCAATGTTAAAGATGAAGTAAAGTATAATGTAGTACTTCATCCGGGAGAACAAAGACTTCTGCTGAGGCTCCTCTGAATCGGAGGCAGCATTTCTCTGAGGTTCGGACATTGCGCGGTGATGGAGAGTTCAATTGTGTGGAGGTTATCGCTATTGACTTTTTCTCAAATTCGTGATAACTTTTCTCGGAAAAACAATACACCGGAAAAACCTTGAATGTGCCAATTGACAACAATAGCGAAACCTTCACGAGATTAATGACTAAATAGGCGGCCAAGATTTACGTTGCATAGGGTCTCAGATAAATAATAAATAGGGCATTAAATTAATTTATGGATTATTTTCCTTTTTATCGTTGTTCAGTAGTGAATTCACACTTACGTGACCCGGTGAAGGTGCCTTCAGTGCTGATGATCGTTGAGGTTGTGAGTTCTCAATGTTTTGCTTTGGAATTTCAGTCTGTGACTGAGCCCGAGGTGGTGATTGTTCATGAGTATTCAGAGTGATATTATGTTGTAAGGGCGGCAACAGACGAGGTTGATAAGGTGGATTTTCGACAGGTTGTGCTTGTGATAATTGTGGTAGGTGACCAGGGATTTGCGGCTGTGAACTCAAAGGTGGTGGAGCAGCAGGCATAACAGAAACTGTACCAGAAGCTCCCTGCTGCGCAGATGGCGGTGACAAAGTCTGAACATGTGCAGGTTGTTGTTGGAGCGGTTTACTAAACATCCTGGTGAAATCAACCGCTGGAGGATAATGTGGTTTTGCAGATTGGTTACCAGTGATTGGAAGCGCTCTAATAGGCGGAAGCTTAATGTGTTCTTGGATAGGAGAGCGTTGTTGTTGTGGTGGTGGTTGTTGGTGCTGTTGTTGTTGTTGCTGTTGCTGTTGTTCTTGCTGTTGTTGTAGCTGTTGTTGGTTCTGTGGGGCAGGTGGAAATGGCTGTTGGTATTTTGTCTGTTTGGTTGGTTTCTTGTAAACGACATCATGAACAGGATATCCTGGGTTTCTCTTTCTTCTAGTAATCACACCTCTCTTCATTTTAATGGGTCTATGTTTCCCATGTAGTTTGAAGTACAACCCACAAGCATTGCAAATGGTATTACCATTATCATCTCTTCTCCAAAGCGGTGTCACAGTGGTTCCACAATTGGTACAGGCAATAGCCACATTTCCAATCTTCTCTTCGCCAATGACCTCACCAGTTTCCTTTATAGTTTCTTTCGCCTCGGACTTGGTGTGATTTTTTGGGGACATTTCTTGCGGCAGTTCAACAGAGGACTCTTCTCTTTTCACTGTGCTTATCACGATTCTATTGTTGTATGCTGGACAACCTTTGCAACCAGCTGAACCGCCGGTACCATTACATCTCCCATCACCTTTGCATGACCCAGAGTGGATGTTATCTGCCACAGTGACTACATTAGGAGGTCTCTTAAGGTTGATGGGCCTGTGGTGGTTGTTGGCACGATAGTATAACCCACAGGCGTTGCATATAAGTGTACCATCGGGAGCTCGACGCCAGAGTGGAGTCTTTGTTGTACCACAGTTAGAGCATACCTGAGCACATGTGAGAACCTCTATGGGGACGTTTTCTGAGTATTGTGTGGGTAGATTGTCAGTCATTGTTTCATTGATCACTTGAAGTCTATGATTGATCTATGGTGGTATGTTTTATCAGCTTCGATTGTTGGCGCTATGAATAATGAGACACAACGATGAAACAATATAAATGATATGACTAGAGTATGGACTGAATCGAGTAGGCAAAACGAATGAATAAAGATCTGATATTTGGATATAGATGAATTTTGTGTGCTTTTCTCGTGCATTTCGTTAGGCTTATGCACTTAATTCACAGAATTTCGCGGAAAATCGTGCCCGGTGCCAGGGCTACATAACGCTCACCATTGTATGATAACTAAGGGCCGTGTGCACTCTAGCCAATCAGAGGCCTTATAAATGTCAGCAAGTCTTCGGAAAATCCTCAGCTACGCGGAAATTGCGGGGATAAACGGTTTTAACTAGGGAAAGGTTCCAGTTGGCGTGTGTTTGGCGACAGTTAGCACCAGCAGAGACCATATGCTACAGAGCACATTACGTGTATTGACTATGTCTTTGTGCCTGCCTCAGTGTATATTATCCCCCTGATTCAATGAGAAAGTACAACCGTATGCTTAGAGAGAGCACACGTCAACAGCCAAGCTAGGATCAGATTCCATCTGAGATGATCTCTATTCTCTAACAGACCTCAGCACTAAATTTTACTCTTTCAGCTGGCCAATCAGAGGGCCGGGAACAACCTTAAGTAATCACGTACATGTGCCAAATTGATAGCCACACTACGAAGGACCTTTTCCCACTAACAAAATTTCGCGCTAAACACGGGACACCCTAAAATGACAAACGTCCTCTCTGTGATTGGCTAGAATGAGGTGTCAAGTTCTTGCACCCGTGCAGCAACCTGCAGATATTTCACGAACTTTCAAATTGCCACTAGAGATGTCCCATACTTTAGATTCAAGTCCACTAACAAAAAAAAACAGGTGTGAAAAAGGTGTTTTTGGGTGTACAGCTAATTGCAAGTATCAGTGCGTAGCCCATGTTGCTTGCCCTTAGGTTTGTTTACACCTGTCAATGTGTGCTTATGATTTTCGGGCCTCTCATTCGCTGCTGATATAGATCAAGGTACTATCAGCTGGGCTCCTTGGTTAATAACAGTTTCTGTGATCTCTTAGACAACTCCAGTTTAAACCACTAAACTATCTACTGGTACACGACCAGTCGACAAGCTTACCATAGAAAAACTTCACGTAGCAATTCTTCCTCCAATTGTGGAGTTGCCCCTCTCTCGATAAAACTTTTTCTAAATATGGTTATTGACACCCAATTACCTAAAAACACCCTCTAATTGGCCCAAACGCCCTAAACACACCCCAGAATGTGGATCTTGATATGGGGCTCATTGATAAGGATAAAGTAGGGTGTTTAGAAGGCCAATGAGGCGTTGTGCAATAAAACCAGGTGTTTACACTTGCTTTCAGGGGTCAAGGTCAATGCTTACGGTGTCAACTACGTCATTTTTCGGATTTTGCTTGAGACGATACGAGGCATACCTCAAGTTAGATCTATTATTTCCATTTCGTCATCAGTTTCGTCTTTTCCTTCATCATTATTATCGTTATTGTCGTTATTGTCATCAATTATTACCACTTCTTCAACAGTTTTTGGTCTCTTTCGTGGTTCTTCAACTTCTGCACTTCTTTTTCGATCCAGCGAGAACTCATCATCATCATCATCATCATCATCATCATCATCAATGATTATCAAATCTTCATCTTTAGGCACATCCTCAGCTTTACCAGCATGACACCACTTATTATCCTCGTATCTCTTCAAAGCAGCTTCCCTCACAAGGTCTTTCAAGTTTCCCTTCTTAACCTGACCACCTAATTTATTTGCACCTCCTGTGTATAGTCTTCCTAGTTTCTTTAAACGTACTTCTCTTACATTAACAGCAATCTTACCACCAAGTTTATTACCGGCACCATCATATGGATCCCTTGTATTCTTGCCATCTATACCTTTCATCATATAGCTCTCTTGTTTCCCCGTTATCTCATCCAGAAGTTCATAAAACTTAGCATCATGAGGGCCGTGTCGATTATGCGTCAATTCATGGAGCATCGTGCCAATCAATTGTTCCTTGGGTAGGAAATTATAATCATCGCGAGCAGGTCGCAGTCTAAGAAGGATCTTCGAACCATGATTCACATTCAAGCCTAATAAGTTGTCATCCCTAGGTGACATTTCGACGAGATTCTTAACTGTGAATCCATATTCTTTCATAATTGGAGTGACAATGTTGGCGATATCGAACAATAGATCAGTGGCTTCCTGTTGCTTTGGTTTCCTCTTAAGGGCAGCGATATGATTGATGTACGGGTTGTAATTCTTGGGTATCTTGATCACTGGTGGCGAGGCCTTTTTCGAGAACTTGCCCTTGACGACCATGGTGAGGTTTCTGTTTCCTGTAATGTCCTTCGCTGGTCCTCTCGCCTCTTGCCTTCGTGTGTTTACCTTTCATTTTTCTTGACCAAAAAATCTCGATCGTGTGCCCTTACCACTACATTTCCTTGACACCTTTTGCAAACGTTAAATGGTAAAGTAACGAGATATCTTCCAAACTCTACACAAGATGAGACTTCATCCAGATAAAGCCATGTCTCAACCTCACAATACCAGCCCCTCTAATATTGTCTAATAGTTCTCACGAGGCTTTCTCGGTTTTGTCCTTATTATGCCTCTTTAGGTGACACAAACAGTTGGAAGATATCGGACCATCTGAGATATCGGCCCCTCAACAATTTGGAAGATAATTTACCTCAATGATGACGTATGGGAGAGTTCGTGTATGTGTCCAGCCCTTCATCTTTCAAAAATCGATGATACTATGGACCGCCACCCGATTGCGATAGCATGTTCAACTATGAGCTCAAGCTGGTGCTAGCTCATTCTAGCTTTTGCTTTTTTACTTCAATGTAGCTCTCGGACTTCCGGACTTCATTCTCCGATGTCCGAGCCCTGCTTCAAGTATAGTCAGTAAAGATTCTGTTTGGCAGATCGTTAATGACAATTCGTGATTTGAGGTTTGCGGAATACTGTAGGAGACCTTGTGATATAGAATCGAAGCTACGTAATGTAAATTACTCTATGAATAAATATATGCGTATAATCCTGCACCCATAGTACAATCAAATGTTATAATATTTTTATGACCTCTTAAGCGTCATTGATAGCCCCCAACTTCTTCTTCTCGTTTTTAGCCTTTCTGCTCTCTAGATAAGACTTTAATCTTGCCACAGGTGAAATGTTGGCAACTCTGAAGATGTAATACAAAGCACACATAGCAAAGATGTTGAACAGGATGTAGACCCACATGAAACCAAAGTTTCTCCATCTGTAACTGTACTTCACACCAACAGTTGCCATATACTCATCACCAACAGAGTATTGACAGTAGCCACACTTAGTGGTAGCATCTGGATTGGAAATGTAACCTGCCTTTGTCATCTGTAGGAAAGCACTTGCGTACTCAGCACAGGTTTGACCTTCAGGTGGATTGAAGTAATTGAATTCATCCTTCTTACATCTAACAACCTTATCATGCAGAACCAATGCCATTAAAGTTTGAATGACATACGTCAGTGGAGACACTTTGTACATAAAAGTCCAGAAACCTGGCATCAAATTCACAGGTTGAACGACACCACAGAAAGAAATCATAAATGATAAGAATAAACCAGTGATAACTGTGGAGGAGGCCAGATCTGGTGACATGTAGACGATGAATAGACCCAATGAAATGTAGTAAATTTGGAATACAATACCGTAGTTCAGATACCAAACACCAGCTATTGAAGCAGAGTCATCAATCTTCAATGGGAAGTAACAACAGCAAAAGTATAGGGCACCAATGACAAAATGGTATGGAATTTCATTCAAGAATTGAGCAATCAACAAAGTAGACCAATGATACGTATTTGATTTCGATTCTCTTACTTCAAACAATTCTCTTGATGACACAGCCCTTTCCTGGATTTGATTTAAAGCAGGGGCAGATAGGATAACAGACAAAAAGACAACAAACATACCATTTTGCATACCGATAACACTTGAGTCCAGATTCCAGAATGTGAAACCAACAAACAAACCACTAGTGACCAACAACATGAATTTGGCCATGATATATTGTGGATCTCTGAAGAATTGTGTACCAGTTCTCTTCGTGACGAGGATAAGTTGGTCCCAGTATGACATAGCAAACTTTTTGTTCAATTCTCTCTTCTCAACGTCAGATAAGATTGATTCTTTCTTTTGTTTCTTTAAAGTATCGACTTCCTTAGTGACGTCCAAGTATTCTTGAGAATTTCTCCAAATATCGTACCAATCTTCTTTAACATGCGCAGTCGCACCAGCACCGATAGATTCCAAAATGTATTCAGCAGGATTTTCATGGGATTCACAACGTCTAGCACCATTACCTTCAAAATAGTCCAGGATGGTTCTTGAACTTTTACCAATGTCACCGAAATACACCGTTTGACCACCTTTCTTCAACAATAATAAACGGTCAAAGGCTTCAAACAAAGTCGCTGAAGGTTGATGGATGGTACATAAGATGGATTGACCAGCAGCAGCTAGTTTCTGTAACAACTTGACGATTGCCCAAGCAGATTGTGAATCCAAACCAGAAGTAGGTTCGTCCAAGAACAATAGTAAGGAAGGTTTAGCAACCAATTCAACACCAATAGATAATTTCTTACGTTGTTCAACGTTCAAACCAGAGCCTAGTTTACCCACAATGGCTTCAGCATAGGATTCCATACCCAAAATAGCAATGATCTTTTCAACATAATCTAACTTTTCAGCCTCTGAAACAGTTTTTGGACGACGTAATCTTGCGGCAAATTGTAATGACTCTCTAACGGTCAATTCATCAATGTGTAAATCTTGTTGCTGAACATAACCTGTAGATCTCTTGAATGAAGTATCTAATGGTTCACCATTGACTAAGAAATCACCAGTGATAGTACCCATGTCAATTCTTTGTGATAAAACGTTCAATAGAGTAGTCTTACCAGCACCGGATTCACCCATCAAAGCGGTCAATGTACCAGGCTTGACATAACCTTGGATGTTATCCAACAACTTTCTAGAACCACCTTTGTATGGAATCACATAGTCAATATTTTGCCAGGTAAAAATACCTTCAGAACCCAGTTCGGCAAAGATGTCGTCTTCAGATCTCTTTTCGGTATCAGTGAAAGAGTCGTCATTGCGTTCGTTTGATTTCATGTCTTGAACACCAGATTCAATGTCCTCACCTTTTTTATGGAATTTAGTATCAGTTTCAACTTTGGCCTTAGCTTCACTAGAACGTTTGTAATACAGATGATCACCACCACCGCTAACAGGTCTTTTGAACTCTGTAGCAACGGCGTTTACAGCAGTGAAAAAGACAAGGAACGCAATCAAGATACCGAAGTTTCTCCAGACATTTGAATAATGGTAATCATACTGAGTACTCAAATAATCATCACCCATGACGTAACTTTGACCAATCTTGGAACCAGGGAAGGCACAGACGTCTTCACCATCACCAACATTTTCATAACCTGGACCACTTGGGACTAAAGTACCACCACAGTCCATTCGTCTACCATGGAATTCAACAGACATCATGTTTTCGAAGCCGTAGGAGATTGGATTGATATAAGTGATCCATTTGAACCAAGGATGCATCGACTTCTTTTGAATCATGAAACCAGAATATGTGGAGATAGCCATCATTAAGATACCTGCGATTGAATTAGCACCAGCAACGTTCTTAGACAGGGCAGCAACCATTTGGAACATAGCAGTGATTGTCTCTGAGGATAGGATCAAGAACAAGTATGTCAAAAAGAATTTACCAGCATCTCTAGTCAAATTACCCAAGAAGTAGTTGATAACGTAGAAAAAAGTCAGGGCAATCAATTTGAACGGGAACTTCGTCATAGCAGTGGCAAGGACTTCAGCAGATGGATGGTACAAACAGTAAGATTTCTGTTTCATCAAAACTGGACGTTCAGCAAACTGACCAGAAATTTCAGCAAGACCCATCAAGGAATAGTACAGGATCAAAAAGTAAACTAAACCACCTCTTGAAAAGGCACCTGAAGTACTAGAGGGAGCCTTCCAATACAACGAACCGGCAATCAGAGCCTGAAGGATAGCAGCAACAGTCTGTGTAATGGTGAAAGCTTTATCACCATAGATCTTCTCGAAACCTCTCTTTGTCAGGACTGATAGTTGATATGAATATGAAGTAGTGTAACGGTTATGTGTGTTCATCTTTTCTTGTTTCAAGGACTTGTCATACAATTGTCTGGTCTTTTCAGCATCGGTTTCTACTGTTTCGTATTCTTTAATCTCAGCTTGTAGGTCAGTATAAGATTGGGATTTTAACCAATAGGCTTCGAACTCATCAGAAGTCTTTGGTACCTTGTCTTCAAAACCAGGTCTTGGGAAACGACCAATTGGATCTGTGATGGCAGTCAAGAATTCAGCTGTTGCTTGTCTAGCTGGACAATCAAAGCCCATGTCAACAAAGTACTGTTTAGCATCTTCAACCTTACCAAAGTAGATCTGGCGACCTTCATAAAGCACAAGCACTTTATCAAAGGTTTCATAAATGTTTTCACCAGCTTGGTAAATAGTGATGAAGGCTGCCGTTTTGGACAAATTTGTCTGAGTTCTGATAGCTTGGGCATATTCTAAAGCAGTGGAGGCATCTAACCCTCTAGTGGCGTTGTCCCAGCAATAGACAGATGCTTTACAACTCATAGCTTCGGCAATGGAGACTCTTTTTCTCTCACCACCAGAAACACCTCTAACGAAATCATTACCAACCTTGGTGTTGTATGTGTGTGTAAGACCAAAGATGGTGGCCAATAGGTCTCTTGAAGCGGTGATGTATTGTTCTCTAGTTGCGTTGTTGACTCTAACTTTTGGTGTTTTCAAGGAGATTGCGAAACGTAGCGTTTGATCGACAGTCAAGTGTGGTAAGTGGACATCTAGTTCACCATTATATAGCAATTCAGATCTGTACTTCTTTAACATTTCTTTCAATGGAATGTTGTCATAAAGGATATCACCAGAGACGTTAACAAACTGGTCATGCTCACCACTTAGGGTCTTTAGAAGAGTAGAGCAACCAGCACCTGGTCTACCAAGGACCAGACACATTTCACCAGGCTTGACAACACCATTAATGTTTCTAACAATGCTTTTGTGTGGAGCCTTTCGACCTCTATTCTTGATGGCAGCAATTGGACCTCTAACGATGTCTACAACAGTAGGAGCGAAGGAGCTTGTGGAATCAACACCTTCGGTGGTGACATCTTTAAACACAACACCGGTGGAGCGTAGATGGATACCTTGCTCATTGGCCGATTTGAGAAAGGTTGCTAGGATTCTCTTGAAGTCGAAATCCTCCTGGGAGTTCAGGTCAAACGGTGGCTGGGGATCCTTGTTTTTGATTGCCATTTGCTTAGAGTAAGTGGATAGACGGGAGAGTACACCACCGTCCTGGGCATTGGAGGCACTGGTGACAATTCTAACTATTTCTGCCATCTCATCGACCTCGTTTTGGCTCTGCTCTGGCTCATGTTGGCCATGGAAGTGCTGGACATCCTCGGCAATCTCGCTATTAGGGCGCATGTCTGAGTGATTCAGAGGCAAAGGAACAGTAGCGATTGATGGGTTGGGAGGGAGTGGTCTTGTGGAAGTTTTACAAAAAAGTGAAGATGGATAAATTCTTTGATTTATAATTAAAGGCCGCCGTTCTTTATGGCACTTTCCTATTTGGGATGTTATGACCGGTTAAATTAAAAACAGAAATGTATAATTTCTACAGCTGTTTCTCGGGATCTTGGGTAAGCTTGAGTAAGCAAAATTTTTTAGGGCACATTGTAAGTTTTTAAGACGACAAGTACCTTGTTCAGGGCTATATTCTAGTGATATTCCTCATTGATAGCAATCCATCCCTTTTAGAACGGTGAAGCCATGAATTTTCTCCGGAACAGGTTGGCTTTTCCTGGTTTCACATCGCATAAAGCCGTTACTTTGGCATAAGCCCGTTTAAATGCACGCATCAATTGTGGCAATTGACATTAATCACCCGTGATCTCGGAGGCAGCTTCTTGAGGCTTGAACGTGCGTGGCTAAAGGTACTATCAGGGTGAAACTTGAGTGTCCTCTAGCAATTGTTGGGTAATCAGTATGATAATATCACAATTTCGCAAAAAGAGAGCAGATCAATCACCTGTATTAATTAGTCGTCCACAAGAGGCATAAACTACACCAATATTCTTTCCTAATGTACATATCATTATATTAAACACAAAAATAAAAAATAAACCCATGAGAACGAATTATATGCAAAACAATCAATTATAATAGTATATCACATCTTCTATACCTTTACGAACGAACAAATATCCCTTTCTTCACGCAACTCCCATGCTGTTATTTTTCTAAATCACTGATTTAATCAAAAGTTTTCTTGTTACCTTTGAATTCAGCAGTGACTGGGGCACGGTTGGAACCAGTTGGGGTGAATGAGTTTCTGTTGTTGTTGTTACCGAAGTTACCACCGAAAGATTTTCTGTCTCTACCACCTTGGTTACCACCTTGGTTACCACCGAAAGACTTTCTGCTGTTGTTTGGATCTCTTGGAGCAGAGTAATCTAGACGAACTGGTCTACCATCCAAGTATTCACCGTTTAGAGCTTCTAGAGCAGCCTTGGCTTCATCAACAGAGGAGAATTGGACGTAACCGAAACCCTTTGGTTGTTCAGTGTCTGGGTGAGTTGGGATTCTAACGGAGATAACTGAACCGTATGCGGAGAAAGTCTCAAATAGACCATCTCTGTTGGCATTGAAAGATAAGTTACCCAAGAATAGAGTGTCAGATGGTTCAGATGGAGTATCACCGAATTTCTTAGCTCTGTCACCAGTACCAGCGTTTGATGTATGTTGTTTACCAGTGGACATATCCAAGTTGATTGGTCTACCGTCGATTTCACGACCTTGGTATTCTCTTAAAGCCTTTTCAGCAGCGGCCTTGGAGTCAAAGTCAACGTAACCGTAACCTCTTGATTTACCAGTGGCTCTTTCAAAGATAACACGAGCACCTATAACACCACCTAATGGTTCGAATTCACGTTTTAACCAATCGTCATCAATACTCCAAGATAATCTACCAACGAATAGAGTAGCTGGTTCACCGGCAGCAGCCTTTGGTTCTTCAACTCTTTGTTTCTTAACAGGAGCAACTTCTTCATCAGCTGAACGTTTCTTGGTGTCTTTTTCTTCTTCTTCATCATCGGAGGAGTCTGAGTCTGATGAGGAGTCTGAGTCTGATGAGTCTGAATCTGAAGAGTCTGAATCTGATGATGAGGATTCCTTTTTGTCTTCTTTCTTTTCTTCTTCTTCGTCTGAAGAGTCAGAGGAGTCAGAGGAGTCAGAGTCAGATGAGTCTTTCTTTTCTTCCTTTACAGCATCTTTAACTTCTTCATCGTCATCAGAGTCTGAATCTGATGAGTCTGAGTCTGAAGATGATGATGATGAGTCTGAGTCTGAAGATGATGATTCGGAATCAGAGGAATCAGAGTCTGAATCAGAAGAGTCAGAAGAGTCAGAGTCTGAATCGGATGATGAGGATTCTTCCTTTTCAGCTTTCTTAGCTTCTTCTTCAGCCTTCTTCTTTTCAGCTTCTAGAGCAGCTTTAGCTTTCTTACTCAATTTCTTAGCATCTTCTTTCTTTGATGGTTTGGAAACCTTTGATTTCTTGTCAGCGACCTTGGAGGAGACTTTCTTGTCTTTGGAAGTAGTTTTAGCCATCTTGAATTGATTTAATTGAATAGACCTGTGTAAGTATTAAGTAATAGGTACCAGGAAAACTTTTCACTTATAAAGAATTTTTTTTTTCATCTTAAAATTTTTTTGGTAAGGGCATCACATTGTAACTGTGGAAACTTCTAATTTCGCTCGTTTCTTTTTATTTTCGCATAATCTGACCGTTAAACTTTAAAAAGTAAAGAATATCTTATAAGAACAACGATATGAGGTTACTCGAATTTTAATATGGATAGTTTAGTGTTCGTGTAACCTTTTGGATATTGGACTTTCTCTCGGAATCATAGTCTACTCACAGGGTACTTGAGTGATACTGGCTACATGTTATCCAGCTGCACTACTCGATATAATGACTCTATCAATTATACGATCAACGTTTCTATACACAATATCATTCATTAGGAGCGGTGCTATCTAACAGGATAGTAGTTGGGCCGTCATTCTTCAAATCAACCTCCATCATGGCACCGAAAACACCGTCTTTGACGTTATCTTCGCCTAACTGAGACCTTAGCTTAGCTAAAAAGGAGTCATATAAGACCTTGGCTTGTTCACCTGGGAGTAATTAGTACTTGTACTCTAGTAATTTGATAGGGAAGAAAAACATACCTTTGGCAGCCCTGTGGAAATCCGGCTTGGAACCTTTGTGTGTTCTTGCTAACAGTGTGAACTGTGACACTTTTGAAGGTTAATAAATCAGTCTCTTTTTGACTTATACGAAGTAAAACAACATACCTGATAAGATCTGGGCACCTTTAGCTTCGGAGATATTGTGTTTCCAAGCGGCACCAGTTTCTTCATGGTCAAATAGTCTCAGTTTCAGCACCTTGTTGGATAGTTTTGACACATCGTCTTCTGTATCTGAGGTGGAAATGCCAACTAGTAGTAGGAACCCTCTTTGAATCCTGGATGAACCTGTTAGTAGCGAAAAACATGGGGTCACTGTAAAGGTAACCAACTTACTCTGAGACAACTTTGGAATCCACTGTCACTGAAGCGCTCTTAACTTTTTGTAGGACAATCTTCATGGTTTGAATCCCGTGTACAATTGAGATGTATCGTTGTAAATTGTCGTTCTCAACCGAGTTTTTATTTTCGATCTTGATTTTTCTTCCTTCAAATGTATGGTACAAAGCGAAACGTTGAGAAGGTCAGACTACTTGGTAACTTAATGACAAAACAAATAAAAATGCATTCAATAAATCATCATAAGACTAAACGAAAGGTCCTTCATTTCACTAATCTTCTCACTATATAATACATGGTACCTATCAATCTAAAAGCAGCCATAAATGCAACAATCCATAAGATAACAGTCAAGAAAATTTGTGATCTACTATCACCTGTCTCGGTAGTGGTTGTATCGGCACTATCAGCCAGTTGGTTCATACCACCGGTTTCCAAGACAAGGGCAATAATGATGAAATTGGTGGTGATCCAAGTCAACACGACCATGGATCTGATAAATGCGTAATAATTCTTCTTATCTTCTTCTTCTTTCTCTTTTCTCTTTTGTTCATCCAATTTCAAAGATTCTGGAGTGATGGCAGGTTTTGGTCTTGGTGTGTGAGCCAAAATATCCATTTGCTTCTCATACAAGTCATTTATCTCTTCAGCGGTAATAGGAGCATCAACAAATTGAACTTTTTCACCATCTTCTGAGATCTGAGCATCACCCAATGTCATTGCAGTAGCACCTTTGGTACCCCAACTGATATCATGCAAGTTACAGAAGGCATAGATGTTTAAAACGTTCACATATGATGGTGATAGTAGCAAGTATTGTAAAAATGAAGTCAACATGTGCATAGGTTTCAAATGAATAATGGATGCTAATAGGTATAATGCATAGGTGGACAATGTGGAAATTATCAGGTCTCGGAATGTTCTATTGGTGAATAACATCTTAGCAGTTATAGCTCCACTAGCTAAGATTTCATTGATAGAATTGACAGCCATTAAGATAGCAGCCACTACCATATATGCCATCAGCACAGCGAAGAAAATGATAATAACTAAGTAGAACTTTGGTGTACCTCTAGGGGTATTACCAAATGATAAAATGAACGTGGTGACAACGGATAACAGGTATAACCATAAGAAGACAACAGACAAATATTTACAAGGTTTGTACAGATCGCCCAAAGAGGTGGTCAAGATTCTGAACACCAAAAAGTACGAACCCAGTGAGAACCATGAAACCAATAATGACAAAAATTGATAGACAAACTCAATACATAATGCAAATTTTCTACCAAATGAATGCGATGAACTCAGAATTTTATGGAAGTGGAAGATGGAGTAAATGGCAGCAAAGAAGGAACCATTCAACCAACGTCTTCTTTGGGAGACGAAATCGTGGACCTCTTCAGGAACATCTGTTTCAGCAGAGGCACTTCTGCAGTATCTCAACAACCAAGAACAATTCTGTTTAGCAACCAGCTCGAAACACAGGATACGATCCTCAGCAAGATACATATTGGACTTGAAGACACCAGAGTTGGAATCATGCATGGTTTCACCTTCGAAGTATCTCATCAAAGGTTCACCCAATAGGGCACTGTAACGATAAGCTGAGAAGGCACCTGGCAACACGGAAATAAAACCAAAGGAGGATTCCATGGGTTTATCCAAGATGTTGGACATCTTATATTCGAAGTTTTGGGCAGCAACCAATGGGTTCAATAGCTTCTTGTAATTCTTTCCCAGCATGGCCTTGATTTCACCACATGTACCTGCAACTTGAGGGTCATTTTTGAATTCCTTCCATAAGTGATAGATAGAGTCTTTGCTTGGCTGAGTACCTGCATCCAATAGTACCACGGTTTCTGGGTTCAATGTTTGACCAAAGGCCTCTAGAGCCCATCTATGCGAATTAATTTTCTTTTGATTCTCTTCTTTCAAGCAGAATAACAACTGCACTGGAGTAGCATTTAGTTTCAGTTTAACTCTGTCGGAATCAACTTTAGAAATACCAATCATAGAAGTGTATTCAAAGACGTGTGACACGACTTTCTCATCATTGACGGCATTTCTTGCAAAACCTTCTTGATAAACACCTAAACCTGCTAACAGGGCCTGTGAAGTTTCATTGATCTTTTCACGACCATCGGCAACAATACAAACAACAATTTTCTTCCATGAGTCTGGACCCCAGGTACTTGAATTTTTTTTGCTTTCTAGATGTTGGATGTTGTCAAAAATACCTTTTAAAGTTCTAGCCAATAATACATCTTGTTCATTATAGATAGTGACAACGATCAAGATTTCAATATCTCTTGGTCTTCTGTAAAAACGTTGTCTTAGACTGAAATTCTTCACCATGAAGTCTCTTGGATCACACGTTACAGCTTGGTATCTCATGTACCTCAATTCACGAGCATCGTCAGTTTCGGTTAAGTTGTATCTATCCAAGATTCTATCAGGTACAGGACAATCTAAGATTAAATGACCGTTCAATAAACGAACTTCGATCTTTCTTCTTGCAGATTCTTCAGGGACATCATAGTCACCGTTTTCAGAGCCTTCTTCGGGTGTAGGTGGTTGTTCAATCTTGTTCAAAGCCAATTCTTCATCAGGGAAATGACGTGGGATGTTCAATTCTTCATCAGTTTGAAACTTATCTGGTAAAGATTGCTGACTGTATGGATCATTCAAGTACCCAGGTGTAGCACCATGATATGATGTGTCTGGATCCACTGGGAAACCGTTGAACACAGAGGCATCGCTAGAATCATTTCTGTAATAGTTCTCATCAAATGGAGCGTTTGGTGCAATTGGGATGAATTCTTCAGGAACGTTACCTTGAGGGTAAGTTTGGCCCTGGATTGGAGAATATTGAGTAGGGATCCTGCGATCATCAACGATTGGAGTGTTATAGTATCTCTGGTCGTATTGATAGTCATTTTGATCTTGGAATGGAGTCTGGGATGTCTGATGATAAACACCGGTGTACTCATGATTCGAGTTCAGATAATCCAATTCGTGCTCGGAAGGGCGCCTTCTCTGTGGTGAGATGGAGTCCCTGGTGTGTGATTGTTCAGGTTCTTGCAAGCGGTCGCTCGATCTGTTGTGATTATAATCCATGACAGGGTTTTCAAATGGGTTCCCGTACTGGTCGTACTCGTACTCTTGTCCCTGGACGTGCTGGTAGCCGTAAGAGCCCGTGCTTTGGCGGTGCTGGTCCTCTTGGCCACCGTAGCGGCCGTCCCTGTTATAACTCATTTGCAAATCCTCAGGGGGGGCTTAAGTAAGGCTTGTGGAATGTATCAACGAAGCGGTCCAAATTTTTTAAGGCTTGAGATCAAAACACGAAAATGCAGATATCGCGTTTTTTTTATTATCCCCCTGTGGCCCTACCGGAGGCCCACTAAATGATCAACCGTAGATAGAAGGCGCAGCCCTAACCCTGCCCAGATATCTCTGCCTATGCTGGAAAGTGCTGAGAAACCACACACCAAACTTGTAACAAATCTGAAACAATACATGACACTGATGACGTTGATGACGTAGAAGAGGGAACCAGCCAATGAGGGTCCCACATTGTCACTCAGGCACCCATAGAGGCTTACTAATATGTGAATGAGGCTTTAATAAGAGCTTAATCACAAGTTGTGACCCGAGGCACTGGTGCTTTTGGCCGGGGCTGTTCCTAACTGTTGCACTAAAATGTGTCATTCTATTTTTAGCCAGCGGGCGTGGATAAGCATAAGCATAAGCATAAATTTAAATTTAAAAGGGTCCGTAGTTAATACAGCCACATTGTTATACGTAATAAATAAATGAATATTAGAATAAATTATGCATGACTAAATAATTAGGTGCGAACCGGTACCTTAGAACCAGCACCATTTGTCGTTGAACTCCCAACAGAACTCAGTATCTAACCCTGTTGGTAGTTTAGCAGCTGATAAAGAACTGTTAGGTAGGTCAAATTTACCTTGGTACTCAGCCTTTAGGTACTCTTTTGCCTGTTTATGCAATTCCTCATCTTCACCAAGTGCCGAGTCCCAAAGTTCCAAGGTATGTAGGTTGTTGATCTTAGCTTCATTGTGAGCTAGAGCGACAAGTTTCTTGAATGAATCCAAAGATGTGAATGTTAATTTCAGAACTGTGACACCGTCTGATAGCCAGTCATGGAGCCATATGATATGGTCCTGGTTGTTCTTCAGTTGGGCACCTGCAACAGTGGTTGGTTTAGAAGATCTATTCATTTTTGAGTTGGTAAATCTATCTCTCATATGGAACCAAGTAAAAATATCACTGTTCAATTCCAATGCTATCAGCTTCTTATCACTCTTTTGGGCCTTGACCAGTAGGTTTTTCTTCAGGAGCTCGTTTTCAGCTTTCACCAGGTCTTCGAAATGATCCATCTGTAGCGAATTATAATCAGTTGTGTTGATAATGTTGCCAGTTACATCAGCTTTGATCTCCAACTTGTTATCAAGCACCTCAAAGCTCTTATAGCCGAATCTTGAGTAATAATCACCAACTTCACTGTATAGAGTCATGAAAGAGTCCTCACCGAGCTTCTCATCCCAGTATTTGTTGATTAAAGTGATCAATTTACCGGCATAACCTTTTTTTCTGTGCTGTGGCAATGTGTAGACACTACCAATACATGGAGTGACAACTTCTTTTATTTCGGTAGAACCTGGTTCAACAACGTATCCGACCCTGTTTCTGGTTTCACATGAGGCAACAATTTGGTCAAATTTGCCATTGATGATTGGAACTGAGTAATCTTTTAGAACAAAATGGTATAGCCCAAGGTTATTATCGTGGTCTCTTTCACAGACTTTGTGTTCCATGCCAACAACACGTTCTCTTTCCATATACTCCTCCGTTGTTAGCTTGTTTCTCCAGATTGTGGAGTTCTGTTCGTGAGTATACTGGATCTCATCGTGGTCAGTGGATAGTTCAAGTCTTAAGCCGTTGTAAACAGTCATTGTGTCTTGTATTTAGTGCTTGTTAAGTGGTATTCGGTGACTAGGTGATTGTTCTGTGGTTATTACTCAGTGAACACGCGGATTTTCCATTCCTTAAGTACTTTGACGTTAAGCGCCGTCAATGATAAAGCTTCTCGCTTTCAGTTGATGTTAGTGGTGAGTTTTTTTAAAACTGTCCGCTAACTTCAAGTGCAAGCAGATTCTCCAATGCCCGAAACAGATAAGGGACACAATAAAGATACCAGAAAACAAAGCGACAAAAGAACTGGCATTGTGAAATAAGCACAATGTTATAGCCTAAAGCTTTACACAATAATTTACTCTAATGATAATAAGGGCAAAAAGAGACACCTATCATATTCACATCACAAAAAAAAAATTCTAAAAAAAACAATGGTCCCTAGCAGGATCGAACTGCTGATCTTGGCGTTATTAGCACCACGCCTTAACCAACTAGGCCAAGGGACCCGCTTTTGGTTATAAAAATTGAAAGTAATCCAGGTCTTGCTGAAAAACATAGCAAAGGGTAACCTTCTTAGCTATGTGACCCCGCCATTTTGGGACGTCTCTGTGGAGGCATTGTTGTGAGGGTTCATTGATTAATTTTGACGTTAACAATAAGATCCGTTGATCATTGCTCAATTTAAATAAATCGGTAAAACAATGACCAAATCAGCATTATTGATCATCGATGTCCAATATGATTTCCTCCCTGGTGGAGCACTAGCGGTGGAGAACGGTGATGAGATTATCCCTGGGATAATTGATCTATTAAAATCATACAAATGGGATGCTGTGGCAGTTTCACAAGATTGGCATCCAAAGGATCATACTTCCTTCGCCATCAATCATGAAGACGCCTCTCCATTCACACAAGTGGAATTCACATCGACGAAAGACAAAACCACAACATCATTGGAGACAGTTTGGCCAGTCCATTGTGTTCAACACACTCATGGTGCTAATTTCCCTGAAGAACTCATCGAAGCCTACAAGGCCATTGATGTCCCAAAGACTGTCATACAGAAGGGTCAACTACAAGATAGAGACTACTACAGTGCTTTCAATGATATTTGGGATGATGATCATACAGAATTGAACTCGTTCCTAAAAGAGAATGGGATTGATGAGGTTTATTTGGTTGGGCTGGCATATGACTATTGTGTCAAATTCAGTGCAGAGTCGGCTGCTAAGCTGGGATATGAGGTAAACGTTATCAAGAGTCTGAGCAAAGCCATTGCAAATGATAAGATCAACGAAATTGACGCTTATTATACAAAGAGTGGCGTCAAAATCTTGGACAATGTCGAAGTGGAGGAATTGAACAAGCTGTTGATTTAGGAAAAGGGGTATCGTTTATCGAGAACTAGGTTTATGTGTACTTTTGATTACGCTATATTTGTTATGTGAAATGTTAATTGTGTTTACGCTGTTTGTAATCTTATTTGCCACTACTACAATGTCTCTCTTAATCACAGCTATTGTTGACGGTGTATCTTCAATCTCTTTGCACAAATTTCAATATGTTTGTCAGCAAAATCATTGAAAAGTCTGAAGCTCTCACCACATGCCTTGCATTGCCCTTTACCCTGATTTGAATCCTCACCTTCTTGGAAGACAAAGTGAAATGTCCTCAAATGTCTCTTCCAAACGTCCATTCTATTGAAAGTGTCTTTACCCTTATGATTGTCTAATGCATCATAGTAAGGACACTTGAAAGTGAGAATTGTATGTGACTTCAAGTGTCTTCTATAGTCGGACTTTCTTTTGAAGTAACCAATGTCACACTTTTGATGTTTGCACTTAAACTCACCGTATACTTCGGTTGGGGCCTTGTTGATTTCCCTAAGAGCTTTTCTATACCCTGATCTCTTCAAGGGGCCTGTAGATTTTTTCTGGTTTGATTCATATACATTTTGAACAACGAATGGCTGCTGGACTTGATTGTTGTAATCAATACCGAGCTCATCATCAGGAACCTTTAGGCAAGATGAATCATATTGATATTGTGATGGATTGAAACAGTCGGCATTAATCCCAATCGAAGCTTGATGAAGAGGTGGAATAAAGTTATTAGTGGTATTAGCCAGCCCTAGATCACGAGTCACAGTTTGCAACTGCCCATTAACCTGACCTGCAGTCAATGCTGTCATTTCTATCAAACGGGGGTCCAACACAGGGTAGATGCTATCATCGGCAGCAGTTGATATGGCAAGTTCAACAGGCGGGTCATAATAGACAATTGGTACCTGCTGTGGATGGGAGGCTTGCTCATAGTACTGTTCAAGCTGCCTTAGTAAGCCTTCATTGACATCTGGCACCTCAACAGCTTTTTCTGTCAACGCAACTTCCTGCACCGGGGACATATTGTTCCCTCTGTAGATTGGGAATTGTTCTTCAGAATCGTATAAAATATCAGTATTGTGGGGGTAATAGGAGTGCCTCTTCTGTGAATCCTGAGAATAGACCAAGTCGATCTGTTCTAAGGGGGTGAATGGGTTAACTTGAAACGGAATAGCTTCAGTCTCGTAACTATTGGCTTCTAACGGTGTTTCATTCAAAGGGGTGTTAGGTGCAGAAGGGGAATTGGCAGCGTCTGAGAACGCATCGCAGTCACTTGCTGCACTGGACTCACTACTCTGGGTATGGGGGAAACCAACAACTGGGTAATGCTCAGGATTGTATTCGAAGTGGAAGAAAGGTTCTTCGATCTGGGCAGGGAATTCTGGGGACTCAGGTAAAGGAGATAGATCACTGCTGATGGACATGGCAAATGACACAAACGATCTACTCTTAGTTACCTGGTCATAGCCAGAAATTGGTGAGATTTTATCAGTTTCATTAGGATTTTCTATTTTAGTGTTTTTTGTGTCATTGATGGCTTTTGTGTATACCGGAGGTTTTTCCCAAATAGTAAGAAAGATAGATAAGTTGCATTTTTAAATTGACAGCCTTCAGCAATATGAAAGCAGTAACCGTGTAACACCAAGACATGGATCTCGACAGTGAAGTCTATATAACCACTAGATGGCGTTGAAGAATGTCCTACGACCTTAATCATATTTAAACGGCTGCTATTGTTTCCATTTCAGGTTCGGACACGCATCAATCAGCTATGACAAAGCATAAAAGCAAGTTCACCAAAACTTATAAAGCAGCATCATTTCCCCAGTTTGCCACACTGAAACAAACTTGAGAACTATCGAAAATGTCACAACCAAGTGTAAGCATTGAACAGGCACACCTAAAATGCTCAATTCACTAACAGTCGAACACAGAAACAAGGCTGGAAGATTTTAGACTTCGCTGGCAAGGATGGTGCGTTCAAGAGAAAGGCTTCGGTCTTCAGAGACTTTGTCCAAAATAAACCGGATGCAAAGTTTCAACCTGAGAAGGGTAGATACCATGTCTATATCTCATTAGCTTGTCCATGGGCCTGTCGTGTTCTAGTCTACTTGAACACTAAGGGTTTGATCAAGGATTTTGACCCAAAGACCTCCACTGTCTCCAAAGACTCCATCATTGGGCTATCAGTTGTTCATTGGAGTATGGATGATGAAGGTTGGAGATTCCCTACTGCTGAAGACCCATGTGAAGCTGCCACCGAGGACCACGTCTACGGTTTTGACAGAATCAGAAAGATCTACTTTAAGGCTGATCCAGAGTATGAAGGTAGATTCACTGTCCCTGTGTTTTGGGATAAGAAGTTGGAAACCATTGTCAGCAATGAATCCTCTGAAATTATCAGATTTTTGAATACAGAATTCAATGACTTGATTGACGATCCAAAGCAGAAAGCTTTGGACTATGCTCCATCTTCATTACTTTCTCAAATTGACGAATTGAACGAGTTGACTTACGAAAACATCAACAATGCCGTCTACAAATCAGGTTTTGCTTCAAAGCAAGAAGTTTATGAGAAGGAAGTCAAGAACTTGTTTGTACACTTGGACAAAGTTGAAAAGATCTTGAAAGACAACAAAGCCAAAGGTATCAAATACTTGTTGACCAATGAGATCACTGAGGCAGATGTCAGATTATTTTCCACAATCGTCAGATTTGACCCTGTCTACGTTCAACATTTCAAGTGTAACTTGGGTATGATCCGTTACGATTACCCATACTTGCATGACTGGGTCAGAGATATCTACTGGAACTATCCTTTGATCAAAGACACTGTCAATTTTGACCATATCAAATTCCATTACACTAAGTCACATATTGGTATCAATCCTCACCATATCACTCCATTGGGTCCAATCCCACACATTTTCCCATTGGATAAGTGATTCAAACTCTGATAATGTTATGATTGTTTTGTGATGTTTCTTGTAGTAGCTTACATGCCTATTAATATGTTCAAGCACTATCCATTTTTTACCTATCTAACAAGGGCAGTCTTCAATCCCACCGTGGCGAAACTATTAGATTGATCACCACGTAGTTTATGCTCCTTACCATCTTCGTCTCTATATACGACAACCCCATCAGCGTCTGAGTGAAGTCTTTGTTGTAACTTTTCCCATTTCTTACTCTTTAGTCTACTTTGTGGACCATCAGGCTTGTATCCATCAAAATAAAGTTCTTCACCCACCAGAGAAGACACAGGAGGCGAGACCAGCTGGACATTGATCACATCGTCAATGGTCTTCTCAGCAGCTAGGACCATCGCCTCCGATTTGATGCCTCTCATCTTGGATGGTTTTAAATTTGTCACGAGTACAACTCTTCTGTGAAGCATCTCTTCTCGTGGAATGTAGTTCACGAGACCACTACACACAGTGTGAGTGTTGTCTGAAGCTTCATCTGTAGAGATTTTTGACACATACAGCTTATCTGCGTCTGGGTGGCGCTCGCATTCTTTGATCAGACCCACTTTAAGCTGAATGATAGCTGGAGACACTAAAACGTGTTAGAAGAGCCATTAAAAAAGTGTGGGGAAGAACAAAAGCTAGGAACTTACCAGCATTGAGAAGCCTGGTGGAGGAGCAGAAACTTCTCTTCGATACAGCCTGGAACACACTCAGAAACACCATATTTATCCCTTAAATCAGTCGTAAGACACTGGCATTTTCGGATTTATACTGACTTGTTCCGTGCCCACGAGCTCTTTATGCAAGGTGAAAAACTTGGAAAAAATCGTCGAAAAAAAACGGCCAAAAATTTGAGTGTATTAAATCTTGTCCTAGCTGCCCAAGCGACGCTCACACACGGAGCCCATTTGTCATTTTCATTTCCATCTGCCACTGCCTGGAATCTTAAAATCAAATTTACTCTGTTTCACGCCGCTCCTGTGCCAATTTTCCTTCTCTCAAAACTCCCTGATTTGTGACAGAAAATTTAGCATCTGCCTTTTAAGGATAACATTTCCGTTGTACCTTTTCGTAAATAGACTCCACATACTCACACACGACCGTTGCCACTATATTACTGTCTGGTCTCACTCAAATCCTTGCATAGAATCAACTGCTTACCATACTAATATCCCTGAGATCAAGTCGCATCATCCTTTCACATCTTGATCCTACATTCACCTCTATCATCACCCTCCCTAATATCACCGCATAGACAATAGAAATATAATGCAGTACATGGGTCCCTGGGTTCCTGCCCTCACAAGTGCCATTAACAGACAACTGGAAACGTCTCCTTTCATCACATTCTCATTTGCTACGGTCGATGCTCTTGGTGCCCCTAAAGTTAGAACGTGTGTTTATAGAGGCTTTCTATTCAATGACAAAAAGACCAATATAGTGACGTTCACAACTGACATAAGGATGGACAAGTTCGAACATTTAAAGATCAATCCTAAATTCGAAGCTGTCTTTTGGTTCCCTGGAAGTAATGAACAATTTAGACTAAGTGGGAATGCAAAAGTCCTAACACATGAAAACACCGCTACTTTCTCCAAGGAAGTTGGTGACTACCCATTAGTATCACCACAAGTTATCAAATCATATTCTTCATCATTGGACTTATCAAGCTTGACCCAAAATGTTTCTGCTTCAACTCCAACTGCTCAAGAATGGGAAAACGAATTGAACTCCAAATGGAATGATTTATCAGTGAACTTAAAGTCAAGTTTCAGAAAACCAGAACCAGGCTCTACCCTAACCTCCGAGAAACAGAAGCTACTAGACTCCATATCGAGAGGTGTTGACGGTTCAAACGAAGTTGACGGCACAAAGAACTATTCATTGGTGTTAATGCTTGTTGATAAAGTTGACTACGTCAATTTAAACGGTCTCCAAAGTCGTTTTATTTACGAAAGATACGAGGAAGATCAATGGACTGAAGCTGAAGTTTGCCCATGAATGATTATTGATTTTAGTTAATGGCTTTACGTGTGTATATATATATATATTAATTTAATGATTTGTTCAAAGTGCTTTAGTTTGAGAATAATGATCGTATGATTATATATAAAGGCGGGTTATATGGCATCACGAATCAGGGACCTCGGACGCTGATGTAATTGAGGAGTTCTGAGCACTTAGTACGACAGCCTGTAGTAGTAGACACTGAACTAGAGTACTTTACTACTACAGTAACTTATCAAAAGATTCAGAGATATTCATCAAGGAACAGAAGACTGCCCTTTAAGTATACCAATCCCCTCTGTCATTTTTTCTCGTGCCAAAAAGATGGTGTTCGGATGTAAAGTTTCCTTAGCCAAAAAAATTTAAAGCCTACAACATCAACTATTGAGCTATCAACGAAAATCGCCATCAATAAGCGAATTATACTACACTTATCAACATGAGCACCATCGACAGAAGAAGACTACTAGGTCCACAGAATGCCAAACCACTGATATTTGCTCCACTGCCGGCTGAATATGCCTCGAAGATTCAAATCGACAAGACTAAAGAAGATGACATCAATTCTCAAATATCCCGAACATTCTTGAAGAGTGGACTAATAAAGAACGCCAACGGGTCTGCATACTTGGAATTAGATGGTAACATTGTGTCTGTTTCGATCTATGGTCCTAGACCAATCCGAGGCACTTTTGTTGAGAAGACAAGTTTAAATATTCATATCGATGACAATACTGGTTTAGTGGATGACCTATTGGACCAGAAATTCTCAAACTACATCGATAATACATTCACTTCCGTGATCAACCTGTCGAGGTATCCAAAATCTGGTATTGATATCTTCGTGAACATTATCTCCATCCAAAATGTCCAGTATCTTCCATTGAAGTTATTAAGCTTGATTTCAGACACCACCACACTTGCTCTGATCAATGCTGATATCGAAATAATAGACATTGTTGCCAGTGCATTTGACCTAGAGAATAACACAGTTGCTAGTTTTATCAAGGAGAACGAAATCGTCGCTATCTTGAGTGAATCTCAAAACTCGTTTAGTCAATTGGACAAGGTAATTGATAACCTACAAAAGAAGGCTAAGGTTGTGAAGAATGGGCTAATTAACTACGTTGTCGAACAGTCTAAGAGATAGTTGGTAGGTATTTCCCAATGAGATAACTAATATAGAATGATTATGCATGAATAGTTACGAGTGTAGCCAGGTTGAGTCCTGCAATTTTTGATGTAGTTCACACTATGAAGTCTTACAATGAATGGGCCTGTATATTTAGCTCAATCAAGCTTTGCGAAACTCTTTAATTCTTCTTTAGTATTCAAGTCCATTACATGTGATTGACACGGTAAACAAATCTGAGTATACCTTGTCGAACTTTAATCGAGCTGCCTAACTTGTGGCTCAGCAGACCAAAAAATGCAAAATGCTAAAAGTACTGACACTACATAGTGTGGAGTAGGAAGTTAGAAAACGTGTAGTCAATTTAGCAAGGATCAGAATATTTACAAAGTCTCCGGATCATTCAAACTGTCCAAAATCATTTTAGACTTCCTCAATCTTTCGGCGATACCATCAATGGTCTTCAACTTCGCAACGATTTCACTGGCAATGTCAACACCTGTAGCATCAGATACAATCTTGCTGATAAACTTTGGGGATGATGTCTTGAAATCAATGTTTGTATTCGTTGAAAGGTTAGACTGAAATCTCTTCAAAAGTCTCAACAAGTTCAAGGATAAGTCTCCATTAATGGTGATATTTGGAACAACGATTTCGAAAGGAGAAGACAAACTCAAGACCTTGTGTGAGTCATTTTGGTGGTATCTGATCTCATAAACCCCCTTTTCAATAGCAAGCAGCTCTGAGTGAAATTGAACAATACCTGTGACTTTACCATCTTTGGTCTTTGTCTCTCCCTTGAGGACACCAGAATCTCTACCATTATACTCATCAGGGTTGACAGCAATCCATTTGCCAGCACTAGAGATTCTTGTAACTGTCTTGGAACTACCAGTCTTCATAACTTGGTATAAGCCAATCCAGTCCTTTGGATGGTGGCCTTCTGGAGCAGTCCATTTCACACGAATAGGTTGCCCAATTTCAATTTCTGAATTTGATGATAGGTTTTCAATGGTCAATGAGTAATCGCCTTTTGCCTTGGATCTTAAGATTTCCTCCTTTTCTTGAGTTAAAGCAGCTCTGATGTTCTTTCCACTTGGATTGATCTCAGATTGGGCCCTTTTTTTCATGTAGGAATCAACTCTATGAAAAGTGTTGTTGTAAATGGAGTCAAAAGTGGTATTCAATTTCTTTGGAATGAATTGTTTTAAAGTTAATGAGACACCAGATTCGTTCTTCAAGACCTGTTGTTCACCATAAACTTTGATCATATGAGGCTTCTCAACAAAGTTCAGAAACAGAGTTATATGAGCAGTCCAAATCATGGCTAATGAAAAAACCAATGGTGAATAAGTGATCAGGGTAGCACCCCAAATACCACTGATACCTAGCAATCTTTCAGGATCATTGAGGTATCTGTAAATCCCAGACTTGGTCAATGCCTTATGAGACAAATTTGGTAAGAAGAAATCACCGTAGAACCAACCAAAGTCACCAATGGAGCGATAAATGGAAGAGCTTGTCCATAGTTGTAACAAAATCATTAAACCACCAAGAATGATTCTCAATGGTAACCAAGTACCTAGTTTATATTGACCACGAACTAACTCTCTGTAACACGTGCCAATGAAGGTTGAGTACGATAACACCAGTAGGAAATTGTAAATGACTTGCCAATTGGCATAAGCAGTGACATTATCAAGACCGTATTTCAAGTATAGCTTGGTCCAGAATTTTTCAGAACTTTGCTTACCAAGAACATAACTTGTGATGAACGCATGTACCACTTTAACTAGCAGTGCAAAACCAAAGAAATAGTAGTCCCATGATCTCTCACCACGAGAGACAAAAACAGGACCAATGACAGTGTAGATGGCACTCAAGACAGTTAAGTAATCTGAGAGTCTAATCAAATTGAAGTTGCTGAAGATAACTAGTGGTTTCAAATAGTGTTCGTTGGCTTCCAATTCCTCAACAATAATCTCTTCAGAGTCAGAGCCATAGATCTTTTCAATGTGAGGATCTTCCACGTAAGTTAAGAACAGAAACTGTAAGAAATGTGCCACCAATGAAACAATCAACACCAAGTACGATTTCGTAATCAATGCGAAACCATAGTACCCAATATAACCAATTGAATACATAGGATGTGGAGATAAATTGAAAACACCATCAAAGATCAATTCATTTTCTTCCAGAAAAAAGAAATCACCCCAGTACCAGGCGTAATCCTTAACGACACGATGAGCGTCAAGTTTAACCCAGAGGTTGAATAGCACCAAAGAAGAACCAAGAATGATACGGGTATAGTTTAACCAAGAGCTTTGTGAAAGTATGGAATCTTGACCAGCAGTGTAAACTAAAAACATATAAGTTGTGAAATCTTGCATCAAGATCAAGTCAACAAATTGACGAAACAACAGCCAAGTGTTGAATTCAACTGGATAAGAGTCAACTTTGTAATTACCGCCCATTTTGGACTTGATTTCTAAGTAGGCCAACTTTTGCAATATGGTCTCTCTTTTTTGAGGGTTGAACAAATCGTGCGATTTAGCAAACTGGACCAATGATTTTGAGTTGGACTGTTTATAAAGCAAGATACCAATACCCAAATTGTAACACAGTCTCCAAAAGGTATACAAACCCACGAATCCATAAATTCTGTATTGATTAGTGCCCAACCATTTATAGATCCAGACATTGGAAACCAATGAACAAAAGATCAACACCTCAGCAACAGACTTTCTTAAAGTAGGATCGAACAAAGAACGAACCATGTCATGAGTCTCTGGAACTTCAAATGATTCACCAGATGGAGTCTTCCCAATTGGTCTTCTTGCAGACTCAAACCCATCAATCTGTTTTTGAGGACTCTGTACCATTGTTGTGTTTGAAAACGTGGAGTTCAGTGAGCTTTCATCGCTCTCGAAGTCCCTGTCAGACAATGCAATATCATTTGCATTAATGTCGTGTGAGGTAGTTGCCATTGTTCTCTCTAAGCTGTTAAAGATAATGAGGGGAAATGAGTGTTTATGGAGCAGCTGAAGTTGAAGTGAAGCTGTTGAAACTTAGATGAAGTAAATGAAATGAATGAATTAGATGCAGTAAATTGGTTCAGTCGGTTGAAGACTGGGCAATTGTCAGTGGAGTTCTTAAACTGTGTTGAAAGTAAAAGTGACTTTCACTGATCGATAATTAAAATTACTGATTATTCAAGCATGTGAAATCTTCAGCTAGAGGTGATTACCATGTGAAAAATAATGGGAGTGCTGATCTCTTTATACAACGAAAGACCAAACCCTTCGATAAGGCCAAGATTAGTCACACTACAGTCGTAATAAAGTGTGATCTGTGGCAAGGGCTAAGTAATTATCCGAACTAACGCACGGCAAGCATGTGACAATGTTAAAAGGCAATTGGTAAGCATATAAAACGATTTCGCGACGCAGATATCCTAAGAGCAAAAAAAATGCCTCCTGCCAGAATTGAACTAGCGACCTTTGCATTACAAGTGCAACGCTCTACCACTAAGCTAAGCAGGCTCTTCTTATACAAAACCATTTTTGAGCCTACTCGTTGAAACGCCAATTTCCTCTTTTTCGCTTCAGATCTAGAGCAAAGTGCCCTAGGCAAATGCTAGAGACTTGCCCATTTTAATTGTAGCGTTCCTATGGGCTTATTGAGTTTGGCCTTTATATTTATGTACTACGGGTATGAACGATTACGTCTCAGAAGTTGTAGTATGGTTCAGAGTAACTTTCTCTCGCGTTCAAGCACGGAAGAGGTCAGTTTTAGGGAGCTCTCGATTGTCTTTCACAAACTATTAAAAGAATACTCACACGAGCCACAGAGTTACAGTTCACTTTCGCTGATAGTTACTTTCAAAATTCAGATAGTTATCCTGTATTTCAAGCTAGTGTTAGCCTCACTTCAAAATCTTACCGACCCAGTGGACACTCAAGCTTTGTGCCCACACCTGCCTGCCTGATAGCTCTGTTACCCTGAGTTTGGTATAGGATGGAAGTTGGCGTACAGGCGTACATGTGACTGGCCATAAAGTTCAAAGAACTAAAGTTTGAAGTCAAATATCAACACCTTATTTTAGATCGTAACGAACTCACTGATCCTATTGCCAATATCCCACGCTGATCACTCTTTTCCCCAGACAATATGATCTTTCATTCTGCACTGTAGATGGGCTGTAAAAAAACATTTCAAAATCAAACATCAATTAATAGCTGCTACAGCTGGACACTGAACCTCCATTGAAGTCAGCCCTCAAAGTCGACCAGTAAATTCAGATTCGCCCCACTACATTGGCCACTAGCCACTAATGGGCGGTGACCGTTGCGCTTACCAGCACTCGAAGGGGTAGCGGCGCCAACTTAGCCAAGTTTATGGTTTATCTCGTCAGATTCAGATCTCTAGGCGACGCCAGAGATGCTGCGTAAACTTCATGCGGCAGAAGACTGGGCGATGGATAAAGGCGGGGCAGCCGTTAAGCTTACTGTGGAGGGCGCATTGGCAAGGGAGAACGGGTACGTTCTTAGTTTACTTGTACCCATCAACTACGGAATACCCTAACATTTAGACACGTGGTTTTTTTATGGTTCATTTCGCACAGTTATCAGTCCCAAACTGATAAGTCTCGGAAAAAGAAGTATCGAAGATTCCGGGCAGCTGCAGCGTGGGTAAACAGCGAGAATCTCCTTGGGGACACTGTTGGGAGGGCAACACAAAGTGTGTTTTCAGGAACAAAGAACCCCTCCCACCCCCCTCTCCTCCTTCGATTCATTCTCTCTCCCACTGGCTGACCTGGCTAGTCCTCCAAGGCCCCTGCTCACAACGGCTTAGCTCACTATGCTTAAGCAAACGTTGTTCGTAAATTTCGGTGTCTCGGGCTCGCGAATTTTTCCCTTTTACTAAAGTGAACGAAAATAAGAAAAAAAACGGGCCTAGAAATCGTGGTAGAAGGTCTTATTGTCCTCCAAGAACATATTCACAACTCACAAGACCTGCCGGCGCTTAGTCCCAGGGTAAACATTCAACTGTCTTTCCACACACGCTTTCAATCTGCTTACTCCTGGTCTCTGACTAGCCTCTTTCTCCCTTGTTAAAGTCATCTGTTTCCACTTTCAGGGTATTTACGTTTCCATACCCAACCATATTTCCAAGCGTTACCACTACAACTAAGATTTTGGTAATAGTCTTGTTCTAGTCGCATACTGATCACATTCCGACCACTACACTACACCTCTGTTCCGCTAGCCTCCCACTTTCTGTCGCTGTTCTTGTGACTAAAGACATATCCGTAATCATCCCAGGTACTGCCCCCAGAGTTAACCCAACAACCAAATTTTATCCATCATTTCACTAATATAATAACACACGCGCACTCATGAAGAGAGCTATGGGAAAACTCCTCCCTACGCGGTCGCAGGTAGGTACATCAGCTTCCTCATTTAAGAAGTCGTTGAAATTTGATAATATCAATTTGGTTGAAGATTTCTACATTGAACTGAATGACCCTCACAAATCTTGGGCCCCTGGTGAAACCGTTACCGGTACCGCTGCACTATCTTTAAAGAAAAATATCACAAACATCAACATCACACTTACGGTGTTAGGGTATATTAAGATTAAACCAACAGGGAACCCAACTGGTTCAGTTAGAAATAAACCAGTTATACTTTTCAAACATACTGCTATAATTTATGGTCATGACCCTAATGAACTACCTTCTCAAAATGAAAATGAAGATCCAATCATTGGGTTGAGTAAAGGTGAACACAGATTCCCTTTCTCCATGAAGTTACCAAAGAAAAACATTTATACCTCTATCAGTTTCGAAAGAGGTTCCATTTCATACACATTAAGAGCCTCCATAAATCATAACTCTATGAGCTCTTCACCTACATCATCGTTAAACTCATCCCCTGCATCTAATATGTCCAACTCATCCACCGGCCTCATCTTAAATACAAAAAACAGTATCCATCATTGTGAGAAGAACTTACAGATCGTTGTGCCCATTAACGTTGCCAAGATACCCAAACCTCAAACCAAGACAGCATCACTAAGAATATCCGATAAAAAACTGCGAAAGACTCTGTCATCTACATCAACGATAAACTCCAACGTTACGCAATCCACACATTTTAGTGATAACAGTACTGAATCTAATGAAGACAAAAATATTACAACAAGCCCCGTGAAATTATTTGTTGATTTACCACAATCAGGTTATCTAAGAGGTGAACTCATAACATTAAAGATCAAAGTCCAACATTTCAAAGCTATTCAATCGTCAAATGGGATCATTGTCTCACTTATAAGAGTATGTCGTTTAGATGGCGGTCCTGATTCATCGATCCAATCTTTTAGAAAAGATCTATCTCAAGTGATCGTACCATTATACATTGATCCAGAAACTTTAACATCAGAGATCAGTACCTCATTGAGAGTCCCAGCGGATGCTTTCCCAACGATTATTGGCTCTGAAGTTGTGTCATTCCAATATTATATTGAGGTGTTGGCCAATGTTTCTAATCGAAACATCATAGCCAATGGTCCAACTCAAACAAACACTAAATCTAGTTTGAAATTTACAAATTCAATTGTGTTTGACATTGATTCAAGTCATGATCGTGAAGCGATGGCTAAGCCAGAGAATGGGATGATCAATGTTGATAAATTGAAAAGGGCAAAGAACTTATTAGGTTTAAACACAGAGATTGTCATTGGTACAGAACGCAGATTCAAGAAAAAGGAAAACATTGGGAAGATGACCATTGTTCATAATGCTAAGCAACAACAACAACAGAATGGTGATGGAACGAGCTACATCATTGAATCAGACTCTTCTATACTTGAGGCCATTAGTCAAACATCCATCAGTCCATTGAGTATCAACAATGGTACTAATGGATCCAATACCGTTGTTAGTAATAGAAACTTATATAATGGCGAAGAATTTCAAATCCCACAAACTAATGGTCTTTCTGAGAAAGATATTTTGAAAATGAAAGAAGAGGCATTACTACCATCTGAACCTAATTTTGATGAATCAGAAGGACCTGCTCCAAGTTATGAAACCACTTATGACGAATCTGAAGAATTCTCAGTTCCCCAATTAGAATCAGTTTCTGAATCAAATTATACCCATCAACCAAGTCGTGTTTCTCCAACTCATCCAACAGATGATAAAGACGAATTGAGAAGAAGAAGATTACAAGATCTAGAGAGTGAACCATCAGAATTCGATTATGTTCCAGAATACAATTCTGCTGGTCAGAGTATTGTGAATGGCATTAATCATGTTCAATCTCAAGAGGATTCGATATCGACTTTAAGTGAAACACAAACGAGATCTTCAGAATTGGAAACTTTGAGAAGTACTTAGATTATCTAAGCTTAAATGATTGTATGAATATTATCAAACTTTGTAGACACACTTACATGATTTTAATTTCGTAATACTCGTACATTGTCATTAAATGATTAGTCTCAAATTCTATATCTAGTCCATTTAAAGATTGATTCACCTGGATTGATCAATTCTTTATGATTATCAAATTCCCAAACCATTCCGTTACCTTCGCCCATTGTCATTAATACCCATAGGAACAATCTAATATCGCCCACTTGTAATTTTCTTGATTTCTTTTGTTGGATTTGGTATAGATCATCTTTTGGATTACTATAAACCAATTTCAACTTTTTACCCGTCTTACGTTCATAATGAGCTATTATATCGTTAATGCTCACTTTATCTGAATAAATTCTAATATGATCAGGTAAAGATTGAAAATCATGGAATGTGGCAATGGCACTAACTGCCTTCCCAATGTCTGATTGAAACGTTGGATTTATTAACAGGTTTCCATCACCAGGGATCTCAAGTGTATTAGTCTTTGGATCAAAGTTCAATTGTGGGAATGGTCTTGAATAAAAATTTTGATCATGGTCGTTAATGAATAAAGAGGTGTAAATATCAATGGTCTTTATACCTCCCATTCTAGCCATTTCTGAATGGTCAGATTTAATTGACAAGAACCCGGGAAAACGATTCTGGGCAGCTTGTAAATCTAAGCCAAATTGTGATGGAATATAAAGCTTTACTTTGTTTGTGATAACAGCATGTAAAATGTCTTGTAATGGTGAATTAGGGACGTTACCTAAATTGATAACTACATCAACACCTGAAAAGGCTTCTTCGAATGTGGTGTCTTGCAAGTTGTAATATTTGACTTTTCTTGATTCGATAGGTCTCCTCGTGGACGAAGTTACCAGTCTTATGGGTGTCTTGATCTTGCATATAAAGGGCACAGAAAGCAGACTCTCAACTACTGATTTTCCTAAGTAGCCATTAAGCCCAAACACTGCGATAGACACACCTTCTTCTTTATGCATTGTCATTCGTCCTCAGGACCTCCCAAAGTATCCTTAAAGGTAAACAGAGGGGCCGCACGGCTTATATAACTGTTTTTTTTTTGGCCCCAAACTTACAGAACGGCTATCAAGATTTTTCTTAAGTACTTGTGCTTGCGGATAAAAACGGCAGTAAAGGCACATAATTTTTTTTTTTGCTGTAAAAAAACGAAATGTGCGATGAGGAGATGGACTTTTTTCTATTTGGGGAAGTGTTTAGAGACTGGGCCAAGGTCTTCCAGAAGTGTTCTCCTTCATAGAGAGACTCATCCATAATGGCTACTGACTACTAGGTCTAAAACAGCTCCGTTGCAAATCGTGAAGGTTTAGAGAAACCTTCATACGATAGGTCTTGACCTTGGCTTTGAATATATATATCCGGGAGTTTGGGATGCGAGGTGTGCTTCTTTTGGAGACCAGATCTAAGACTAAGCTTGATAAGAGAGCTATTGACATCACATGTTTTCCTTCTACGAGAAATCAGTCTAGAGTCAAATCAGCGTAGCGAGATAGGCTTCTACGCGAAGGGAGTCACAGAACCCGTTAGGACTGTCCCTTTTGCTTTCCTTCTCTGTCTATGGTAAGCTCTCGTGTGCCCTTGAAACAAATTAACTTTAAATAGGTAGAACCGCAACAAACTCGGGACAACTAATTGTTTGTGCCTTTCCAAAGACAAATACTACCGAGAGTTCAAGCCGAAAGAGCAATAGATCTCAAAGGTAAGTTTAATGGCTTCTTTGCGTCTCCACAATTCCCAATTAAATACCCCAACAGGAAGGATAATAACCCGGAAGAAATCGCGTAACTGTCTACCCAAAAAACGCATACACACAAAATTTATCTGTCAAAATCGAAAATCCTTTAAATTACCCCGATCCGGTAGCTAGCCTTTTCGGGCAAACACAAAGATACATCAAAAGTTTTCTTCAAGTGGAAAAGACACTATTAGCTTAGAATTTTAATAAAACGTACCCAGGGATATGACTAAGGAACTGAATGTTGTTTGAAGCAGCTGAAAATGAACTTATCCTCTGTGAGAGACTCTCTGCCACCAAAGCAACTAATTTCTTCAAATGCTTCTTTGAATTTCAATTATGTTACTCGTCTCAAAACAGTTTTGAAACCAAGCGAGAAATTTCATGAAAATTTCACAGTTTAATGGCGTCGCCAGCTTTCTTGCAAGCTGAACTTATAATTAGAGCTCACATTCCACTATAATCAGCGCTTATCCCCTAAGGTTTTACATTGGTCAAACAACAATCTAACCAAGTTATATTCTACTCTTGTGTCCTTCTGCTCCACCTTCGTGCTTTCTTTCTTTTCGGTAGTTTCCCTTGCTAGTTGACAAAACTGCGATGGGGCTGACCACTCTGATGAAAGATTTGGTCTTGTCCACGGATGCTTCACAATTAAAGCTATTAAAAATTGGTGATAAGTATGAGATAACTGGTGGTATTGGAAATTATGATGATTTTATCGACGCTTTGAACAGTTTAAGGAGGTTCAATCTCGAGGGTTCATTATCTGAAGGCGATAATGAGATTACTCTTGTAAAGCATATATCTAACGATATTGAAGCCCTGGATTTGAGCTCTATTGAAGATATAGAGACTTTTCAAGCTATTAAATTACTCGTTTCAAGCGTCAGGGTCAATGAAATGCTGAAAACCACAATGTCTATTGAGTTGATCGATTCTTTATCAGCTGAATATTTGAATATTATAAAACTTTTACAAGAGTTGAACCCTACCCATGAGAACCATTTGTTATCTAGATGTTCCTTCATGTCACCATTGCTAATAACTATCTCCTTTTCCTTGAAGTTGAATCATCCAGAGACGAATCGATTGAATAAAATAGTGGTTGTCGTGTTCAACTATCACTTACAACAACATGGACTATTATCTGAACTGATCAAATTATTCACGGTGAATCCATCTACAGATATGGATGTATTTAAAGTTTTCAATAAGCTATGGATGAAGACATTTGAAATTGATGCTAAGACCCAGAACTCGAAGTATCTACCAGGTCCAATCACCATATTGGAAAGACTCAACTCCTTGGATAAATTTGATTTGTCACTGGATCTGATCAATGAAGTTTTACCCTATGATATGAAACCTTATTTGAGTAAAATTTCAAAAGATTTAGTTATCATTCACGATAAACTAATGTTATTGAAAGAAACTGAAGATCTAACCAAGATCATGGGTATAATCACCGATTTGTTAGACGTTCTATCTTCCCAGTTTGACTCTGAATTGGTTGCTGTGTTGTGTAATACCTTAGACTTGAAGGAGAAATTATTGTCTTTGAGGAGATTTCCAGAATTAGCATCTACAGTTCACTATGTGTTATTCAAACTGTCTTCTGCTTCTAAATATGGTTTTGATAAAGAGGTTATGGATACTGATATCCTTGAAGTTATTGAAGAATCTGTGTATGCTCGCTTTAAAGTGTTATTTGAAGTCATTGACCACAATTACAAGATCGATTTCTCAAAAGACTTCCAGATGGTTTACGCACTGGAAAAGACATTATTGTCACAGTCAAAGGAATTATCATATATAAATGACACTATAGCATTGTCAGAGTTAGGTTCTTCTTTTTCCATGGAAGCTGTCTATAATTATATTTCATTAATTATTCAAGATTCCCTATTGAAATTCATTAATCCAACAAGATCATTCCCTGCTAGTTTTAAAAACTTTTCACAATTGAAGAAATTCCCACCATTACCAAGATCAGATTTTCTTGATTTTGATATCTCAGAGATATCGAAGAGTCAGTTAAACTTGAGAAATTTCCAAAGATTGATTAATTGCCTGAATTATAACACCAAAATCATTGATGCTTGTATTGTTGAACAGATCAAGCATAAAAAAGCTTTGAAACTGGTTGAAAATGTTGATACAAAGAAGTCCAACCTGGAATTCCAATCCAATGGCTTGTTATTGAATCAAATCTTTACCGTGTTGTTTTCCAATTTGATCATTGTTGATCAGCTAAAAGCTAGAGCTTATGGGTTTGGATCTCAAATATTGTCTTCAGTTTTCTACGATTGCCTTTCCGTCTCGAATATGCTAAAGATCAGTACTCTATCAATGTTTGAGAAATTATTTGAACTTTACGGTACATTTACCTTCTTTAAATTGGTGAAATTCATCGAGTCTAATAGTTTGGAAGATTTGGAATTACAAAAATTCTCAATCATCATCTTGAACCATTTGTTATTCCATTCTTCAACTCGCACTGAATTACGGTCCATAGTTCTCCAAACTACTTTCATTAAGGAACTCTTAGTCAAATATATTTCCACTTGGAACAACGGTGATGAAACTTATAAACAATTGGTGACCATGCTATCAATCCCACAAAAACCATCTCAATTACAACTATTTGATAAGGCCAAGTATTTAAGATTATTAGGTTCAAGTGATCAAATCTCAGAGACTTCAAGCAAAATCAATACAATTTCACCAGCACCATCAACTTCTTCCACTAGTGCCAATTTTACCATGAATTCAAACAATTTTAATTTATTTCAAAACAATTCATCAGGGAATCCAGTTACTCCAATCACTTCAAGTGTTCCTAACTCTCAGAATGCTAACGTTAGTTATCAATACCTTAATCAAGGTCCAAAATATGAACAACACTATACGATTCCATCAAAACAGAAACCACAATCTGCTAATCCAATGTTACAACACAGTGGTAGTACTGGAACCAATTATGATTGGAATAACAGTTATGTCCATCAACAGCAACAGCAGCAGACCTATACCAGATCACAAGAGAGTCAAAGAATGAATTTTGTTCGTAATATTCAATCCTTCATCCCTTGCACGGGTAGTCAATATGGACAAGTTAATCAAATGGACTCAAATCATGATTTACAGAACAGTTACCGGTACCATCAACAACAGCAGCAGCAGCAGCAAAATACTTTGAACACATTAACCAAATGGTGATCTCATAGAGCTTCATACAGACAGTCAAAAACAATAAAACTTACTCAAGAAAGCTGAGAGAATCCCATAAATTTGCAAGTGGAACTTACTACCCGTTTCCTTTCTTTCTGATCTTATAAATCGATCCATAAACACTGTTAAGCAATAGGATTATTCGTTTTAATAGCCTCCCCTTTCCCCAAGAACAATTTACTTACTACACTATTGCTAGGACTCTATGCTTTTCATTTACCTACATGATCAGGACTACTTGTTTCTTTACTATACTATATTTTCTTTGCAGGACTATTTTTTATATAACCAAGTTTGCCATACTTTTGTAAATTGATACCTTATATAACTGCTAGCTGTGTAACATTAACGAGACTCATATTAACATCTGCTCCTGTTGCAGTAATATAAGTAATAGTATTAGCTAGTTATAGTTCAACGCAATTGTAACCTCACTCGCAGTGCCTTGTGATCTTTAGAAATCTTCTCGCTAACACTTTCTTTATGGTCCATTTTCAGTGAACCGCTTACGCAGGTTTTACCCTTTTCGGCCAATTTGCGCCGGGTTTGAAAATTAGTCGCGAACTAATCCGCTAGATGGAAATTTACCCACTGAACCCGCCAGTACAAACAGAAGGGACTCAATCGCATTCACCGTCGCCTAGCAACCACTTTACAGATTCCAAGATTCTCAATTGGCCAATCTCCAGTGTGCCGTTACCGTTGTCTGGTAACTCTCATCTGATTTTCTAGGGAAAGGTAAGAAACCTTTCTTGGAAACTGGTAAAGTGACACAAAAAAAACCGTTGATCGGTCTGCCATTCTGCGTCGTGTCAGTAACACATTATAACCGAAGAAGAGTCGCGAAGTTGACTGATTTTCTTCAGTTAAAAGAAACGATACAGGAAGAGCTGGGGGTAAAATGAGCGCTTATTGATTTAAAGCCTTTCTATTTATCCTTAGCGTGTCGGCTCTCTACCTATGTACCCTTTCCCACCCTCTACCTATTATATTTTCTCTTCAGTGTGCCCTTTTCTGGTCACGGCCACTTAGAAGCCTCCTATTTTTTTGTTTCTTTTGCCCTCTCCCCGAATTCCGATTTAAGAAAATCACCATCTAATCTTTAGCGTTGCCTAATCGGGACGTTCCACGCGCGCAAAGTGGAGCTCACTTGAGCAACTCCGCGGGTTTCGAATGCCTTTCACGTTCGTCAATGAGGTCTCAGATATAAAAAGCTCAATTTCCTTCTTCTCATGTTTAACTTCCTTACTTTGGGCCTATCTACTCTTTGTCATCAACTTTAATAATGTCTGTTGCTGCTAAGTACTACCCAAACGAGCCAGAAGCTCCAGTTGTCAACACTGCTTCCATTCCAGGCCCAAAGTCTGCTGAAGCCATCAAATCATTAGACAAAGTCTTTGATGCAAGAGCCGCTTACTTCATTGCCGATTATGAAAAATCCATTGGTAACTATATCGCTGATGTTGATGGTAACTACTACTTGGATACCTATTCACAAATTGCATCTATTGCTCTAGGTTACAACAACCCAGCTTTAATCGAAGCTGCTAAATCTCCAGAAATGATTAGAGCATTGATTGAAAGACCAGCTTTAGGTAATTTCCCAGGTAAGGACACCGAAAAGATCGTTGCTGATTTGTTAAAGTTCGCCCCACCGGGTCAAGATCACGTCTGGAATGCTCTATCTGGTTCCGATGCTAATGAATTGGCTTTTAAAGCTGCCTTCTTTTGGTACCAAGCTAAAAAAAGAGGTTACTCTACCCCATTCTCTCCAGAAGAAAACCAATCCACTATGGAAAACAAAGCCCCAGGTTCTCCAGAATTAGCTGTTATATCATTTAAGAGAGCCTTCCACGGTCGTCTATTCGCTTCCGGTTCAGTTACTGCATCCAAACCAATCCACAAATTAGATCTACCATCATTTAACTGGCCAAAGGCTGACTTCCCAGCTTACAAATACCCATTAGAAGAAAACGTTGAATTCAACAAGTCTGAAGATGCTAGAACTTTGAAGATTGTTGAAGACTTGATCACTTCATGGCATATCCCAATCGCTGCCTTAATCATTGAACCAATTCAATCCGAAGGTGGTGATAACCATGCCTCTGCTGAATTCTTCCAAGGTCTAAGAGACATCACTTTAAAACATGGTGTTGCTTACATCATTGATGAAGTTCAAACCGGTGTCGGTGCTACTGGTAAATTCTGGGCTCACGAACATTTCAACATTACCCCAGCTCCAGATTTTGTCACTTTTTCAAAGAAATTCCAAACTGCTGGTTACTTCTTCCATGACCCTGAAATTGTTCCAAACTTCGCCTACAGACAATTTAACACCTGGTGTGGTGATCCAGCTCATTTAATCATTGGTGCTGCTATCGCTAAAGAAGTTGTCGAACAAGGTTTAGTTGAAAAGGCTAATCAAGTTGGTAACTACCTATACAGTAAGTTAGAAGCCTTACAAAAGAAATATCCAAAACACATTCAAAACTTGAGAGGTAAGAATAGAGCTACTTTCATTGCTTGGGATTTAGAAGATGGTGGATCAAGAAACCAATTGTTGACTAAATTTAAACAACATGGTATCAACGTTGGTGGTTGTGCTGAGGTCTCTATTAGACTAAGACCAACTTTGACTTTCGAAGAAAAACATGCTGATATCTTCTTGGCTGCATTTGAGAAGATCTTGTCTTCTTACTAGATTACATGTTGGGGAATTGCTTGTATATGTTTATATTAATATTAATGAAATGGTTATGTCGATAGAAATGAAATGGTAGCACTTCATGTGGTTATTGTAGGTACTCTGGATCGATTTTATTGATCGTATTGAATTGGTGAAATAAATAAATCATTCGAACCGATTCAAATGTACTTCAAAGACTAATGAATGCTCCTCGATATGGATCACGTGATCTATTGCACGAAATTTGTGACACCTTCTTTATATCTTCTAAACTTCAATACTTTGACTACAAATGTTGATTTAAATGTATGACAGCTCTATCATTAGGCGAGTAAATAAATTACTTTATATAATGCAAGGTCTAGCAAGAAGTCTTACTACCTAATAGGCATGATTGGGGTATATAATCAGAAGAATAAATAACATAAACATCAAAAGACAAGAAATATAAAGAGTCTTGATCAGAAACAACGTGTGACATCGAAGAAGATTAAATGGGGAAAGGTGATAAGAACCTTGCTTTTGAATTAAAACAGAAATTTGATTTAATTCAACTGATAAATCAGATCAGACGAAAAGAACAACAGATAGTAATAGATGGAAGATCCCAGCTTTAACTAAGGTAGCACCGTTAGCACTTGCAACTTCAATGGTTGGTAATGAAGATGATGAGCCAGATTTAGTAATGGTTGTGATGCCTGAGGTTGTTGGTGAGCCTGAACCTGATTCACCTTCAGTGATTGGGATTGAGGTTTCAACAGCAGCACAATCAGTAGTGTAAGTACTGATACCGACAGAAGAACCCTCAGTAACTGTAGTCGTGATAACTGAAACACATTCTGAGCCTGCAGCTGATGTGTTTTCACCTGGAATACCTGATTTGACCGGGACATCTGAAGTATCTGGAGTGGCAGCAGTACCTGGAGTACCAGGAACGGTAGTAATACCTGGAGTTCCCGGAGTAACAGGAGTAACAGGTGTACCTGGAGTTGTAGGAGTACCTGGAGTACCTGGGGTGCCTGGAGTACCTGGGGTGCCTGGAGTACCTGGGGTGCCTGGAGTACCTGGGGTGCCTGGAGTACCTGGGGTGCCTGGAGTACCTGAAGTACCTGGGGTGCCTGGAGTACCTGAAGTACCTGGGGTGCCTGGAATGGTGGTAATACCTGGAATAGCAGGAGTAGCAGGAGTACCTGGAGTACCTGGAGTACCTGGAGTACCTGGAGTACCTGGAGTACCTGGAGTACCTGGAGTACCTGGAGTACCTGGAGTACCTGGAGTACCTGGAGTACCTGGAGTGCCTGGAGTACCTGGAGTCGGGCCAGTGCAATCAGATGCTTCAGTAAAATAGGTGGTAGTAATTACTGAAGGGCCTTCAGTGTATGTGGTAGTAACGACTGAGGTGCAGTATGAAATAGTACCACTAGATGTGGAGACACCAGAAGCTGGAGCTGAAGATGGACTGGATGGAACTGAGGTAGGGCCAGTTGGGGCAGAACAGTCAGAAGCCTCAGTAACAAAAGTTGTCGTGATCACAGAAGAGCCTTCTGAGTAGGTGGTAGTGACGGTAGTAGGAGCATAGCTAGATTCTGGTGCACTGGATGGTGCACTAGATGGTGCTGAGGATGGTGCTGATGAAGGAACTGACGAAGGGGCTGAACACTCAGAAGCCTCAGTAACGTAGGTAGTCGTGATCACAGAGGAGCCTTCTGAGTAGGTGGTTGTGACCGTAGTAGGAGCACAGCTGGATTCTGGTACGCTAGATGGTGCACTGGATGGTGCACTAGATGGTGCTGAGGATGGTGCTGATGAAGGAACTGACGAAGGGGCTGAACACTCAGAAGCCTCAGTAACGTAAGTAGTCGTGATCACAGAGGAGCCTTCTGGGTAGGTGGTTGTGACCGTAGTAGGAGCACAGCTGGATTCTGGTACGCTAGATGGTGCACTGGATGGTACACTTGATGGTGCTGAGGATGGCGCAGAGGATGGTGCACTTGATGGAACGGAAGAAGGTTCTGAAGAAGGAACTGAGGATGGAGCACTTGATGGCACACTTGATGGAACTGAGGAAGGTTCTGAGGATGGTGCTGAGGATGGTAGACTTGATGGAGCTGAAGAAGGTTCTGAAGAAGGTTCTGAAGAAGGTTCTGAGGATGGTGCACTTGATGGTACACTAGATGGCACACTTGATGGTGCTGAGGATGGGACTGAGGATGGTGCTGAGGATGGTAGACTTGATGGAGCTGAAGAAGGTTCTGAAGAAGGTTCTGAAGAAGGAGCTGAGGATGGCACACTAGATGGCACACTTGATGGAACTGAGGATGGTGCTGAGGATGGTGCTGAGGATGGTGCTGAGGATGGTAGACTTGATGGAGCTGAAGAAGGTTCTGAAGAAGGAGCTGAGGATGGCACACTAGATGGCACACTTGATGGAACTGAGGATGGTGCTGAGGATGGTACTGAAGATGGTGCACTTGATGGTGCACTTGATGGTGCACTTGATGGTGCACTTGATGGTGCACTTGATGGAACTGAGGAAGGTTCTGAGGATGGTGCTGAGGATGGTAGACTTGATGGAGCTGAAGAAGGTTCTGAAGAAGGTTCTGAAGAAGGAGCTGAGGATGGCACACTAGATGGCACACTTGATGGAACTGAGGAAGGTTCTGACGATGGTGCTGACGATGGTAGACTTGATGGAGCTGAAGAAGGTTCTGAAGAAGGTTCTGAAGAAGGAGCTGAGGATGGAGCACTTGATGGCACACTTGATGGAACTGAGGAAGGTTCTGACGATGGTGCTGAGGATGGTAGACTTGATGGAGCTGAAGAAGGTTCTGAAGAAGGTTCTGAAGAAGGAGCTGAGGATGGCACACTAGATGGCACACTTGATGGAACTGAGGAAGGTTCTGACGATGGTGCTGACGATGGTAGACTTGATGGAGCTGAAGAAGGTTCCGAAGAAGGTTCTGAAGAAGGTTCTGAAGAAGGAACTGAGGATGGAGCACTTGATGGCACACTTGATGGAACTGAAGAAGGTTCTGAAGAAGGTTCTGAGGATGGTGCACTTGATGGTACACTAGATGGCACACTTGAAGGTGCTGAGGATGGGACTGAGGATGGTGCTGAGGATGGTGCTGATGATGATGTCAATGATGTCACCTCTGAGGAGGTAGCACCACAATCACCACCGCAAGAAGCTGGCCATTGGTATGGGGAGTCATCATTTTGAGCGTTGTTGTTATTGTCAGCATTGCAACCTGTGTAGTAATCGTAGCTGAATTTACCGTACTTCCATTTCTTACACTCTTTTGAACTTGTTTGTTCGTATGAGGAGCACCAGTCGTATTGGATACCGATCGTTGGCATGGTAACCAAACAGTCATCGCCTGGAGGAATGTTAACGGTAAAGACATATGTCCAGTCACCAGTATCATCGATGAGGTCTTTGTTCTGGTTTACAGAGTACAAGACAACTTGAGAAGGTTTCATGATTTTCAATTCCCATAGAGCAGCCTTGGACATGGTATCGGCAGCCTTGAAGTGGACGGTAACTTGATAGTTGTCACCAGAAAGGTAAGTAACATCAGTCACATCGATGTGGACCGCAGGGATATTCTGTTGGTTGCTGTTGGAAGTGAAGTCTAACCCAGGACATTCCTTGACGAGTGATGTGGCCTGACATTGAGCCGACGATGGGGTGCTAGATGGAGCTGATGGAGTACTAGACGAAGCTAACGATTCACTGGATGGTGCTGAGGATGGGGCACTAGATGGGGAAGATGAAAGGGCTGAGGATGGAGCACTTGATGGAGCACTTGATGGTACACTTGATGGTACACTTGATGGAGCTGAAGAAGGTGCTGAAGAAGGTGCTGAAGAAGGTGCTGAAGAAGGTGCTGATGATGGTGCACTGGAAGGAATACTTGATGGAGCACTAGATGGAGCACTTGATGGTACACTAGATGGCACACTTGATGGTGCTGATGAAGGTGCTGATGAAGGTGCTGATGAAGGTGCTGATGAAGGTGCTGATGAAGGTGCTGATGAAGGTGCTGATGAAGGTGCTGATGAAGGTGCTGATGAAGGTGCTGATGAAGGTACCAATGACGATGTCAATGATGTCACCTCTGAGGAGGTAGCACCACAATCACCACCGCAAGAAGCTGGCCATTGGTATGGGGAGTCATCATTTTGAGCGTTGTTGTTATTGTCAGCATTGCAACCTGTGTAGTAATCGTAGCTGAATTTACCGTACTTCCATTTCTTACACTCTTTTGAACTTGTTTGTTCGTATGAGGAGCACCAGTCGTATTGGATACCGATCGTTGGCATGGTAACCAAACAGTCATCGCCTGGAGGAATGTTAACGGTAAAGACATATGTCCAGTCACCAGTATCATCGATGAGGTCTTTGTTCTGGTTTACAGAGTACAAGACAACTTGAGAAGGTTTCATGATTTTCAATTCCCATAGAGCAGCCTTGGACATGGTATCGGCAGCCTTGAAGTGGACGGTAACTTGATAATTGTCACCAGAAAGGTAAGTAACATCAGTCACATCAATCTTGACCGCAGGGATATTCTGTTGGTTGCTGTTGGAAGTGAAGTCTAACCCAGGACATTCCTTGACCAGTGATGAGACCAGGCATTGGCTCCCAGATGGACTCCCAGGGTTATAACCACCGCCTGAACCTTTGCCTCCATGAGCAAGCGCAACCCCTGAGGATAACAGTAGAGCTGTTAAGTATTTACCGATTAACATGTCGGGAACAAAAGCAGCACTTCCTGTCTAAGTTCTTGGTGTAGCATCTTGAGAAGCAGATCGATACCTGGGAAGGCTATAGATTTATATACATCAGATACAGCGCACTTCTCTTACCTTGGAGTACCATTATAAAATTAATGAAGCTCTAGTGAGTCCTGCAAGTTGCATCCAGATTGCAGATAGGTACCTGAACCGATCAACATAATAACGCTGACTTAGCATGATCGCGAAGAAAGCTGCAGTGTCGGGTAGAGGGTGAAACTCTGACCCTATTTGGGATTTTATCGACACATTAGACGACTATTGTTTCAGCATGTCTTTGATCTCAGCTAATTGGAGACGCGACTATCACAGATTGGAGACAACTTCGAATTGAGGCATGTGTCGCGCAGTACAATATGTGGGATTAATTCTGGTTCTTTGCAGCCAGCTGAGCTGGACTGACGCATCATTCTGTTCGAATTTAAAGTCTTAAGGAGTGGTAGTTAAGAGTTTCCAGTTATGACGATTTCAAGAAGGTAAAAAACAAAACAAAACATTTAGCGAGAAAATTTTGTGGCATAAAGTAGCAGAAGTGGTGAACATCTAGAATGCATAATCAGGAGACCTTCACCTCAGTAATTCGATTAGGTGAATCACGGCGAGATCTAAGATCCGGGCTCAGATACGGGCTTGGAGAGTTGAGATCGCACTCTCTGCCCGTCTTATAATTTTCATGGGCCGTCGTTGTGCTTCGGAGTTCCGATCTTTATATCCGTGAATTTGCATAGGCTTTCAGGTGCAGATGTTTATATAATCTATATACGTTGCGGAGAGGAAGAGTGAGCACCAAAGTCGCTAACCAAGGTTCAGTGAACATTTCCTGTTGTGCCTCGATCGTCAAGGTCTAATTATTCTTCTTGGCGGACAGCTGTGTTGCATTCATGTAAGAATCTGCTGCACTATCTATCAATTGTTCGTACTTCCTGTGGAACTAATTTCTTAGTTCACGCTTAGATAGCAGCGAAGGAAGTGGCGTCGTCTTCAATCTATCAAGTCTGCAGGAAGACCATTTGGGAAGATTTAATGCCAGTTTCTCTTCTAATTGAAAGAGGACTGCGCGCGTGCGCTTTTGAGGTTTTTGAGGGTACTTGGGATACAGCTTTACAACAATCGTCTTAGCCAATGAATCGGATCCAACATCGTGAAGCCTACTCTAGTTGAGTAAGAGTTACCGTTCAGTGATCCCGTAACACCATATCATTGACCATTTTGGGGCTATTTGGCTCGGAACTTTATCCTATAAACAAAATGGAGAGATTGGCGACCACTAAGTACTGCTCAAATCTCCTAGACAAAATTATACCGAAAGCCAAAATTGCCCCAACTGGCAAAGAAACTTTAATTAGGTTTATGCAGCACTTAGTTTCTGGTCATAGTCTCTTTCCCTAGCTTTAACTAGGTGCCCCGTGCTTTTCTATTTCGGTCAAGTTTTTCTATATTAAATCCCCCCGCCAGGCAACAATTAAAGTTTAAATCTTGCAGGTGCCGCCGATCAATAACTCTCGCTTAAAGAAACCACCACCAGTAGACCATAAATACGGAATCCATAGCTTTTGAGGCACATAAAATAGAACGCCAGCTTCTTGAAGGTCTGCTAGTGATTTCAGCAAGCCTGCCCTCCATTTTACGTTGTAGTATTTTTCACAAAGGGCAATCTACGTTATATAATTGTCATGCATGGTGAAGTATATTTCAGGATCTTCCAAAAGCTAAATCGAAATGACCCCCTAACGTCTTTTCATACAGCACAAGATCTCGAGACTGAGTGCTAAGCTTGATTATCAGTTCTGTCGTGAGGATTGATTACGATTAACGAACGTTTCTTAGCCGATCTTTTACAATACATTTAGCTTTCTTTTCTATATGGAGATCTGTTAGGAAATCAAGATCTTGTTAAGTCGATCTATAATAAAACGATAAATAAGGATGAGCCATCCAATCAGCAGACTAAAGACACTAAGCAAGCAAGCAACTATCAACACATCAGCTGTTCCATAACCCTTCCTTTATTCCCTTTAGAATGATTATTCATAGAAGGTTTAGCGAGCGGTCATATGTATGATTTTGTAAGGAGCTTGTAATTTGTATGCCACTTTATGTACGATCTGATCTCGCGATTGGATCCCAACGCTCTTTATTGTTCCAAGTTATAAATCACCTGCATACAGATTGTTTCCCCTTCGAAACTGACAACTGGATGTGAAGAACGCCACCCCGCATTGAGATTCGAGTATTGTTGCTTATCCCAGCTCAACTCACCGCGTAAAATTGAGCTGTTTTTGAGGCTTAAAATGGTTATCTGGTATCAAATTTGCAAGGTCGAAATCAGCTTGAAATAATTTTTCTTGGATAATATTAAATTATACAATTAATTCCGTTACGACCCGTCCCCCTGCTGAGTTATTTAGCTCAATAGTTACGTGATTACTATCAGTACTTTTAATTGGCTATTCCTCATTGGCTCTTATCTAAGGGCTGCACGTGGCGCAGATTCTCTGTTAACTCTTTTTCACGAATCATGCGACATTCATGGTATTATCCATAGAAGTATTTATGAGTAATGGGTCACAATGCTGATGTAAATACCAGTTACAAACTAGTACGCTATAACGATACACAGAATCTGCTTGTTATAGGTTAGTCCAATCAACAAACGAAAGATTTGTGCTTTAGCTTTTAGCGACTTTTGGAATACCGATTGTGAACCTCCTACTACAAGTCAGTACGATGTCGTGAGTAGTTTTTATATTTCTTGATCTTGATAACATGCACGGGGTTCTTGCGCATACATCTATCATGAATTGTACTTAATTTTCCTGCAGGTGACTAGATCAGCTAATTTGAAATCTCCATGAATTTTACTTCTTTATTTAACCGAAACGTTTAACCTGGGAATAATAAGAATCGTGAAGTGCAACAGAGCTGATGATTCTGTACGTAGATTGCTCAAGAAATCCTTCCTCCTCGTATTTCAGTACATGCTCCTATGATCCATTGCTACATGGTAGTAGTTCAGTGAGTTACTATGTTTATTGGGTTCTTCATTCTTTTTTGTTATAAGAGATTAGCCCATTGGTGGTAATCCAGAACTCTTTGATGATATCGTTACATTTTCTGACAGAACCTCTGGTGATCAATAACTTTTTCAAGAACATTCCCTTTTCTGGAATACCTTTCAGACCCTTTTGTTGCCTTTCTTGATCCAATCTATCCAATGCGGTACTAGCCCAAGTTTGGAATTTCAATTGATGTTTGATCAGTAGTAGGACCACAATGTTTCCATATGATTCCACATCTGATCTTGAAGCATCAATCAAGCTCTTGAAGACAGAGTAGGTCAAAGTTTCGCCAATATCGTTTTCGATGAATTGCTTTAGAACTTGAAGCTCATCAGCCTGAATGGCCTTTGCTGAAATTAAGCCAGTCCAGAACTTGGAAACTGCCTTGATAATAAATTTTTCCTTTGACGAAATCAATTCAAGGGCAATCTTTACTATAAACTGGAAAGTCTGAGTATCACGAACAAAGAAACCACATCTGTTATTGACCAATGCTGAGAATAATGTCATCGTTAGCTGTAATAAATCAGGATCTTCTTGGATTAGATTGAATTGATCAATGATGAATGACTTTATGATACTGGATACTTGCTCCTCTGACATTTGTTGATGTGAAGGAGTAGATTTTCTCAAACCGACGTTGAACAAAGTAATCAAAAGTTCCAATAGATATGCAAATGAATTGACAGTCAAGTTCTTATGTGCCTTAGCGAAAACGTATTCAATGACTGCTTGGGATCCTAAAGAAAACGTACCATAATCTTCCAACAAGCCAATTTTGTATAGCAATGAAGCCTTCTCGGTTATATCATTACGCTTGCTCAATGAGTCAATCTCAATAGTGAAGACATTGATCAGTTTTATTAGTTTTGCTTGAACTTTACCGTCATAGTACTCTAAGTAAAACTTTTTGGTGTTGTTGAAGACAGCATCGTTCTCCTCATGGTAGGTGTCAGGGATCTGTAGACCTTTACCGACCTCATAGACTGAGGTGAATAAGGAAGTAACGTACTCTAGCTCATCGCCATTGATAGTGTTGTTGGAGGCCTTGACTAAGTATGGATTTGCTGCAGACTCAATTAGATCAATGATGTGCACAACATGCTCGACTTGGGTGTTAGGGTCCGGGATGGACTGAATAATACAGCTGATCGAGTTGAGGAATTTCTCTCTAGTGTTTGGACTGACTTGTGGATTATTTACTAGTTCAACCAAGATTGGAGTGAAATTATCTATGCTTGAGACCAATTGTGAACGACAATCGTCACAGATTTGTAAAATGGTCTTTGAGATGACACTTTGTTGGTCTGGATAGTTCTTTAGACAGTTGAACAGATAATCGACAACCAACGTCAGGTAATGACCACCCCTAAGTTTGTAGTAAAACCCAATGGCACCTAGGAAATGGATGACAGTTTTGATGTAATATTGAGCGTAGTCGCCGACTTGTGAGCTTAAGTTGTTTATATTAGATAGGAATTGTGACTCGAATAGCTCATTAATAGATAAGAGGATACCTTCAGGTGCATGATCTTCGGAGAAGGCATTGGATAATGATGAGATCAAGTATAACGAGGCTTCGATTTGATTCAAGTCTTGATTGTTGTTGACATTTCTGGCAAGATTTTCATATAATGAAGTACCAACATTGGAGTAAATTGAGTCAAATAGTTCAGTGACATCGTCCCTATAACTAGAGAACTCATTTTTATTAGCGCTGAATTCAGAGTTGGCCAAGACCTTGTATGAGATCTTGTCATAGTAGATTTTTGTGATCTCACCAAATGTCATTTGTGAATTTGTCTTGATTTCATTTATCAAGTTGGCGTCCTCCTTCAGAGTAGTAGTGATAGATTCATATTCATCAACAAAAATCTCTGAAATCTGACTCCAGAATTCAACAAATTTCTTGGAAACATTTTCTTGAACTACTGGTAACAATGGCAAATTGGTCAAATTCAACAAGAATGTCAACAATTTTGAGTTTTCACTTCTGAAAACAGAGGCAACGAACTTCAATTGATCGATTTCTAAGAAGTCAATAATTAACACAACAAACTTCTCCAACTGATCAAAGTCTTCCACTTGAAAGAAATCATTGATTCTTTGTGGGGCCCAGTCGGTTGAGATCAACTCACTGAATCTGTTTCTGAGATCAATTGGTAGTAACGATGGATTGCTCTCCAAGATCTCAGTCAAAGAGGAAACAACCAATTGGAATAGTTCATCTTCAGTCGGGACAGACTCCAAGAAGCCGAATAAATATTGCAAAATGTCTGATAAGTCTCTATATCTGACCTGGGTGACGTTCTCAGCAAATGAAATATATTGAATCCAAGAGTTCAGAGTCTCCAAACTTGAAATTTTCAAGTCATCAGAGGTGAACTGGAAGGATTTGATAATGAGGTTCTTTGTAGTTGTATATGTGTATAATGACACGGTTTCATGAAGCACCACGTCTTGTTGATCCTTACCAATTTTCAGTAAATCTTCAACAATGGTTGATGAGAACTGTAGTGCTAGTTGAGCAGCCTTGACGTCGCTGAATAGATTCACGATGACTTCATCAGGAATTACATCTGTATTAAGGTCATTTGGGGCTTGATTTGTAATTAGGATTTGTATTAATGCAGCTAGTGGGTTGTTCCACTGTTTGTTCTGAACCAGGTATGAATTGAAGATGATCGACAAGTTTTGGAAAAGCTTCTTTATGATAAATAGGTTACCAACACGATTATATCTGTAGTCATTGATGAAGTTGGTGGTGTGTTGTAATAGTTTGGAGAGAACGGTGTTAATGTCAATCTTAGAATGGTCGGTTTTATGAAGGTTCAAATTCACAGTGTAAGTCAAAGCACCAAAGAATTTACAATTTAAAGAGTATGAACCATCTGAGAGTAGCAAATCCGCTAATTCTAGACCACTTGGTGACTTTTGTATGTTCTGTAAGTAGTTCTGGATGTCACTGATCTTGGTTGGGTCCCTCTCAGTATAAAGTGACTCGATTAGCTGTATAGATGGTTAGTACCGAATTGACACATAGGTGAAATTCTCATCCTTACTTACCCCAACAAGGTCCTGGATAGTTGGCTGGTCATTCATGCTTACAGTGAATATGTATCCAAATGTTCTCAGGATAGTTCAACTAATCAGGCCTGCAACCGTTTCTCGAACGTCCTAAACTACAGTTTCAACTACGCATCAAGATTTAATTTTTTTTTTCAGCTCGAAAGATCAACATTTCGCGGAAGCCCTAATGGAAGTTAAAGAACAACTTGGGGGGAACTGTTGTAAGGCTACTAGCGCCATTCCCATAACTGGAAGTTGACCACCAAAAGTTGAAGTTAGATCTTTTACTCAAGAGGTAACCTTGTGGCTCCAAATTTTTGTGTCACATTTCCGCTCAACTTCTTGGACCCATAATTACACAAAGCCTCCATGGCGGTTCACAGCAGCTGAGGCGACACTAAGGCTTGACAGCCAATGATAATTACAAAAAGTTCGACGTCAAAAGCCACAAATTTCATGAATTTGCATAAAATTACTAGGGACTCAAGGCTTCACCAAGTCTCAAAACTTAACACTTCAAATTTTACCTACATACTTTAGTCTCTAAACACCCTAAAAGTTTTTAGAGTTGCGCTTTTTTCGCCAAATCCAACAATTCACAACAATATAAAGGTACCCCGCTGCGGACACGACGCCAAAGTTTAATTTTAGAAATTTTTGTTATTGTTAAAACCGGAAAAGTTTTCGATGTGAAAATAAAAAATGGCCTAGAAGAGCTCGAATAAAGGAATCGACAAGAGATCTTTAATAGGTGATAGGGCCAGTAAATACGGGACACGCGCTTCGATATTATGTAATTAGAATACGCTACAACAATGTAGTTCTAGCTCAGGTGCCTCCTTTTTTTTGCTCTTGCGTTCTAGCCGTGGTCCTAGCCTCCTCTTGAAATCAGATAATGCTAAGTCACATGATAAGCGACTGAAGCATATCTTCTTTGATCCGATTATTAATTATATGAAGGAGAATCGAACTACAAAAGATTGATAATCTACAAGTGATTAATAATAATTGTAAATGCAAAGTGTACTTTCAGATATGTACTTTTTTTTGTGAACCTTTCCCATATGTAGATGAATGCAGCTTTTCAATTAAGCTTGAATCATCACGTAGTTTTTTGTGTTTTTATAGTTGTCATTAAAATCAGATGTCATTAAAAGATAGCAAGAAGCCAGTGATAAATAGAAGCAAGAAGACGTATTGAAAGATGAGTCTCCTTATTTAGAAACCTTTAACCATTTCTTGTAGTTGTTTGAAGAAGCAGCTAAAAGTTGAGTATGATGCTCATCTAAAGACATCATATCATCGTTTCTTGGTACTAGATCACTGAGACTTAACCCGGCAATTGGTTGTTGTTCTTTAAGAGTGGATGATAACAGTAAGGGGCTCTTGATCAGATACTCTTGGTGTTTGTGATCTTCTTGTTCTTGTTCACGTTCTTCATCGGATTCAGCGGTTGAATACGAAGATGATGATGACGATGTTGACGATAGAGTGGAAGCAATGGAGTCAGCTCTTGGTTGGAGAACAGGTGAGATTAGTTGTGGGACATTGTTGAACTCAAAGTGTGAGCCTGTGTCTTTCTGTTTGCATTCATCGGAACAGTAGGCAGATTGTGATGAGCATAATTTCTCACAAACGATGCAGTAGTCGTCAAAAGCGGACATTGTGTTTATGATTGTATGTAAATGCGAGTTTGTTAAGTTTAATCAAAAGGTTCTGAGATGCCTTTTTAATGTATTTTGATGATAAACGTGGTCTTCTTCTCAGTTATTAAAAACTATGTGAAAAAAAAAATCAGTCAAATCTAGAAAGTTCCACGTGTAGGATGGCCTCGAGGTCGTTCAAATGTGAAATACAGCAGTAAAGAAGGTGTTAGGTGAGCGCGGTCTGTTATTTCAGCTAAGAAATAAGCAGTAGAGGTATCTTTTGGAGTTATTGTTGAATGGAAAAAGTGACTAAAAGATTTTAGGGTGGGAATCGAATGTTATATATACAACTTTCACGCATAAAAACTTTTCATGTAGGTGTGTGTCAGCTTTTCGGGTTTGGTGGATTGCGCAATTTCTGCGCGCCTCTTCCTGTGATGTCAATTTACCGCTTTTGAAAAATTGGCGAAAAATTAAAATAGAAAGTTGGAGAGAGCGTGCGCCACTCTTCCCGTTTCGGCCCTACCTAGACTCCCCTCTGGCTTCCGTTTGGGCCTCCCTTTAGCAGTGGGCACACAGCCTAGCTTCTAGGCTCGGGGTCTAGGTCCTACAGGCAAGGTGTTTCAACTTGGATCTGGGTCTAGATCTAGAAGTTTTGAAAAGCCACAAAGTCCCCTGGTAAGTCAAGCTGGGTTTAATCCTTAGAAGTTACACCACTTAGACCCCGGGGTATCGATTTTACATTTTTACGTTCAAGTTAACTTTTTTTTGTCATGTTAGCTCATCTTCTGGTTTTCACCTCTTGTCACCGAGTCACTCGACTCCATTTTTTGACGTTTTAACCCCAGAAAAAGTTTCCCACCCCACCCACAAACAAGAAAAACTAGAACTTGGGGAATGAACTCCGTAGTTAGGTCCATCTGAAAGGTAAACATTGCCTTCAATCCCAGCATACGATATGTATTATGCTCGTAGGTCGCAGTACAACAGGTGTTGAGAACAAGCAAATCTCGTACGTCTACGATTACCACGTTGGACATGGAACGTGCCAACAATGTCGGGCTAAAAAAAAAAACATGAAAATGAGTCGCCTTGAAATCCCAGAAGCGTATATCGAGTTCAGAAATTTTTATGTGTGAAATCGGTAATAATAGCTGTCTATCATGGATTACGATTAATGAAAGATAACCTTATCTTTCCCAACTGCCGACGAAGTGGTATCTAGGGTCAACACTGCCCATCGGCGCTCGTAGCCTTCAAGGTATTGCGAAATTTTCGCCAAAGATAACGGCCTTGCTGGCTCCACATAGCTTATCTAAACGGGCAAAAGTGGCCCTCTATTGGGTGGAAATTAATCATGACTCGGAGAAACCTTACTTCGATCCACAAGTTGCATCTGCACTGGGGCCGCTACGGATTAAACATTCTATGAGCTTCTATTCTGGCACACCGTCGATATTTCGACGTAGCTCAACAAATTGCGAATTCTGTGTGTAGTTGACGTTTGATCTGATAACAAACGACGTTAAATTTTTAATCAGATTTATGATCTGGCGTCGTTGAACAATACATTCAACTAATACTCATGATAACACACAAAAAAAACTCTATGTTTACCAATTTGTCTGTAGCGAGTCAGCGTCAGTGAAACTTCGTCCCGACTCTTTGCTATTCTATTTTTTTTAGTGTTCAGGTCGTCTAAAATCCAGGGTTATTGTTAAACTCGCAAAAGAACCCTGGTAGTATATTGACGCTAAAACTCTACAGTCAAACTAACATGATCTCTGCAACCAACCACGAACTTGGGTCATTTTTGCGCAACTCAAAACAATACACAAATGGCGAGAAAAGAGCACGTTGGGGATTGCTTTAGAATCTTGCATGGTTTTTACTGGAATGGGTGAAAATAATTCCGTTTTGACATGAGATGACACTTCAAGTTGCATGGAAAATTTTTACTGTTTTTTTTTCGCCGATGAGTTTTGACGCTGACGCGCTCATCTTGAAAGAAATTGTGGATTTTTAGAACCCAGAACAATAGCTTTCTTCTTTTTGGCAATTGAGGCTTCAGGCAGGGCTGGTGACGTCGGTTCAGTGATACTCGTGCAACAATTGGTCAACAGGTTACGGTAATGGCCGCTGAAATAAGTTGACCAAAACGCCATAATTGTAACATTAACGTATTTCAGGAGTCAGAACCCCCAACTAGCTCTCTTGCGCTAAAATTTATTTTAAGTAATTGAATCAATTTTACACATTTTGCATCTTCTTCGGTCTCCTTCTGTTTCAGTTAATTTGCTGAAAGATCTGTGTTTGTTTTTTTTCGAACCACAAAACTGTCAAACGCCGTGCCGAGTTAAGAGATAACAAGCACCTCCGAGATCTTCGCCCTACCATAGAGTGTTAACTACCAAACAAGCGGTTCCAAAACTTCTGATGAATGTACCCACATGGATTCTTCGGAGCGTTATTCTCTGCTCTTTTCGCCCGAGAAAGTTTCGCGTGTAACGAAAGAGCATTTAAGCATAATGGGCTATCCAACATGAACATCTCGATCTGTGATGATCTATTCAAAAATAGAAGTTTCTTTCTAGATTTGTCGAAACGCATCTAATGTCACCTCAAAATTCAAGTTCGTAAAACCTGGATCACACAGTACGTCTAAACAATACTGTTGTCCTCGTATCCGCTGGTTGAAAACTTTGCAAAGTTTATAAACAGTAAAAAACACCAGCATTTTCGATCACATACACCAAGCAGAACATAACCAGGTTCTTATCATCCATCACTAACAGTTACCTGCGATACTGCCGAGTTTTAACTCAATTAAATCAGTCTTCTTCTTGCAATTCTAGGATGGTGTTTCATCGTGAAACACTAACAATTAAAAAAATCGCAAAAAAACAATCATGCATCTCTTTGTTCTTTCGATCGGGTTCTTTCATGCAAGGAAAACTTCTCTTGCATGAAAGAAAACGAAAGAAAATCTTTTTTTACGCCATTTTTTTCAGTTTCGGAAAAGCCACAAATGCGTACTAAAATTAACGAGTTGTGGCTAGATCAAACGCAGTGTGTCCCTACTGTGAGCATTATAGTTAAAGACCATGGATGTTAGATGATGGGATTAAACATGAACTGATACTTATAATTAGAAGTAAACTTAATCCATTAGAAGCTATAAATGGCATCATTTCGTTTTCAATTTTTGGCGAAATTGGGCTCCGCCTTGGTAATACCACAAATTACCCAAAGACGAGACTTATGTTATCATGGGCACACATAATTGGCTACCTAGTAGGGATAGGGGTAATCTTGACAAGTTAAGGAGAACCAAAAACTTCAGCTATGGTGAAAGATAAGCGACACTACAACTTTCGCAATTCGTTGCAAATTATTTAATTAAGCGTGCTCAAAACACCTTCATTGGTGATAAAATGAGAGTCTTTTCCACTGGATGATGTGTAGATTTCGCTCCCTAACTCTGTGCCAGTAACAAAAATGCGGTCTGAAAGCGTAGTTCTATTTTGAGATTCCACGTCAATCAGTTCTAGAATGCCATACTCACTAGAAACTAGCACATGGTGTGACTTCTCCTGCAATTTAACTCTTGTTATCTTTGGTATGCTTTGAACTTTGTACACTGGGTCACTCAAGTTTTCAATGTTCCAAGCGGCAACTGTACCATTTTCATAGCCAGCAATGATCTCAAACGAATTCAACTGTGTGATTGACTTGACCTTTGAGAATTGACTTTTGAAAATACCCACTTGTTTCTTTGTTCCTAGATCAAATTGAGAAATGGCACCTGATTCATGGCCTGCGAATACGAATTTTCCAGATGTGCCATGTTCAAGTTCATTAGTTTGTGGAGAATGTTCTGCGCCTTCTGTGACCAGGATTGCATTGACGGGATCTTTCAAACTGTTGTCTCTCTGTAATGATGCAATTTCTTTTCCACTAGCACAGTCCCACAATTTGATAGCACCATCCTTACTTGAAGTCAAGAAGTTTCTACCACGATCAATAAGCGCAATATCTGTGATTCCTTCTTTATGACCAGCAAACGTTCTTGGGCAATCCCCACTTGTCAAGTCCCAAATCTTGATCTGTAGATCTAGACCAATGGATAAACCAACTTGACCACTAGGGAAGAATTTTGAGTGTGTCACAGTACTAAAATGAGCATCCGGTATGAGCAATTGTTCTTTGGTATCTTTCAAGCGGACCAGTCTTAAGTCTCCATTTGCTGAACCCAGAAGAGCTGATTCACCTTGTGGGGATATCTCAAACGATGTAATTTTGTCAACTTTTGTGTCAATTGATGAGATTGGAGCTCTTATCCTTGTAGTGGTACCCTTAAACGTAATTGTATAATCGGTTTCTGAGACCTTTTTAAACAAAAGGCCGTTCCCATTGGTGAATACTAAGTCTCTGTCCTTGGTGACCCTCACTACTTCTTCATGTGCTTCACCATCTTCCAATTGGTCTTCTTCGATGAAATTGATCCAGAATTTATCTTGTTCGACTACGGACGCAGAGACATCACCTATAACTTCCGTGAAGTCCCTTTGGATATTCACAATCGTCATTTCTAACCAATTTGATGCCGGTTCACTCGCCTCTTCATTAGAACAGTAATGAAGTCAAATTATCGCGAAAGCGCGCTAAAGTTTCTGGTAATTCCACACATCCGAACACCATAAACGCGTCACGAAATTTTGATCAAACGCGTAATGGCGAAAAACACAAATAAGACTTTAAAAAGGTGGCAACACAGGCTTTGACCCACTAAAAAGGTATTATACCCACATCCGAAGCAATGTCAGATACTACTATTGACTCCGGGATCCTGAAGAAAATCTTCTCCGAAGAAAAATATTGGAATGGCGATGTCCATGTCACTGTCCAATGTGCCAATGTGAAACCAATTCCAAATGATCAAGGTAAAAGATTACGTCTATTAGTCTCAGATGGTGTCTACACTACTCACGCCGTTGTCAGACCAGAGAGTGTTGATTATTGTGAAAAGAATGGCTTGCAAAAGACCTCGATCATTGAACTACAAACATATGATATCGAAAGAATGGGTGCTAGCAATAAGCATGTCATTATCATCAACAAATTAGAGATTAAACAAGTCGAAGCTGCTAAAGTGGGCTCCAATCTACAACCAGTTGATGAGTACTTCAAGTCAAACCCAGCTGAAGATAGATACCAAGGTAACTCTGCCGAAGAAAGCCCAGCTCCACAAGCTGCCCCAGAAGCTGCACAACCAGCTCCTATTGTCAACGCAACTGCCCCAACTGTTCCTAAACCTTCCTCAACTGCCCTTGCCCAAGCTTCCAATGGTAAGAAGCCATCTAATGTCTATGCAATTGACCAACTGTCGCCATACCAAACTATTTGGACTATCAAGGCTAGAGTCTCCTTCAAGGGTGATCTACGTACTTGGTCTAACCAAAAGGGTGAAGGTAAACTATTCAACGTGAATCTTCTAGATGAGACTGATGAAATTAGAGCAACTGCTTTCAACGAAAATGCTGAAAAATTTTACAACTTCTTACAAGAAGGTAAGGTTTACTACGTCTCCAAAGCTAGAATTCAACCATCAAGACCTCAATTCTCAAACTTGAAACACCCATACGAGTTACAACTTGACAGAGACACCAAGATTGAAGAATGTTTAGATGCTGATGATGTTCCAAAGTTACACTACAATTTTGTCAAACTGAACAAGATTCAGAATTTAGAAGCCGATTCTATTATCGATGTTGTGGGTGTTATCAAGGAAGTTAATCCAGCTTTTCAAATCACTTCCAAAGCCGGTCGTGCTTATGATCGTCGTGATATCACCATCGTTGATGATTCCCAATTCGCTATTTCAGTGGGACTGTGGAGTAAATCTGCTAAAGAATTTGATGTACCAGAAGGTACTGTTGTTGCTATTAAAGGTGCTAAAGTCAGTGATTTCAACGGTAAGACTCTGTCTTTAACCCCATCAGCCAGTATTTCTCCAAACCCAGATACCCCAGAAGCTTATACCATCAAAGGGTGGTACGATGCACAAGGTTACAATGAAAGCTTCCAAAGTTTAAAATCTGAGGTCACCACTAGAAAATCATCAATTGCTGACCGTAAGACTATTTTAGAAGCTCAAACTCAAGAATTAGGTATGGGTGATAAGCCAGACTTTTTCAATTTGAAGGCTACTATCAGTTATGTTAGAACTGAAAATTTCAGTTATCCAGCTTGTTCTTCTGAAGGTTGTAACAGAAAAGTTGTTGAACAAGCCGATGGTACTTGGAGATGTGAGAAATGTGACGTTGATCATGCAGCCCCATTACATAGATATGTCTTGACCATTTCAGTTATGGATCAAACTGGTCAATTATGGTTAACTCTATTCGAAGACCAGGCTAAAGCACTACTAGAAACTTCTGCTAATGATCTGTACAAATATAAAGAAGAGGACCCAGCTTTATTCAAGGCCACCATTGATAAGATTCACATGCAAGAATTTGACTTCAGATTAAGAGCTAGACAAGATAATTATAACGGTACTGTTAGAGTTAGGTACAATGGTCAATCCGTTAGCAAGATTGATTATTCTCAAGAAGCTACTTACTTAGCTGAAAAATTCGAAAAGCTATTTACTTAATCAAAGTATCATTTTCCCTTTAATTGTTTGTGTTTTTGATTTCATTTGTTGGTTTTTTATGTCTTTTGGTTCCTGGTTGTTCAATACCTTGTTTCATGTTCTTTATTAATAAAATATTATATTAGTGTCGATTCTATTGTGTACAATTTTACAAACTTATCAGTAGTATAATTTAAAAACGAAGTGTCAATTATTAGTTTACAGCTATAAATCACAATAAAACCAAATACAAGATGCAAAAATAATATATATAGATGACAGTTGACACGAATATTGTTCTGTCTAATCTTTCTTAATGCTTGACTTGGTACCAGCTAATGGTGACCAACCAGCAACAGCACCACCAACAACGGTAGGGACCATAGTTAAAGCGGCAATAGTGTGTTGTTCAGATGGGACAGCAACGTTGGATTCATCATCAACGTTACCATCACCATGACCTCTCCATTTTTGATACATTGATAATGGATTTAAACTGAATGAACTTGAAGAATCATTGAAATCACCTTCTCTAACGTAATTGATTTCCTCTTTGGTCTTTTTGAAAGCTGGATATTTTTGATATAACAAATGTTTCTCATCACTTTCAGATTCACTTTCAGAGTCAGAATCTTTGTAGTACTTCTTGTTCTTAGATCTTTTCAAATATTTAAATGATAACACGTAAGCTAAGGCTTTGTATAATCTAGTTGGGAAGATCTTGATAACCCATTCATCTGGAATAATTCTGATTAGAGCACCCCATGGTAATGATAACAAACCACAAATGATAGCTGTTGCCCACATTGGACCAGTTTGTCTCTTAACGGAAAAGGCAGTACCACCAACGTACATAATCATCACTTGGAACCCACCAATAATAGCGGCAATACATAGGAAGTACCAATTTCTAAACAAGTGTTGGAAGAAATTCAAATTTGATAAAGTAATACGACCTCTAACACTCTTAATACCATCAGCTTCATCTAATTTTCTAGTAACCCATAACTTAAAGAATTGTAACCAAACAAATGTATTGAAAGTACAAGCATCTAATCTCTTTTGTTCAGTTGAGGTGATTGGTCTACCATAAAAAATATCCTGACCAGCAAAATGTAAGACAAAAGTAACGATTAATTGTAAAGTAGATTGACCCATGATCATTTTCCACATGGAAACAGAAATGATTGAAGCTTTACGACCTTCTGGTTTCTTATCCAAGACATAGTTATCCGGTTTATCTGTAGCCAAGGCTAAAGCGGCCAATGTGTCCATAATCAAATTAACCCATAACAATTGAACAGCAGTTAAGACAGAATGACCTTCACTTGAAGCAACGGCAGAAACAAAAGTAAGAACAACAGCAGTAACATTAACGGTCAATTGAAATTGAATAAACTTTTTAATGGATGATGAAACACATCTACCCCATTTAATAGCATCAACAATGGCGGAGAAATCATCAGTCATCAAGATGATATCAGAAGCTTCTCTTGCAACTTCAGTACCGGAGATACCCATTGAGAAACCAACATCGGCTAATTTCAAAGCTGGAGCATCGTTAGTACCATCACCAGTGACAGCGACAACTTCACCTTGTTTTTTCAAAGTTTCAACCAAAATTCTTTTATCCTCTGGGGAAGATCTAGCAAGAACTCTTAATTTTGGAACAATAGCAAATCTTTTTTCCTTTGATAATTTTCTGAAAACTGGACCTTCCATACATGAAACGTCATCATTTTTTTGTTCTTCAGTTAAAATACCACAGTTCACAGAGATAGCCTTAGCAGTAATGACATTATCACCAGTGACCATACGAACAGTAACACCAGCTCTTTCACATTGAGCAACAGCATCTTTAACACCGGCACGTAATGGATCCTTGATACCAACGATACCATCAAGAGCCAAACCTTCTTGATAATCTGATGAAACAGCTTCACCAAGAATCAATTCTGGATCAGCTTCTTCTGGGATCTTAGTAACGTATTCCTTTGGTGGCCATGAGGCAACTTTAATATCTCTATGAGCCATTGAGATAGTTCTTAAAGCCATTTCAGCGTATTCGACAATCTTTGCGTTAACTTCTTTTGAAATAGATTCGTCAACTTTACTAACTTCACCATTTGATTCAGTACGATGGGAACATCTAGCAAAGACTAATTCAGCGGCACCTTTAACATAGAATCTATAATGACCTTCATCCAATTTTACAACAATACCACCCCATTTTCTTGATGATTCAAATGGAATAACTTGAGTAATTTCCTTAATACCTAATTCTTGAGGATTAGTTCTTAATTGAGTTAAATTGTTTTTTAAACCAAATGATCTTTGAGCCAATTCTAATAAAGCAGTTTCAGTTTTTGAACCAAGGAAAGGTTCTGGTGGTGCATCATCAAATGACAATTTTTTTGAACTTGATTGCCAGAAATGTTTCTTTGGAGGGACAACAGGATTTTCACTAACTTCTTCTTCTTCTTTATTTTCAAAAGCAGTTGAATTTAAAGTAATATTTCTAAATAAATCTAAATGGGTTTCTTCAGTTAATTTTAATTCATTAGATTTTTCAATTTCAGAAGTAGTATTATCATCAAATTCCAAATTGGCCAAATTACCATTAACAACTTTCATTCTATTTTCAGTTAAAGTACCAGTTTTATCAGAACAAACAGCAGTAGCACCACCCATGATTTCACAAGCTCTCAAGACTCTAACCAAGTTACCATCTTTAGACATTCTTGTAGTGGCAAAAGCTAAAGATAAAGTAACAGCTAAAGGTAAACCTTCAGGAACAGCAACAACGATTAAAGTAATAGCAGTAATAACTAAGTCCAAGAAATTAGAACCCTTTTGCGATGAAGTCAAATCGTGATATTTTTTACCTTCTGGTAAATAAGATAAAAATTTACCAGTTAAGACAACTAATAAGATAACAGCGATTAAAATACCATATTTAGTGATACCACCTGCTAAATTATCCAATCTAACTTGTAATGGAGTAGTTTCACTTTCAACTTGTAAAGAAGCCATTGTACGACCATGAATAGAATTAGGACCAATAGCAGTAACAATAGCTTTACCAATACCAGATAACAATTTTGAACCTGAGATTAAAAATGAATCAGGAACACCTTTAATACCAATATCAGCATCAGCATTTGGGAATTTTTCATCATAAGTCTTTAAAGCATTTTCAATTGGAACTTTATGAATAGAATGAGATTCACCAGTTAATGCAGATTCATCACATTCACAACTACCTTGAATAAGAACACAATCAGCAGGTAAGACATCACCAGTTTGTAAAGTGATAATATCACCAACCATTAAATCAAAGATAGAGATCATAACTTCTTCACCACCACGAACGACAACGATTTCACGATCAGTCTTTTTAGCATTCAATTTAGCAAATTGTAATTCCTTTTGATAATCATTAGCAGCACCAACGATAACAACAATTGAAATGGCAACAACAATGGCAACACCTTCAACCCATTCAACTTTTGGCATAGCTTTACCTTCAGAATCTAATTCTGGACCTTGACCAAAAGTTTCATAGAGACCTAGGGCAAGTGAAATAACAGCGGCAACAGATAATAAGATTAAAACTTTATCATGCATAGCTTCCCAACATAATTTTAAAAAACTTTTTGGTTTTTTAACAGGTAATTTATTAATACCATATTTTTCAGCTCTTTCAGCTTGATCATGGACACCATGATCTAAACCAAGAGCTTTTGAAGTTCCTAAAGCTTGATAAAAATTATCAGCGTCATTATTGAAACGTTCTCTAAAGAATAAGATAGATTTTGGATCATGAATATTTGTTAATTCTTCCTTTGTAACGGTTAAAGTATTAGAAGTTGGTATAGAATGTTTAGATTTGAAAGTAGATTTTCTTGATGGAGTTGAGCGTAGCTCCACACTTTGTCTCACAGAGGAAGGCATAATAGTATTTCTACTAATGACAATTCACTGAAAAGTAAGTAGTTTTCTTTTAACAGCAATCTTTGAATAAAGATCAATTTCTTAAAGGTTGAATTTTTTTTGACAAGAAGAGCAGTATATATGATAGCCAGGCTGTGAAAGTTTATGAAAAAATGATTGACACTCTATTGGCAATTTACGAGCAACAAATGAGAATGTCAATGTTGACGTCAATAAAGGCTTTAAAATTGAAGTTCTAGCAATAAAAAATTAGAACCAAATAGCAAAAGACTCAGCGGCGTAATATAGATAGTACGATAAGCGAGTCACGTCTAAGTCCGATTAGTTTGACACAAAAGACCTTTAGCAATTCAAACAGGAGATGAAGGTGGCACAGTAAGATTGTTCGTTAAAGACAGGGCTGTGTTGATTTTTTTTTTTTTCGTTTTTTTTGACGTGAAGACCCTTGATAAGTAACTAATTGAGCAATGAGTTTCCGAAAGGGCTATAAGAGTTTCTAAGCTGGGCGGTAAACTTTAGAGAGCTCAAACTGTATTGGCAAGGGGCTGTGTTAATGTATGACTCCCTTAAGTGGCAAAAGGAAATTTGAAAAATTCAGGAACAAGTTGTTGATGTTTCCAAACTTTTTTTGATTTTGGGCAAAAACAAGGCAGTGCTGAATTTTCTTATGCAGGAACTTACATTTTTAAAAAAAATAATTAAATATTGATAAGGAGCCAGCGGCTGTTTTTTAGTGATTAAGATGAATTTTTTAATCGTTTTTAATTATGTAAATTTCAAGTTTTTAAGGGCTTAACATTTACTAAAGTTTAGATTATAAATTTATCAAATTGTTAAACTTTTATTAATTCTTTGAAAACTAAAACAAAGAATCAATAACTTTATTATCTTTAATTTCCCAATGAATTGATTTAAATTAACCACGGTTATTCAATTTCATGATCAGCAATAAATCGTAAAAGGGTAAATTGAATGTTTTTTAACCCGCGAATTCGTTTGATGCACTTTGTATTAGTGATGTGAAAATTTAATAATGACATCAAAAATAGATAGATTTACATCAAAGTCGAATTAATTAGCTTATCGGGATCGAGCATTATAACCGGTTATTGCCTAATACTTCTTGCTTATTGCACTCATATATGATATGACACAGAAAGTAACTGTTAATGTCATCGCTGAAAAATTATTAGTGTTTGACCTTAATGATGTTAAATTACTTAGAGATCTCGGTATAGGTGGTGTCCTAAGTGGTACACTACCCACAGCACCACAACAAAATATATTTTTAGGTCTTCCTTTACAATTGATGGTTGAAGAAGTTATATGGCTAGCGGAACAAGATTTGGTTACTTTAATACCGGATAAATCATTTATTAATGACCTAATTGATGATTTAAGTGAAGATGATATTAAATTTATTCAAATGGAAAGAGCAAATGCATTTCAACAACAAAAATTATTAAAGATTGAACGTAAAAATTTAAAATTAAAATCTGTAAATCAAAAAGTTCCAGAGATTTCACAAGATTCACTTATAACTCAAAGTTTATTCATTAATATAGCTGATACCCCGTCACATTTACCTAATTATGAATTTTTTAAATCAATTTACTCACAAAATACTATTCAACAAACTACTTTATTAAATTCATTAAAATATAATCGTTTAAATTATATCATATTTAAATATTTAAAAAAAAATGGTTATTTTCTTGCACCTGGTCTAAGGTTTGGTGGTAAATTTATTGGTTATCCTGGTGATCCATTACGTTATCATGCTCATTTAATTGTAAATTCTGTACCTTTTAATCATGATATTGGTTTAATGAATATCGTTAATGGTGGGAGATTAGCTACTGGTGTTAAAAAAATTTGGTTAATTGGATCTGAAGTAGAGGAAGATATTGATAAAGATAATGAACCAATTTGTTTTTCAGTTGAATGGGCAGGATTTGGTTGATTAATCTGTGATTTGTGACAATAAATATATAGCCTATATCCTATGAATGATCTTACGAACTTCGTCTAACTAATATATCATTAATCATGCATTAAATTTATTCATTTTTGTAAAATTTTCTTAAACAACTCATCATCATTATCATCATTAGCAATATCTTCAAGATCTTTACTATTTAAATAATTTTTCTTTTCAGTTTGTAAAAAATTAACAAATTGATTATAATAATTATAAAAAGGACCTAAATTCTTAAAAATTGGTAATAATTCAATTAAATTATCAACTTTCTTTAAAAATTCATAATCAATAATCTTACTAGATTCTGAATCTTTACCAGATAATTTGGTATTAAATTGTTCAATAATAGTTTCTTTTAAAATATCTAATGCCGATTGGAAATCATCTGGTTTGATTGTAGGTACCTCTAATTTGGATTTATTTGAAGTCGAAGTTGGAGCTGCCCTTGTTGGAATCGTTGGCTCTGAAACAGCGATATCTATAATTGATTTCACAGTTTCAAGACTCTTTAACACTTGTTTCAAATTATTTTTAGATTTGGTTAATTTTAATAGTTTATCAGTTGGTGTCTCAAGATTTGTCTTTGTTGTTTGTTCATTAATATCTTTATTAATTGAAAGAACTTCATCATTTAATGAATTAATTGAAATTGATAATGAATCGATATAGTATTCTAATCTAGTGGTAGGTTTTAATTTGGAATTAACATTATTTGAACTTGGATTCTGTTGATCATATGAATAAGAAATAATTGAATTGGAATTCTTTAAATTCTTGATCTTTGATTCTAATTCTGAAGTTAATTCATTAGTATAAAAATCTAAATTTGAAAGTAAAAGACTTGTTCTCTGTTGAAGTTCTTCAATTTCTTTAGAAGATGAAAGATTATTCTTGGAATTTGGTTGTGGAGTTGAAGATCTCGAACTTGATCTTTGTAATGGTGTTGATGATTTAACATTTGTATTTGTTGATGTTGATTGTTGGAAAAGAGCGTCCAAATATGCATGTGGAACAAATTCTTTATCAAAGAACATAGACAACAATTCACTCATTTTTTTATATTCCTTTGACCTAAAGACTTAAACTGTGACCTCAATTATAACACTTTAATGGTGTATTTAAATAGCTTGACGACTATGAAGGATTGCATAATTAGTGAACCTTCTATCGAAAAACACGCCCATATGTTATTGTTCCCATCATTGATTACATAATCTTGCGTAAGTATAATCTGGCTGTTCCAAGGTCAAAGTTTTTTAAGAAAAAGTGGTCTTGGCCGAGTGGTCTAAGGCGTTAGATTTAGGTTTAAGTTAAATTCTCTAATATCTATGGATGCGCGAGTTCGAATCTCGTAGGCCACATTATTTTTTTGGATTTTCTTCACCTGATATTTTTTTCTTTACAAGATTAAATTTGTATAACGCTGTGTTGGGTCACACACCATTATGGGCTTTTAGTGTTTAGCCCATCGTATATCTTCTGTTGTTGTTTGATATTTCCAGTTTGCATCTCTTTCTGGCCAATAACTTATTCAAAAATTAGATTCCGTGTCTAATTTTTTTCTAGCAAGTTTCGCGCAAGAGGAAAATTGCCACTTTAAAATAAAAAAAAGTGGTCTTGGCCGAGTGGTCTAAGGCGTTAGATTTAGGTTTAAGTTAAATTCTCTAATATCTTTGGATGCGCGAGTTCGAATCTCGTAGGCCACAATATTTTTTTATTAAAAAAACTATTATCGCAGCTGTACTGTAAGATCCACATACCAACTCTTTCAAGCAACAGCATATAAGACATAGCGAGCGATACTCAAATAGATAAACATGTTCAGTATAACGTTTATAACCTTGACTCTAAAATGGAAACTTGGTATTATTATTGTAAAAAAAAATACTTTCGCGAAATAGTGAATTGGAAATTAGATAAAGGAAATTTGAGATGAGTGTTAATGGCAAAGATGATTTAGAAATCTGATACTTCACTCTGGATCTTTCTGGCTGTTATTTTTATCTTTTGAAATCTATACAAAATGGTATGTTCATGAACGTTTTGATATATCCCTGACCATATATTAACAAAAAATTTCAAGCTTAAGCTAAGACAAATGCAAAAGAAGAAACAAGAAGAATTATCAAACTCTGGTTCAACATCACCAAACCCTCAAAACATCACACCTGCTCAAATCCGTATACAGAAAGATCTAAATGAGATCCAACTTCCAAAGACCATCAAGTTGACTACTCTGGAGCCTCAAAGCCAATTAAATAACTTTGAGATTGTGATTAAACCTGATGAGGGCTATTATGCTGGCGGTAAGTTTCGTTTCAATTTAACAATAAATAACAATTTTCCAATTGAACCACCTAAAGTGAAATGCTTGAGCAAAATATATCATCCAAACATTGACCTAGAGGGTAACATTTGCTTGAACATTCTGAGAGAAGACTGGTCACCTGTGTTAAATTTAAATTCTATTCTGGTTGGGCTACTATTCTTATTCCTGGAACCGAACGCCACTGATCCTCTAAACAAAGAAAGTGCTGGCGTCCTGATCAGAGACAAGAATCTGTTTGCTAGATACGTTAAAGCCAGTATGAGTGGAAGTAGTATCGACGGTATCAGATATGACTACGTCTTTAAATAAATGGATATCGTGCCGAGGTGTGAAAAGTCTTGTAAATATTACTGTTGTTTATTTAGCATTTTAGAGACGCTAAACGTGCTCCTTAAATCGAGATGACGAGATTAATCGATCCATTATGCCGATCGATTCTATAAAGTACTTACAGGCTTATGACCAAGAGCTGAATCTAATTACATTCTAACTATTACAAATTCAAACATGGGCTTGATAAATACTACAGTCAAATAATAATGGAAAACCATTTCATAAAACTCGTAACGGGATGAGTAAAAATCTCAATGAATATAATAACAAGAATTACCAAAGAACTCCGGGAGATTACCTGAATCTCATTCTCTTTTTAAACCTTTGCACATTTTGTCTATGTGTATAATATTGTAAATAATAGAAGATCAACTAAACTCTTGTAGCTGGACCTGCAGTTTCAACTTCTCCATCAGAATAGATGGTTGGTCTTTCGAAAGTTTCTTCTGAGGATTGGGTTGCTGGCTCTTTATTATATAGAGAGTACTGGTTTTGTGAAGAGGCAGATAAGAATCTAGAGCCAAATAGTGGCTTTGGCTTTATGACATTGGACTGCAGAGTTATTCTAGCGGAGGTTTGAAAGTTTTTTAGGATTAAAGTTCTGACCATTGTGACTGTGTTGTGTGTATGTTTAATTGTTTAGAGTAGTTGTACTAATGAAGACAAGGAGGATGATAAATGAATCTGGGGGAGGTTTCCATCCTTATATACTTTTGACCTCCATGAGTCCCACGATCGACTCATTTCCTTTATCTGACTGCAGCGGCTATACGGATTGCGTGGGACTAGCGGTAAACCTTGGCTTGTGTAAGGGGACTAGCTTTTTCCGCCTGGCCTGGGAAACATGGAACGTGGGAAGATTTGGGAATTGCATCATCGTGCCTGAGGGCAAGTCCCCATCGGTTGGTGGAAATCTGGGGAAGCGGAGATTACGCCACCGACAAAACGAGACTAGTCCCTTCGGTTATGTGGATCAGGGACTGGGTTTGTGCCCAAACACAAATATTTTGATAGCCGGGCTGAGACTAGTCTTTAGCTTTAGGAAACCCGGAACAGGCTTTGACAGCAAAAAAAAAAGTTTTCCCCAGATTTCATGTGGGATGATTCACACCGGTGACTCAAGGAACAACGGATTTGTGAAAGAAACTGCAATAATTAGGTGTCAACCACTGCACAGGCGCTAACGTGGAATGATCACTCCATGGTTTTAAGATGGGTAGTTGCTCTTTTAGTGGTTTTTCTTCTTTGTGATTCCACAGATCTCAAACTTTTTAGCCTCGGGCTTTAACACCATGGAATTTTGGCAAGGGCTTCCTAACCACAAATACCCGGGTTTTCAATTCTCCCCGAAGAAACCTTTAGAAAATGAAGAAGAAAAAAAAAATATATGGAAGGTCGAGAAGCACACGATCTGACTCTATATATCCCAACATCTTATTCCTCAAATGTCCGGTCTGGTCCAAAATGACGTTAAAGCTTGGCTGAAGAAGGATAGCGTCGCATCTTTCATTGCAGGTGGGTTCGCCGGTGCCATCTCTAGAACAGTGGTGTCCCCTTTCGAAAGAGCCAAAATATTGTTTCAAGTCCAGGGCCCCGGTGCATCCAATTACAATGGGATGTTCCCCACGATCTGGAAGATGTACAAAGAGGAGGGTTTTAAAGGTTTATTCCGTGGTAATGGGCTGAATTGTATTAGAATCTTTCCTTATAGTGCCGTTCAATTCTTAGTGTATCAAGAGATCAAGATGCGTTGGTTGAAACCTGATGAGAAGGAGCTATCCAATTGGAAGCGATTAATCGCTGGCGGTACTTGTGGTACTGTCTCAGTGGTGGTTACATACCCATTGGACCTTGTGAGAACTAGACTTTCAATTCAAACTGCCGATTTGGCCAAATTATCCAAATCAAAAGCAGGTTCTTTAGTTAACCCTCCTGGTTTTATGCATCTATTGGTTAATATTTATAAGAAGGAAGGTGGGTTTCTGTCGTTATACCGTGGTATTTGGCCAACAACTCTGGGTGTCGCTCCATATGTCGCCATTAATTTTGCAGTGTATGAACAATTGAGGGAAATGATACCTGAATCTTCCTCGATGACAAAACTTCTGATGGGTGCCGCTGCAGGTGGTGTTGCACAAACATTGACTTATCCATTCGATCTATTGAGAAGAAGATTTCAAGTATTAACTATGGGTCAGAGTGAACTGGGTTTTAAATATACAAGTGTCACGAATGCTCTTGTTACCATCTTCAAGACCGAGGGTTTCTTTGGTGCTTACAAAGGGTTGACTACAAATTTGTTCAAAGTCATCCCATCCATGGCTGTCAGTTGGTTGAGTTACGAAGTCATCAAGGATCATTTGATGAAACTATGAAGATAGGTTTAAATGTGTTGTTTTGGTTTCTTATATCTGTTTTATATTGTCATTTTTTGCATGTTTTCTTTAGAAAAGGTTTTCAGTTCGGTGTATATACGGTAATTAGAGGTTCTTAGAACGTTTCATTAGTGTTGTAGTCGGTCTTCATAGTCAAGACTTGCCACAATCTTATCGGTCTCTATTGACCTTCCACATCTCTTAAAGATCCTTCTTGATTAGCTCCCTTTTAGGAAGTCTAAAAACACCCGGACACCCCATAGTTAAAAGAATCCGACCAACCAAATCGTCGAAAAAAACCAAATTGTTAAAAAAATCGAAAATTATGAGCCCATCACATACTGTGAACTATCAATCCCAATATCAATAATCCATAATGAGACCTTCCCAATATTTATTCAACGCTGCTAAGAAATCATCTGGTGGTATCGGTATCCCAGTTGAATTGACCCCATTGTTCGTTGCCATGGGTGTTGCTTGTGCTTCTGCCTGTTACTTTTCCTACAAAAAATTCGCCTACGATGGTACTCTAAGATTAAGTAGATCCAACCCAAAACAATCTCACGATGACGTCAAGAGATACATTGAAGAAGCTAAATCTGAATAAACTCACTCATAGCTGGTGTCACTTATTTATACAGAAGAATAGTTTTTTTTTTAAAAGATGAATTTATGGGAAGTTTAAACCACGGTTTTAAAACAGTTAATATATGATGATTTATTGATTATGAATTGTTTGCCTTCTTTCTTGCTTGGATATAAGAGGTTAAGGTTGTTTTTGTTAAAGCTGAACTCTTCTCACCGAGAAAGTGGCTAAATCACCAATGAGAAATTAGGTTAAGCGTACTTTAATCAGTTTTGATAATCGAAAATAGTAATATGCATGTGTGTTTTTATTCATACTCTAACTATGTACAATGAACCCTTCTATCTCTCTTTTGTATGTATGCATTTATGTCTGTGTCTGTCTCTGTCTTTGTTTAATCTTCTTTCAAGGTTGTGAAGTAATCAGTGAGATCATCGACATCTTCTAATGCATTGATAAACTTGTTAAATTTGGCCTGCGTATCTTCATCCTTAATTTCCACTAGCGCGTCTTCCTTTGGAATGTAACTGATCCCGACTTCCCTAATTTTGAATTCTTCAAGTTTCTTTATTTCATTAGCGACTTTCCCAGCATTGGCAACTTCTGTAATGATCTCGATTGAACGTTCTTTCTCATCAACGATCTCCTCGATATCTTCGACACCTTCAATCTCAGTAAATTTCTCAAACAGATCGTCAAAGGATGTATCAATATCACTTACATCTATCACAACAAACCCCATTCTATCGAACTGAAAGATTGTAGGACTCAAATTACCACCATACTTCCCAAACACACCACGGATCTGACTGAAAGTTCTGTTCTTGTTATCAGTAAGGGCTTCGACCACAAGCGAAACATTACCTGGGGCCACACCTTCATATACTGCGGTTTCGACATTGGATTTATTAGCACCTGTGTCTAAACCCGCACCTCTCTTGATGGCATTCTCAACCACTTTCTTCACGACATTGTTCTTACTTGCAAGCTCGATAGCAGCAGCTAAACGAATGTTTGTGGATGGATCGGGGCCCCCAACTGAGAAAGTGTTAGTAAGTATTGGTATCGAGGGCTGAAAGGCAGTGAGACTCACGTTTAGCAGCCACGGCTATGGCACTAGCCAGTTTATTAGAGATCTTGTTCTTTTGAGCATCGTTCCTTGCTTTATCGTGCTTGATGTTGGCCCATTTGGAGTGACCTGCCAGCAGTCTAGTGGAGCTCGTGAAAGTTCTTTTTTGAAATAGACACAGCATCTTGAAGCTGGAAAGTGGTTTCAATAGGTACCTTCACTCTGTCTCATTATACATTTTTCATGCGGTCAAAAAAATCTCGAGAAAAGATAAACGTGAAATTGATATTAACATTGTTAAACCATTACAAACTCACCAACTACAAAGACAATGTCGGACGCCAATAAGAACCGTTCGCTAATTGCCGTCATCGGTGACGAAGATACCATCACGGGGATGCTGCTGGCCGGTGTGGGCCAGGTCGACGACGCTTCGGGAAGCAAGAACTTCTTCGCTGTGGACTCCAAGACCACCTTTGAACAAATCGACGCCGCTTTCACCGAATACGTTGAGACCAGAGATGACATTGCCATCCTGCTGATCAACCAACATATCGCTGAACAGATCAGACTGAGAGTTGACGGCTTCACTGCAGCCTTCCCTGCTATTCTGGAAATCCCATCAAAGGAGCATCCTTATGACCCTGAAAAGGACTCCGTCTTAAGAAGAGTCAGAAGATTAGCTGGTGAGTGAGCACGCAGTGTGTTTTTGTTTTGTCAAGTTAGCGTTACAATGCAGGTCATAGAGTTAGTTATGGAGTTGTAGTTTGTTGTAGAGTGAGATAGAGATAAAGATATGAGAAGCTAGTCCTACGGGGAATTGTCTGTATAGAGATCCTATTCTCGATAATTGAACTCATGGCGTGAGCCAATCAAGTGAATGAGCTCTCGTGATTTCCTACGAGATACCACCATGTATATTTTCCAGTATTCATTGGCTTTCTCCCCGTGAATTCTCTCATCTGAGAACTTTATGACCGGGCCACCCCCTATGGAATCGAGAAAATTACACGAAATACCTTACTTAACAACAAGGCACATAGCCACAATAACAACCAATTGCCAATAAAACGAACGCAATGGTCGAGGTTTCACTTACAGTCGGGAAGCTAGACGCCTCATTGGCATTGCTACTAACCAAAGATCACCACTTGATCGAATTTCCCACCATCTTATTGCCAGACGGTGTCAATGCTGGATCTGTGATTACCATTAAATGTGAACAGGATTTGAAGAAGGAACAGGTCGAAAAGCAACAGTTCGAATCCTTCCAAGAGGAGATCTTAGAGATGTACGGTACCAATGAGCCAAAGGCTCCAGTATTGAAAGTGAAGAATGTCACTCAGACCAGTGCAGTCTTGGAATGGGATCAGTTGGATCTTGGTTCATCTACCATTAAATCATTGACTCTGTATAAGAATGGCTCAAGACTAGGTCAGATCCCAAACCCATTGGTTACCAAGACCACTAAGCTTTCTGGTCTACCAATTGACACGCCTTATGAGTTCTATTTAAGACTGGATACCACAGCCGGTATTTACCAATCTGAGAAAGTCAACATTAAAACACATAAGATGACTGATTTGTCAGGTATCACTGTGTGTCTAGGTGAGATTGAAGAAAAAGAGAATATTACACGTGAGGATATCGTTGGCTCTCTGGAAGCTGTCGGCGCCAAACCATTACAAGATGTTGTTACTGTGGATACCACTCATTTTGTCGCTACTTTAGGTTTAGGTCAGCAATGGCAAAAGGCACTGGATAGTAATATCCCAGTTGTTAGACCAGAATGGTTAAAAGCCTGTGAGATTGAAAGAAGAATCGTTCCTGCTAGAGAATTTTACTTGGATGTTGATCGTAAAGATTTGGCCAAGTACAAATATCGTACGCCGTTGCCATCTCCAGTTCACAAGGATGCGGACACAACTGAAGGTGACGCTAATGCTGCCCCAACTGCTGATGATATGAGTGAAGTTCCAATTGAAGAACCAAAGGAAGAACCAAAGGAAGAACCAAAGGAAGAACCAAAGGAAGAACCAGTCACAGTGGCAGAACAAGAACCAGAAATCAAAAAAATTGAACCTGAATCGAAGCCTGAAGAGACACCTTCTCGAGAGGCTCCTACTCAAGAAGGCCCTGTCCAAGAAGAACCAACCATTGAAGTTAAGGCTGAAGAACCGGTGCAGGAACAACCAACCGTTGAAGAAGTTCAGACTGTATCAGAACCTATTGTTGAAGAAATAACACCAGTTGAACAAGAGTCTCCAATAGAAGAAACTAAAGAAGAGCAAAAAGAGGAAGAAGTGGCTGTCCCAATTGAAAAAGATGAAGAAGAACCTGTTCCTGAAATCAAAGATGAAGAAACACCTGTCGATATCCCAACTACTGAAGGTTTCGATGATGTGGATATAAGTGCCAATAAGGAACCTGAAGAAGAAGCTGAAGAGGAAGCAGAAGAAGAAGATAAAGAAGAATCATCTGAAGTCAATGCTAAACCTGACATCCTTGTGAACAATGAATCAAAACCTAAGAGCAAGAAGAAGAACAACAAGAAGAAAAACAAAAAGAAATGAGTCGACGAAGCTTGAATGTCAATAGAAATGCATTGATGGAATGGTTTTCTACAAAATCAAAGCGTATGTACAGTATAATTTATCAATTGTATTCTATATCTATCGGTACGATCCCATCTCTATTAAAGAACGATTCAGTATTCCAAAGCAACATCCTACTCAAGGTACCTGTGATGTATTGAAGGCCATCTTCTCTCAATTCTTCACATCTCGCTGTGTAGAAAGTGACCACTGGCCACTCATGAGCTTGACCCGCCATAGGTTCCCCTTTGATCCTACCATGGGCAGACATGGCTTCTATTAATTCATCAACGTCTTCCTTAAGGTACTCTTCATCTCCGTACATCACAATACAACCGTGTTTTGGTGTAGCCTCTTCCCAGAGTCTTGGGGCACAATATATGGGGTTTTGGTAATGATCAATGTTAGTATCGGCAGCATCCATAGAGCGTTGTGTGGGTGCTTCCACTTGCGACCTTATAAAATTGAACCTCTCCTCCCCAAGGTAATCTTTTATCATCATATTTATCACTCGCGAGTCCATATAGTCCTCCGTCTCTTCTCTCTCTGTTTCTATATAGAACAACTTTGTCCATGGTGAGCTCAAAATCATAGCAGAAGGTTTCGCTAAAGTTGGATAAAGTTTGGGTATCAATGAATAAGGAAAAGCAATATGGAAGAGTAGTGATAAGGATAGCAAGCCACCTGAGCCATTGCCATAAATCACCAAGTGTGCCTTTGGATATTTCACAGTCAAGTAAGCCCAGCTCTCACTCAAATTCATTAAATCCTTAACAAAGTCACCAGTCTTATAGTCAGCAGCAAATATAGCAGGGTTCTTAAAGCCCTGTTGATTCAATGATACCAACATTACAGATAGCATCTCTGAGTAGAACCAAGGTGAGGCCTGAATGAAACCGCCACCGTGGATGAAAAGTATCATCAAATCAACATCATACTTGTGGAAGCGACAATTGGAACTGACTAAGAGGCCCTTAACGCCATTGTCTTCGAAAAAGTTCAAGTTGATATCAGCTATCTTGGTATGTCCCTGTGAATAACGCCTATAAGTTGAGAATGCACGAGCAACGTTGTGGGACATGAACATGCCACCGATGGTTCTTGGATGGAAATGCTTGAAAGAAAATTTCAAAAACCTCGTGGCGACATACTCATAAAAAGTGGCCCTCTGGGAGTAGGTCGATTGACTGTAGAAGAAGTTCAACCTAGTTGCCACTATGAATGGGAGCTCGAAAACTGCGATTTTTTGTTAGTGACAGCTTTGTAATGTAGGAAAAAGGTGGCATATACTAAAGAAGTAGCACAAGCAAAGAACCAAGAGGATAAACGCCGACAAACCCTGTTCCCAGAAGGTATACCACAGTGAAATAGCGAGGTAGACAACGGTATCTGGATATGAAACCTCTAGCATCGGAAGACACGGGACCTCGAGAGTTTTTCCTTTTTTCGTTATAGAGAGAAGGGTTCTTTTGACTCGTTCTATTGTTTTTGTGTCAAAACCGAGATGGTGAAATTCTCCACAGATAGCCAAATTACAAGTTAAGAGTGTCCAAATACTTGTTCATCCTCACAAGTTATGACAAATGCTTCGAACTTTTAGGGGCCTCTAGCTGTTCTTCTCTTTCCCTATCCTTTCCCATCTGACTCTCGTTTCCCAATGTGGTAAGTTGCCAATCAATAGTACCTCTTTTCTGGTGGTTTTGTCACATATGTCCCTTCGTTTCCGTACAAACAAGGTCCCTTAGTATTTAGGGAGCACACGAAGAAGTAATTTGAAATCATTCCCCTATTGTATCGGCAAAGAATCCGATGTCAATTTCACCTAAATTATGCCGGTGTCAGCAAGGGCTTTGATATTAATAATAAAAATCTGCCGGTAAAATAAACTCAAATTAGTGATCAGCACCTTGACAAATATCAAAATTGAGACACATAATTCTTATTTTCAAACCCCGGCATGCTTATTTGATGAAGGATTAATAAGTTTCTCTCAATTGGACTGAAACTCAAGTCAAGTATCAAGCCGATATTCGCTGACCAGTGTTAAGCTGACAAATATACACTATACTTTGTCCTTGAACTCAATCGTAGCAGAATCAGCAAATTTGGGACTCGGTGTGTATTTATCAAAACCCGGGAGAATTAGTAATGGTTATGAGCTGACGTACCCCGAAGCTTACGTGTAAGAGACAACAAATTCGCAATGTGCCACATCTGTAATATATAAGAGAAGACAGTTTCCACCTTTTTGAAATCCCTGATAGTTACATTCACTCAGTATACTAATCAAAGAAAACTTTTAAATTCAAATACTTTTAAGCTTAAGTTTAAACAAGTTCAATTACAAGTTCAAATTCAATTCTAATATACACAAATCACAATGGGTTACACAGTTGCTATCGTTGGTCTAAATGGTTTCTTGGGTAAACCAATCTTGGAAGCCTTAGTCTCAGAACCATTCGCCTCAAAAATCAATACCCCTATCATCGCTCTTACATCATCAGGTAAAGAACCAGTTTCTCCCGATAAGATCAAATATGTCAACACAAAAGAAACCACATTTAAAGACGCTTTAAAAGGTGTTGATGCTGTTATTAACGTTGCCGGTGTCCCATTCGGTCCACATGAAGAGGTCTTAGAAGCTGTCGTTGCCAACAAAGTCAAATTGTATATTCCATCCCAATTCGGTACTTATTTGCCAGAAGGTCAAAAACTTCTACCAGAGTTTTTGGGTGTTAAGAGTGCTCATTCTGCAAAAGCTAGAGCTGCCGGTATCAAAACAGTTGACTTCTATACTCCAATCTTTGTTGACTCTGAACAAAAATACATTGGGTTTGATTGGCCATTCTTAGCTTATGATGAAGCTAGCAAGACAGTTGAAGTTTTAGGTTCTGAAAGTGCTAAAGTCAATCCTGCTTTCTTCTCAGATATTGGTAAATCAGTTGCTTCTGTTGTTACTAAGCCAGATTACTCTCAAATCCCAGATAGTATTAGAATCTACTCTGATAAAGTGACAATTGGTGACTTGATTACATTCTTTGAAAAGAAGCATGGTGTTAAAATCAATAAAAAAGTCATTGATCCAAAAGAACTATTATCTGAAGCTCAAGAGAAATACAAAAACTTTGACTTCAATGATTTGTTATTCTATTTAAAGACACTTTTGGCTCAAGGTGAAGGTCACGGTGTAATCTTTGAAAACGAAAATGAAAGAGAATTTGTTAACCCAGGTGAATCATTGTGGAAGTGGACCAAATACCGTACTCAATAAATAACTTGAATTGTGTTTAGTTACTTTCTATGAATGTTTAATAATAACAGCTCGTAGAGTGTGTGTCTTTCTAGAAACTTATAAATTCTTGGTATAATCGGGCCTAAACCTACGGAATTCCGAAATCAAAAAAAGAAAAAAAAAACAATTGGCTTGCTAACAACAATTCTAAACTCCGCTCTAGTTTCTTCATTTTCTGAGGCAAAATGATCCTCTTTTGTGAGTTTCTCTTGGGGCTCTATTGTTCTTAATTCCACAGATTAGTAACAATTTATCAACACGCTAAAATAAAAGCCGCAAGCTCCGAGCCGGGCTTAAAAAAATTCGAATTTCAGTTGCGCTAGCGGTATTATTAAGAGAAAAAGTGAAAAAAAGAAATATGAATAACCCCGACTTTCAATAGACTCTTTGAGAACATTGCTATCATTCCTTCTGAAACCATATTCAATTCTTCGTACATTCAATCAATTCAAATATATAAATTTTAATCTTATTGTTGTCTCAGTTACTGTTTAATTGAAAGATGATAAACGTTGCAATTTATGGGGTTAATGGTTCCCTGGGGAAACATGTTGTTGCAGCTTTGCTAAGAGAACCTTTCAATTCAAAGATCGCCAAACCAATCAGACTAGTCACATCTACTGGGAGGGAGACAATTGAATCCCCCTTTGTCAAGTATTATCATACACCAGGCGTTTCATTCAATGAAGCCTTTAATGGAGTCGATGTTGTTATAAACTTGGGTCACGTCCCTTTTTCCGCTATTGAACAAGTATTAGATGCCGTCATTGCCAATAAGGTCCCCTTATATTTCCCTTCTCAATACGGCAATGATTTTGTTGAAGATGACCCAGCTATGTACGGCTTTCTTGAATTGAAGATTGCACATTCAAAACGTGCTAGAGAGAACAATGTTAAAACTGTGGATGTCTATGTGGGGTTCCATATGGACGAAAACCAAACGTTTTTTGGTAACTCACTGCCCTATATTGAAAATGAAGATGAAGATGATACTGTTGATGTAATAGGAGATGAATCAACAAAAGTGAATCCAACATCTTATTCAGATATTGGTAACACACTTTCTGCCCTAATAACACAACATGAATTCCAAGATATACCAGATACTATTAAAGTTTTTTCTTCGAAAGTGACGATTGGTGATACTATAGATCATTATGAGAAGGTCACGGGTAAGAAACTTAAAAGAAACTATGTGACTAAAGAAGCGGTCTTAGAAAAATGTAAAGAAAAGGCAAATGGTGGTCTAAAATTCGAAGATTTTATTTACTATATCAAAGCTATGATAGCAAAGGGTGAAGACGGTGGTATCATATATGAAAAAAGTAATGACAGGGAGTTTGTTAATCCTGGAGAGAAATACTTCAAGTGGAGTATCTACAAAGTTTGAAATCGGACCTAAAGGCCCAAGTGTTGTCGATCTCAATATTTTCACCGAACACACAGTTGTATAGATAATGTAACCATATTTGTTATTTGGTTCTTACACCTCTAGTCTTCAAAGCAGTAATGGCTATCATGAAGGCTTGCCAAGCTCGATCATGAAGGTCAGCTTGGCTTAGTAGTTAAACAAACACGACATATAAGCTGACGTACAAGAAGAATTAATGAACCGATGCGATTTCCCTGCCAAAATCACGATAATTTTACGAATTAAACCGGGACGTCATTACAAGATTGACTTCTCTTTTATGTAGCGAGAGTTAATGGCTCATTACTTAGATATTATAGCTATAGTGTATAGGTGGCATCAGGACTGCGACGGTACACAAATATCATTGGATATCATGGGAAACAAGTTGTAGTAGTAGTAGTAGTAGTAGTAGTAGTAGTAGTAGTAGTAGTAGTAGTAGTAGTAGTAGTAGTAGTAGTAGTAGTAGTAGTGTTAGTTCATGTTCCGACGAATAGGGTAATCAGAGTATAATTTTTCGATATAATCACCTTTTCTACATTGGTAGCTTGCATTTTAAATTTGAAAAGTTATATCGTCGATTTGTCAAAATAAAGAATACACCGTCGGAAATGCCGCGGTTGTCAACACCATTATATATCATGCTATCAAACCGTAATTGAGAGTTGGAAGCGACTATATGAGGATCTGAGAGTCAAAAAATATGATGATCTAAGAGAGACTATATAAATGAAGCCCAAAGCGAGGTCCTTATTGTATCTAAACTCGAAGAACAATTCCCTGATTACGGGCCTGCCACAAGTTAGCGAAATATCACTAGGAATTACTACCAATGGTAAGTAAGGAAACTAGATACTGACTGTGACAGTGGTGGTGCTCTCATAACTCATTGGGTTTATCATTTGCATCTTCAGAAGTTCCGAGATAGGCTCAGGCTTAGCAATTGAAGAGAACGAATTCAACCTCGATGGTCTTCATGTGGAAATATGTTAAGAAGCAAAACAAATGATTGAAAATTGATAGGAGACAACACAGCATTAGGAATAGAAGCCCAGCCCTCTGTTTCTGGAAGATGCGACTTCACGTTCCAACTAAAAGTCAAGCACCTCTGCCTGAAATTGCAGACCTACGAGTATCATATGGAGCTGTTATCTATAGGCCCTCAGAATTCGGCTAACGAAGATTATTGACCTAACAAACAGCTACGATATATGGCTGCATTTGACAAATAGAGACACTTCATTACAATACACCACTTGTAGATCAAAATGCACCTACTTAAAGTCGATCTTTTGCCCGAGATTACTAGATGATTTTGACGTACAAACAAAATCCAAAGACGACGCTGACAGGGGTTAGTGAGGGTTACAGTTGTTAACCACCATAGTTGGAAGTCGCAGTTGCTGCAAAACTATACCAACTGCAATGTGATTCATAGAATGCGAAGTAATTTTCTCAATTGAGAAAAATTCACTGCGTCGACTTTAGCTTTAACGAACAGATTACTACGTCTGAGCTGCGAACATGCAATATATTGGGCTCCAATTTCAAAAAAGTCAAAGTGTACTGTTTGACACACTGCAAGGTTATGCCTGAGTGGCCATGGTAGAGCTCAATTGGGCGAGAGAGCTATTATCGAAAGAGGTTCATCCAAAGGCTTCAAATTAACAGCTAATAGTAAATCTTAGCTTCAGATCCAACGCCTAAGGTGGAGATTACATCCACGTCACTGAAATCTAACTGAGAGCTCGAGAATTTAAACGCTGAGCACTAAGCCCGACAAAACCAAACCCAATCCAACAAAAGAAAAGAAAAGTTATGCATGTGATACACTCTTTTTGGCAAAATACTATTCCGTAGTGTGATCGATTAAGCTCAGAGGGTACCTTGGAATACGTTTAGATTGCCGAAGCCACATACATATGGCTGCAGGACCTCCGCAAGTACGATCACGCACACGAAACTAAAAATTTATGCAATCGGCAGGAGGACTTAGAAAAAAAAAGAAATTCCATCATATGTAGATCCGTCTGTGCCGCAAGTGAAGCATAGGCGAGCCTGAAAAAATTTCCTAAAACAGGTAAATTAGTGATTTGGGCAATACCTGAATACAAGAACCTATAGGACAGTTGGTGTGTTTAAGCCAACTCAATCCTCTAAGAAGTACGAATTCAGTGGTGGTTTAGGCGGAGTTTACTTTAAACACGCTACTGTTTAGTACTCATCGCATTCTGTCACTTCTACCGCTTCTACATTTGTATCGCTTCGACATTTGAGGTACGTTGAAATCTGCAACTGGAGTTCTCTCTTTTTTTTTCTTCCTTTTGCCTTGCTAAGCCGGTGGACATTTCAGCGGCGCAAGGGAGAACCCGATTTGATCTAAAGTAGATCAAGCAGCACTAGTGCAAACGGTAGGAAGCTGGAAAATAGTGCTGCTGGACACAATCAGATGCCAAGAGCGGAGGAAAAGAGATATTTGTTATTGTCCGACAGACCAATCCAACTACCTCAATTAGAGAGACGAGTTAAGAGGTAGTGGCAACTAATGGAAGGTTGATGTATCTGGGCTCCACTAGAAACTTGCGAACCAGGAAACGAGAGTACCTCAAACCAATTCCGAGGTCCTACGCCGAGCAAGGAGAGTTTCTGATCCGCCGCAAATCTTATAAGTTCGCTTAAGAAGCTGCATTACGTAAACGGGCTACATGCGCTTGATAGGCTAAGAACTTTTACTAGTAGCTTTCACCACCAAACTTGAGGAAGCAAGCAAGTGGAAGACAATGTGGTCTTGACACACTTATTGAACGATGCTTTTTTTCTTTTGAGGATGCTCATTTTATGTCCAGCTGCTAAAATGGAATTCACCATTGCGCCCGACAACTTGAATTCGTGAGTGGGTATCGTCGGTATTACCTGTATTTCATATTCAGTTTTACAATTGGCAGTATTGCCGCACTTCCTGATCGGTGGATAATATTCTACTAGTGGTTGTACTATAACTTTCTCATTATTTTGCATCAGCGAGCATGAAGGTTTGCATACTATTTTCATTTTCAGCTCAATAGAAAGGGAAAGATTGAAAAGTTGCGGGAGTCGTGAAGGGGGAGGGGGACGATCTTGAGCAGGGGATCATCTTGAAAAAGCCTTGTTCCGGGTGAAGACTCGAGAATATCTAAGACAATACTGACTGACTCTGATCTTAAACAAGGCTTGTTCCCGAATGCAGACTCGAGAATGTCTAAGACAATACATTGTGACTTCTTCTGGTGGGGTAATAGAGTTAAAATTGCCCGTATGGCCAGTTTCTTACATCAATGTATCTAAGTTTGTAGTACTTGGCCCGGATTGGGACGATGTGTTTCTTTATTCTCCTATGTCTTTTACTCTCACGAATGTGTATGTAGTCTTCAAAGCACATGTAAATGGCCCTCGCTTGTCTGCGACTAATTCCATAGAGCTTTAATACGAAAGAAAAGATGCATCTACATAGCTGATCAGCAGCCAGAAACTAGGCAGCACCACCCAATGATCTCTTCAGATACAATAACACACCATTTTACGGTTCTTATGCCCGAAATTATCATCTGCCCAGACATGGCATGGAGTTAGAGCCTAACTTGAAATGCTTTCAGTTGTCCAAGATCCATAGCATAATTAATGCAAGACTCCAATCATTTTGATATATTATTTGCAGCTTAATAGTCTAGTCGGCTCTGAATCGGGTAAGCCGAGAAATAGAGAGCAGCTATGTGGTCCGCGCATCAAAGCACTTTAAAGGCCTTATTCGCGAAAGCAGCATAACACGACAGTGCTTGCCAGGGCATAACGAAAGGTATACGATCAATATCTTCCTTCGGGTTTGTAGTTAGTCGCTGCCACACCAGGTCGCATTTTTTTTCACAGACGGTGTTCCCTTGTAACCTCACGGATAATATTTCTCACTCAGAATACGACATTTTGCATTTGCCACCCCGATGGTGCTCCTAAATACTTTGTGAAACTCCGAACTTAAACTCAAAAAGATGAACCTTCTGTAGACGGGGCAAAGTGAGGAATCAGCAACAAACTTCGGATAACTGCCTCACTTCTGTATCTTGCTGGTTATCAGCAGAATATCAACGTTCCAGTTGAGTGCTTCGAGGATCTTCCAAATTTAGCTTTAGATTCTGACGTACGTGTAGCACCACCTTTACGCTATGTATAATTGAGTATTATTTTCGAGCATCAACATTTTTCAATTGATCACTAGCATAAGAGGAGATTTAGTGATTTGGTATTGCTCTGTCTCCCGTCTACTGACTGCGAGCAAATAGCAGAAGGTTAGAGCGAACGGAAGTAGACCTCAAAATCGAGTGGTATCGCACAGCGTGTAAAGTTTTAAGTCCGTTTTGCCAAACTTGGATAGTTAGAAGATCGGGTTTCAGACCGTTTCTTTTGGGCGGTAGTTTTAGCGGGACGCATCAAATGCAAGATTCCGCAGGACTGGCGCATTCAACGTTTTCCTTGGAAGAATGAAACTTGCATTATATGCAAGTGTATGTACTAGAAGCAGCCTAACGAAGAACTTTAAAACTTGGGACAGGGGAAGCTCGAATCTGAAAGTTAAAATTACCTTAGGTCTACGGCCTCCAATCGTTCTATATGGAAATAAAGTACTCAAATTAACCCTGAAGTGGTATTCGGAACTACCAAATCCAAAAGTGACCAAAATCCTAGTTCTGTCAAACTAAGTCGAGTAACCAATAGAGTGCCGGCCAAATCCAGCAAAGTACACTGTAGTTCTGAATCAGCTGGAAGCCGCGTTTTGATTTACACTGTTGCTAGTTAAACTCGAGCAGAAGACAGCTTTGTTTTGGCCCCAATGAGAGTTCAAAAAGATCTGAGATTCGATGCATTGATTATGCTAGTAAAGACTCGAGACTGCTTTATGCTAACTGCTCAACTATGAACTTCACATATTCGTTCGTAAATTAATTAAAGGCATCCATTTCTACTGTAGTTCTCCAGGCATTTACTCTGAAGTCCGCAGTTTGCAGACGTTTTTCTTGAGAGTTTTTCTTGAGAGTTTTTCTTGAAAATCTTGGGAGTACGCTAGTTCCCCATAATATAATATCAGGCAGCCAATAGGCACGCAAAACAAATATAAATCTAAAAATAATAAAGTTCAGAAGTCAATAAATAATATCACTTCGTTATTGGTAATTGCGAACTCCGCAAGCTCAATAAGACTCTGCGTGCGCAATGTTAGAAAGCAGCAGGAATGCCATAAACATAGAGCAATTGGTTTTTTTGTGCTTCAGTGCGTACATTATAAAGAGGAATGCACCTGGTTCAATAGGATTATAACTTTACCAAGCCTACCTGTCAAACTATTCCGTATAACCATGTAATAGCTCACCACTCTTCGAAAAGACGTTGAAGGTGACCCTAAGAGCCTACTGGGTCTCAACACTCTGCACAATTTCGCTTATCTGAGCCTTGATGCAGGTATACGCATATGCCGAAAGCTTGAAATTTAGAAGCACGGTGATGCACATCCGAAAGGATTTCCGATCTGTGATCTATAACGCTTTATGCAGCATAGAATTTCTTTTAGCTATTAATGGCAAATTGAGAGACGGATTACTTCGTTTAATTGAGATTCAAATCAAATCCATCGATCACTCAGAATAAGTATATAAACTCAATATTCCCACGTCTCCAACTCACTTCAAATGTATCTATACCTTATCACTTACCCAACACAAGATGCAATTATCAAAATTGTCATTGGTCTTATTGCTTAACGCTTTCGTGAAAGCTGCCACCACCGGCACCCAATGTCCAAGTGATTCAATCGCTCCAATCTGTCCTAACCTTGACTTCACTTTCCACTCTCAAACCCAAAACACTCCAACTGCTCAAATCGTCATCACTGACGTTGTCTGGACTAGTGGTAACACCTACGATGTCACTATTAGCTTCCACGCTGACCAAGGTATGTCATTAGAATCATTATCCGAATTGAAGATCATCGGTAATGTCAACTACATGCTGTTCTCCAGAAACCAAAAGATTGAAAGAATCTCCAATCCAAATGAATGGACCGCTACCGTCTCCGTTACTGCTGCCGCTGGTTCTGACTGTAAAGTCACTATGCCAATTTTCCAAATCCAATACGATTGGTGTTCTGCCGGTGTCACTGACCATTCTCAATGTTCCCAATGGAAATTCGGTCACTCTTACGATTACATCACTGGTTGTAACGCTGATAACCAAGGTCGTTCCCAAGCTGATTCTTCACCATACCAATGGCCACAAAACTGTGGTCCTAACAGCTGTGGTGCCCCAACAACTTCTACCACTGAAACCACCTCATCTACTGAAACCACCTCGTCTACTGAAACCACCTCATCTACTGAAACCACCTCATCTACTGAAACCACCTCATCTACTGAAACCACCTCATCTACTGAAACTACTGAATCTACCTCATCTACTGAAACTACTGAATCTACCTCATCTACTGAAACCACCTCATCTACTGAAACCACCTCATCTACTTCATCAGTTGCTTCATCCACTGAATCTACTTCATCAGTTGCTTCTTCAGTTGAATCCTCATCATCATCAGTTGCTTCATCTGCTGAATCATCTTCATCCTCAGTTGCTTCATCCACTGAATCTACTTCATCAGTTGCTTCTTCAGTTGAATCCTCATCATCATCAGTTGCTTCATCTGCTGAATCATCTTCATCCTCAGTTGCTTCATCCACTGAATCTACTTCATCAGTTGCTTCTTCAGTTGAATCCTCATCATCATCAGTTGCTTCATCTGCTGAATCATCTTCATCCTCAGTTGCTTCATCCACTGAATCTACTTCATCAGTTGCTTCTTCAGTTGAATCCTCATCATCATCAGTTGCTTCTTCTGTTGAATCCTCATCTTCCTCAGTTGCTTCTTCTGTTGAATCCTCATCTTCCTCAGTTGCTTCTTCAGTTGAATCCTCATCATCATCAGTTGCTTCTTCTGTTGAATCCTCATCTTCCTCAGTTGCTTCATCTGTCGAATCCTCATCATCAGTTGCTTCATCTGTCGAATCATCTTCATCAGTTGCTTCTTCTGTCGAATCCTCATCATCAGTTGCTTCTTCTGTTGAATCCTCATCTTCATCAGTTGCTTCTTCTGTTGAATCCTCATCTTCATCAGTTGCTTCTTCTGTCGAATCCTCATCTTCATCAGTTGCTTCTTCTGTCGAATCCTCATCTTCATCAGTTGCTTCATCTGTCGAATCCTCATCATCAGTTGCTTCTTCAGTTGAATCATCCTCATCCTCAAGTGCTCCAGTTTCAAGTGCTTCCGAATCTGGTTGTGAATCCACTGTTACCTCAACTTTGACCGAAGGTTCTTCAGTTATCACCACTACCTACGTTACTGATGTCTGCTCTGCTCCATCTTCAAGTGCTCCAGTTTCAAGTGCTTCCGAATCTGGTTGTGAATCCACTGTTACCTC